>JBAMJV010001129.1:0-221751 GCA_037951105.1 Echinarachnius parma | reverse complement strand
AACCACTCTCTATTTCTTCACTTCGTATACTCTAATTTCCTTTTCTAAAGCACTTAGAGGCGTGTTTGCATTAGGCGCTATATAAATTCGTCATATTATTATTATTATTATAATGTGAAATATGTTGTGAACCAAAAAGAAGCAAGTCTTGCTTTGGTAGAGCATGTGGTGGCGCTATTCCAATTACTGCCCTTTGTAGGATGGAGTCTGTTACGTCACGTGTGGTATGTGAATCCTTTACTGGGAGTCTGTACAGTGGAAGCACGTTATATTTATAAGAGCTCTATAGATTCCTGGTCTCAGCTGTTTATATTATTTCGCTATTTGACCCGGATATAAAGATATACTTGATATAACAAGGTAATTTTCACGGTTCCAATGACCTCCCTATAGAGAGGTTCCAATTGTATATTGTTTCTACATCAAACGAATGCCAACATTATACAGAAAGAAACGGCACCAACAAACGCAACACATCTTGCCAAACGTCCAACACCAAGAAGATGTGATCAGCTCTAAAGTACATGTGCATCAAAGAAATTTAAAACATAAATGAACTCGGATTATCATGATTATGGCAACATTTGCGGCTGAGTAAATCATAATAATTGTCGGTGGAGCGAATGTCATGGAACCCCCCCCCCCCCCCCCCCCCCCCCCACTCCGGGACGGCAGCAAGGGTACTAACAGGAACACATCAAAGTAACATTGCCATGGAAACCATTTAAACAAAAAAGTTGAAACAAAAACAGCGAGAAGACTTTAATGTTTACTAGTTATTGATAATACAATAACCTATACAAAAAAATAAACACGAAATAAAGGACGGGAATATGAACGCCTGGGAAGATCCAGAGTGTGGGTAGGTAAGAAAGGGCCGCGAGATGGTTGATAGAAAGCTGTACAGCTAAGAAAACATTCAGAAAAACAATTATTTTAACAGCGGTAAATATAATCATTATATTATGTATAGAGGACTGAAATGTAGAATCTGCACCCCCCCTCCCCCCCCCCCCCCGCCGTCTTGGTGAGTGTGTGTGTGTGCGAGATGAGGGAGAAGGGTGGGGGATAACATACATAACACATGTGTCTTCAAATGTATATAAGGGGGGTCGCATGAATGGGAAGAGAGGGGCCCCAAATCAAACATTGTATCCAGATGCTAGTCAAAATGCTGCATGTCTTGTTTGCACAAAAGTCATACGCTGCTGCAGCGCTAACCGAGAGAGGGCGCAAGCTCTGATTTGCACGAGAGTGGCAGGCGAATTTTTAAACCGTAGGATGGCAACTGGAGATTGATGAATTATTCATAAGCAGTTATGTACGTCAAGGGCTATTAATGAATATTCATAATTTAGATTAGGGGTTGGATGAGTTTGAGGATTATAATCACAATGAGGACCGTTCCTGAGCATCGGCAAAGTTATTTGGCCTACTGGTCATGCCGTGGACTTCAACACTTCTTGATATCATGGTTCGAATGGGTTCGAATCCTCTGTTCTTCTTTTCTTTTGCCATACTAAGTGTTGAGTAGCGGTTTATTTATTAAATGTATCATGCACAGTTTTCAGGTTCTAATATCTGAAAACTATGCCAACAAGACTGCTCACTGCTTATCTCCAGTTGCCACCCTACGGTTTAAAAATTCGCGAGCGGCAGCCGTATACATTACTGTATTATTTTATTTTATTGACTCGCAGACCAAGCGACTGACGAAAGACCAAAGGACAAGTAGTAGAATCCATGAATATATAAAATCAGAGCTTTTCTAGTCTAGCAGAATAACAACGATTTAAGAAAGGCAACAACTGTAATAAATATGATTAGAAATGAAATAACCATGTCGTGTATATTTCTCTCCACCAATCATAACTCTCGTGGGAGCCCCCCCCCCCCCCCCCCCCCCCAATCAATCTGACGTGACCCTGTCTGACTGCGCCCATGTAAAACTGCAAGCTTGCTAATGAATGTTCCAGGCAGATTGGGGCCTGGGAGGCCAACGTAGCCACAAACATACATTACATTACTATTGGTAACAGACAATAAAGACCCTGTCTATCGTGTATTAAATCTTACACTACATACAACCAAACAAAATATATCCATGTATTACACATCGCTGACCAACTTCGGAGATAAACATGAAACATTCATGGTAATGGTACATGCATGGTAATTTTTACAACGACAACGTATTGAAATTGGTTAGAATGTCAAACAATTTGGCAATACACATCCGTCATTCAAATTCGTGCCAGTTTGCTTGACCTTAGATTTTGGACCGATTTTGGTTTTCTACATGTATTTCGTTTTCAGGTGTGCTTCTTAGCACATATTAGCATTCAAATAAGAACGGTCAGAACATACAGTATGACGCATTATGAAGGCGGGGAGGGGGGGGGGGGGGGGGGGGGGGGGGGGGGGGTGGCAATTTACTTCCCTATTTCCAATTATTCCATCACTCCCCAACCTTACCCCCACAGGCAGGTTTTTTTTATATTTTTGTTAGGTAATTTCTTGATGTATATTTGTCTTTATTTCTGTATTTTTAAGATTTATTTTAATCTTTCTTTTCAGATAGACCACTGCTAATTATTGTTCACATTTTCACATGTACTTTGTTTATAGGAAAACAATACAAATAAAGAATTGATGAAAAGGATTGCGTGCATTCCAAAGATGTTCGCCCTTAGACGAAATAGGCATGTATATAGGGCTTACACTTTACCTTTTCGACGAAATCGAATGCTATACACCCGATTTTCTAAGGTTGAGTGGGGTTATTTCAATTCGGTTGACAAAGGTTGGCATCGCACAGTCCAAAAAATCAAATTGAATGAAATTATTTACTAATTGAAACACGATCCTGATCTTCATTCAATTTCGTTCTAAATTGCATGCTATTAATGACCATTTGATTGCTATTTTTACGAAATTGAACGGGAAAACCTATAATAATAATGATAATAATAATAATAGTGATACTAATAATATAAATGAATATATAAAGTATACAATATAATGTAATATTAGTACTCATAATAAAAAATGGAAAAACAAAACGTTATTTAGCCAATAGAACGTTACAAAATATGCATCGTTACTCATAGGTGAATGTCAAACGTATTGTAAAATTGAAACAATCATTTATTCGCCAATTATTGACCAAATCGTTAGAACAAGGCATCAAATGAATGCTTGTAATGAGACCTTTATAATGGTATGATAATCTACATTAATGTTTTACTTTTACCGACATGTGCAGGGTTTTGCTAAAGCCAGTCACATTATGTGTTCATCAAGTATAAAACCTTCGATACTGAAGTATTTTCGTCGATTACGTTCGATTTTAGTCGGGAGCTCTCTAGTATATGCGTCATAACAATCTACGTAGTTAGCGCCCTCTCTTGTTATCAATATTATCATTATTATTATTATTATTATTATTACTACTATTATTATTATTATTATTAATTATATTTAGTTTGATATCCTACATGAATGAAATCCTGTTCAGTGATTGGTCTACATAGCGTCATGTGACCAAACATAGTAATGCCCATGGAGAAAAATGTGCTATGCGTGACGTCATTCATGGAATAGTAAATGCTATTCCATGAATGACGTCATAGACGCCGGGTGATCATATTGAGCCCATAGAGATGCGTGTTATAAAACTTCCCTGCGAGCAGAGGTCTTGTTTTAGCTTGCGAAAGATGCTCGACGAGATTTCTCAAAGAGTTATTTAAAAAGAAATACAGTAATTTTCACCCGTGAATATCAATAAGTTCAAAATAATATTCTAGAGATGTAATTCATGTATAACGTAGCGGTATTCGAATTTAAAAATTACGACAATGGTGCACAATGTGCATCGTTGTCCTTCTGTGGTCGTGACACGAATTCGTCATTTAACAATCGGCAGCGGTGTGCACTGCACTAGCTGTATTTGTAATGTACGAATCATTTTTGTCTATATATAATTATACGTGTGTATGTAAAGCTGCTGCTGCAGCAGGTTAATTATAAGATAGCGCAATACGCGCTCTGCGCTAGAACTATTGCGCAAAGGGGGGTCAGTGTCACAAACAGAACATAGTCAGTGCAGTGATGGTTCCATGGTCAATGTTTTGTTTTTCCTTATATTTTTCTTTAATTTAATTTAAATCATTTATTTGTGCGATGATTATGATTATGCGAAGGATATAAAACAAAAATATCATGCACTATTTCGAGCCACAAGTGAAATTATCGATTCCTCGGTGACAGAAAAGGCACCATGTTCTTCGGATCTGCGACCCTCAGAACATAGTGCTTTTCCTGTCACCTCGGAATCCATAATTTCAACTAGAGGCTCTCAGTGCATGGTATATTTGTTTACTATTATCATTATTATTATTATTATTATTATTATTATTAGTGTTTTTTGTATTATAACTATAATTCTTATTATTATAAATAATGTTATAATTACTAGTACGAGTATTATCTGCATTATAATTATTATTACTAAAACGATCATGTACACTTTATATATATGGAATAATATCTGTACATTTTGTTTTGTTGCAGCTGCAGAATACCATTCATCAATGCTCACCTTCCTGCGGTCTGTTGTTCCCTATTGCTGTCTTAATATGCTCCAACCTAAACAACCCAGTCCGAATTCAACCAAAACAAGTGACCTACGAAATATACGATAAATGAGCTGGAATATCGAATGAAAACAAACAATGCATACCACGAAGAGTAGTACACGAAACATTCTGAATGCCCTTCGATGGGAAGATGGATCGTTTGAGTAACCTTCGAAGCCTGATACATTTTGATGTAATCGAGAAGGAAAAGGAAGAATTTGAAGAGAGTTCATTACATTAAAAAAAAAAATGTTTCAGTTTTATTCAGTTTATTCACCCCCCAAAAATAGGTAATACAGCAAAAATAAATTGCAAATTAAAGATTAAACATACAATATTTTATGGTTCGGTCTATTGAAAAAGCAAAGATTGTAAGTAAATAGCCCAGTGATATACATTTAAAAGCTAAAATACACAATTATAAATATATAACACGACAAGCACACGAAAGTAATTTCACTCACAGTCACACACATACACACAAGTGGAATATTTGCAAGGATGTATCTACACCTATGTTTATAATACATGTATAAACAATATAAGTACATGTATATGATAACGTAATACGAATAGCAGTAAAAATACTTTCAATGTGTATAACAACATTCATAAAAAATACTTTCATAAATGTGGCATGTAATCCAATGGGTACCCAAGAGGTTTTTTTATTTGGTAATTGTAGTACTTAATTTTAAAAATCTATCAAATGAGTTTTAAACGAAAAAGTTTATTTTTATATATAATATGTTAACATGTTGCACAATCACCGTGTAAGTGTGGTCGTGTGTTCGTGTGTATACATGTCAAACGATTACAAACAATATACTGTATGTCATTTGTTAATTATTATACAATTATTCGATAATTTTGAACCAGCCGTTAATACAAAATATAAATGCGTCCTCTTTTCAAATATGGACTAGTAAGGTTTGTAAATAGTTGTTTATCATCTTTCTGTCTAATCACTATTTTAACAAAACATCGCATGCACAATATTTTAGATGAGTTTTTAGAAAGCGCCTTATTGAAAGGGTCTTTTTAAAATTATAACAAGCTTGTTACTTAGTAGTTCATAATAATGTTTCATTCCTTTCGAGTATGGTGGAGTAACTAAAACTCTGAGTTTGTAATCTTATTGTGCATGTTTTGGTTACTAACATTCAGTTTGACCAAAACTGTACCCTCTTTACCAAACTCAACTATTCCTTTAAACCTTTCACTTCGAGAATCTGTAATCTGAAATCCTCATAGACTTTGTATATAGCGCACCCAGTTTTCGTAACATTTGTTCAGACGTTCGTCTTCAGTGAATATGCAGACAACGCATATTAGAATGTAATCATCATTTGTGTGCGTATTCCCTATGGTCATCGTTTGATAGACAAACGAGTGTTTGTAAGTATGCGTGTGCTTCACTAGTCTTTCTAATTAAGGGAGAGTACTGTTTTCGGTCAAACATATTTCTTAGCAATTAAAACTTGCTATTTATTATTAAGAACTATAACAGTTCAATGATTCTTGAATGGTAGAAAATATACAAACTGTTAAAGATAACGTTGAGTATTGGTCAAACTTAACTTTAGTAACCAAAACCTGCACGATTACGGTACAAACTAATAGTTATTACTTCACCATGCTCGAAAAGTATACACAATTACAAACCACAAAATAAAACCCCTGTTATCATTCAAAAAGAGCCGTTACAACTCGAAGTGTCAAATTAACTCTAGAGAACGCCAGCGCGAAGAACTAGCGTTCTAGGTCCTAATACGGGACTGTAGTGTAGTGCGCGGTAATAGTACGTGTAGTATGTACATGTATTGCAAGCCCCGTTTGTTCGCCTTTCGTTTCGGAGTCGCGCTAACACACGGAGACAAGTCCATGAAGCGCATATATATCACTGCTTTTTTGCGGAATGAAGGGAAAAATCATAATCTTAATCCACCCGATAGTTGGATCACATATTGGAGAGTGAATTGCTGGTAAGTACCGTATCGTATGTATAGTTTTAAGCACAATTAGCGTGCACAAAAATATTTAGTTTCAGTTCTCTATCAGGAGGACCTAGATCGCTAGCGACTCGCGCTAGCTTTCTCTAAAAAGTGATACCCGGGCGTCAACCACTTTTATATAATATTTTGAAAGCAAATTTCACAACAATGAGAGCATTTTAATGGAAATTATTATTATTTCCCATGTTTTTTTCGATGATCTTTCATATGGAATTGAAATCAACCAAATCCGTTACAATTAATTTTTTTTTTTTTTGGGGGGGGGGGGGGCAATTATCAATACTCAACGTTACCTTTAAGTAACATGGCTGTTTTCAATATAAAAACACTTGTCAAAACAAGAGAGCGCCCTCTATCCACCTTAAGATTCAGTCATTAAATAAATCAATGTACACTTTGATGTTTGGTACAGCAGTTAGTTAAATATTGAATTATTCAATCGACGTAGGTGATTTCGAGTCGAGTTTATCTTTAAAATTGTGTATATTTTTAAAAACAGTAAACATAGTTTGTCATAATCTCAAAAACAAAATCTTTCCAAAAGGGCCCTCTAACCCAAAACTAAACTATTTCTTCAGTATAAATTATGTTACTATTTTAGTATGTACGCAACTTGCAATTGCATGTATAGTCTGGACGTGGTGTGGCAAGATCGGTAGAGCGCGCGCTTTCTGATCTCGAGATCCCGAGTTCGAGCCCTGCCCATTCCGTTTGTCCTTCAGCAAGACAATTAATCCACAATTGCTGCTCTCTACCCAGGTGTATAAATGGGTACCATGGTCGGGTGTTAATTAGCTGGTAGCGCCATCATCAGTGGCAGCTCCGCTAGTATGCTCCCCGGGGAGTTGAGAAAGTACGCAATATCATTGTGTTGGTTTGAAATGTACCTGATGACCATGGGTAATAATAATTTAGATAGTTATTTAAGCGCAGTAGAGTAAGTAGCTGCGCTATATAAATGTTCATATTATTATTATTATTATTATTATTATTGATATAATTACTGCGTAAGGCTCAGTTTGTTTACGTTTGTGTTATCTTGAGTGGGAAAAAATGTTAAGCTACACGTTAATATTTGGACTAGAAATTTACACGAATTGCAGCACTTATAGGCTTCCCCTTCCATTGAGAGTTTAATTAGTTCAATTTTACAATGTCTGTATACTTCAATTTCGAAATATGTTAATGCCTTCTTAAAATTCATCTTTAGTCGATCAATTTCTCATAAAGTCCACACAATTGTGTAAATTGTCACACATTATCGCCTAAATTTACGATTCCAGTTCGTCGTTCACAGAGGTGTTCAGCAACTGTGATCAACGAACGAACTTGAAATGTTATTGACAAAAATCTGTAACAAACGACTAAATAAGGTAGACTTCTTTGTGCAATTGATCGACCAAAGACGAATTGAAGTTAGTCCTGGCACATATCATGCTTCTCGGGACGATATTAAAGTAGAATTTAATATAATTGAATGACAACAGTTTTAAAATCTTAACACAAATTGTATATGAATAAGAAAAAATACTGCTGAAAACAAATTTTATATATTAGTTGCAAATTCGTAATGTTCTACTTATTTGTTTTAATTGTATTTTATCCTTCATCAATCATACTGACGTAATACATGTCCATGTAATCATAACTTTACTCCATTGCATCTGTGTTTTTCTTAAACAGCTTGAGTACTTTTGGATGTCTTTAACGAAGTTAAGATAGCGCTTCACATTGTGTGTATGAAACAAAGAAAAGGAACATAGAGGTACGAGAATGGAGTAACAGTATTGCAAACGAAATACAAAGGACAAGCAAATTTTAGCCAACATCTGACACAGACGTACACCCGACAATAGGGATGCTCAGAGGCATAGACAGGTTCTTACACCTGGGGGGGGGGGGGGGGGGGATGATTTGCCGTTCACGAGGATCAATCTTGTATACAGAAAAAGACACGCACAGACACACACACACAGACCCACAGACCCACACACAAACACACACCTTGTGAGGTAGGGGAAGGGGTGACGCATTTCACTTCCCCCCTCCATCCACCCCCCCCCCCCCTTCCTCAACAAACAACCCTTTTTCATCCCTGCAATCTTTAGTGTTTAAAAGAGAAAGTTTTTAAAAGTTGTTTAGCATGTTGGGTGAAAGGAGAAAAACATTTTAAACACCTAATACATGTAGGAAAGTTATGATCAAAACCTTGTTTGCTGCACTCTTACTCTTAGTCGGCACTTTGACAAATATGTGATGTCACAGATGAACACCTTTGACTGGAACTGTACAACAAAACTTCAAAAAGTTCAGTTTTCATGAAAAGGCATCGTCTCTCTACTCTCATCAATTTGTTAGAACAAGAGAAATGTGTGTGTATTCAAGGTAAAACTTCTTCAACTGGTCCAGTGAAATCCACGACAATTTTAAATTTATCAAAATAATGTGAAAACAAGTAAGTGTACGGCTGTTCTACTAGGTCATCACAGATGTTAGCAAATTTATCTAGAGAAGGCGGAAAACAATACTTATCGAAATCATAATTTTTCGTATTGAAAATCTGAATTTGCTCAAGCTTGTTGGCTATTTGGCTTTAAAATTGTTATCCTTTCATTCAATACACAGTAAGGGTTAGTAATTAGTACTTTGGAAAACTTCCCCTTTAAGATTGCATTTTAAAGTCAAACATGTTTTCTATCATTTACAATAATTGCTTCCGTTCCATATTACTGTATAACATGTCTTGAGTTTGTTTTATAATTATGTAAAGAGTTGTGGTAACAGGCACAGTATAATAATGTAAAGTTTGAGATGACAAGTGTTTTTGTTATATAATACCTTGCGTTTCCATCTTTTGATCTGGCATGTGCTTTTTGTGTTTACCTTTTCTTTCCATACAAGCATAACTCAGAATTAATAATAAGTAGTGTATTCCGTATTAACCCAACATACCTCTTCAAATAGGTTATGTTTTAGGATACAAAGCCCAAATATTGCACACCAAAATATGTGCATGGCATAACGAACAACAAAGACAGCTCATATTTGACATTATTATTCATATATTCACAAGTTATTCACATATTATTTTCCGCGTATTCCTAATAAGGAAATAATCTCCAATAATTCCTTATATGGAATGCATCTCACACATCGAACAAATCGCTACGGACTGGATCTCTATACTGGTGCTGTATCAATTTTGTTGACATATGTACAATGTCGATTTCCCTTGTATAATTCAATTATTTTGTTTATACCACAGATTTATCTATATACACATCCACTCAATCTCCCTCGCACCGTGTTACGTAACATTCCCTGTGTTTGTATCCTGTCCAATCCCAACCAATAGTTAACCAATGTCTGTATGTGTTTCTAAAATATATATAGTACATGTATTTGGTACTGTTTATACCGTCGCCATCTAGCCTCTGAAGAAATATAGCTACTTATTCTAGTATGCAGGTTAAGATTCATAGCTTGCAAAATGATGAAACTTTCTTTAAATGAAGGCTCAAGCACAATCGTGCATATTATCAACATAAAGCGCAAATCTCATTTTTAGTGCAAATCAAAAGTATGTATTTGCCACAAAAAAAATCAACTATACCGTACTTCCGTTCGGATTTTCGGTGTAATTGTCTCGTTTTTTGGCAAAGGCGTTTGGCTGCCAACCTTACAATGAACAAACTATTTAACATTATAACTCCGCTGGTGTTTACTTAAAAACAACAATAGCCTGAAAATATATTTTCCTTTAACGCTGTTCCATTATGTATCGAACGAAGTTGAATTTTTTTTTAAAGGATTTTCCCTAATTTTCTCATCTACAAGAACAAAATTAACATTATTGTGCATGAACATGGTTATATATCAATGCTGACCAAACTTTGTCAATTAACTAAAACTTTATTCGTAAATATGTAAAACGTTTACACAACTAATATGATAGTACATACATTGGGCAATTCATTTGATAATTAAGGCCTCCCTAATAATAACAAACCTAAAGGGTATATCTGAACAAGTCACAATGTTGTTAATCCATTTTGTTTAGATTGTGAGTACAAGATTTAAACTGAACACATTCTTAGAAGCTCTCGGGTTCGAGTTGTTTGAGATACCAGCCACGTTTCCTTAACCATTTCCCTCAGTTTAGTTGTATATCACATCTATTATATTAAAACGGTAAGCTTCAATCCCCCAAATGTGTCCCACTCGAGATATCCTCACCCCGAGAATTCGGCGACTCCCCGACCGTCGGGATCGAAGGATATACGTTTTGCGGAGGACAATAAGGTATTCCCGAGTCGCTCCCGCCCCGTGGTCGTCCTCCAGATCGAAGAAAAGGGAAAGTCAGCAATGCCGGTTGCTAAAGTTAAGGTGCCGAGCACTGACTAACGATTTATCGCCGTAAAATTATTTGTAAGAATATAAATTGGAGTAGATAAAACAAATAATATATTGAGAAACCATTTTAGATATAATACGTTGCGAATCTACCCAGGTTTTGATAAATATCAATATTTATATTACGCGGATGGTATGGTAATAATCGCTATTGCCGATTGGCATTGTGTTTGTAAGTGCATCGACGACAAAATGCGACAACTTCAATTTAGCTGCGGTTATACAACGCGCAATGGCTGTACAGCCGTGTATACACGTCGCAGAGTCATCTAATCACCCCACCGAACCGTAGTTTATTTGCATAGCTCACTGACCTGCTGACCATCGTCTCTATTCGCCCTACCGTACACGATACTATAATTGCGCCAGCTTGTGGTAAGATGTATTAAGTAAGCCACGAAGCTAGCATGCAGTACCAGAAGAGACGCCGACGGGGTTGGGGTGGGTGGTGGGGATATGCAATGCATGTATAAACGGCTATCATCGGGTTTCACAAGAATATAAAAAAATGTATACGCGGGAGAACTTAGTTTGGATATGAATTGTGTAGGGGACACGACGGGTTATGTGTCATGCAGGCAATTGAAGACACGGGGGGGGGGGGGGGGGGGGGGGGCAGCGGCGAAGCTAGCAAGAACACGAACATAGTGTACTGTATCTAATTTGATACAAGCGTAACAAATTATCGGGGGTGGGGGTAGAATGGATGGGGGAAGTATCTGCTCATGATAGTATGCAAATGCATGTATATTCCTTTCAAGGGAATATACATGTATCATGATCATCGAGTTTCACAAAAATATGAACAAAGGTATCTGCGGGAGAACTTAGTTTATGATATGAAATGTGTAGGGGACACGACGGGTTATTTGTCATACAGGCAATTGGAGCCGCGGGGGCGGGGGGGGGGGGGGGGGGAGGGGGGGGGGCGCGGCGAAGCTACTTTATTAGCAAGAACACATACATAGTGTATATTGTATCTATTTTGATACAAGCGGAACACATTATGGATCATATGAAATATGGGGGATAACTGAATAACTTTGCGTGGATACTAAATCATCATGATTTTGTTAGACAGTGGCCGGATGTATCGTTGGACGGGGCACCAACGGGTTGAGGCCGGGGCGGGATTGAGTCGCCCGAGTCTATTTTGTCTTACTATTTAAATGATGACTGTGGGATATTTAGTAAAGTGTTAAAGTGGTGTATGTCATCATCGTCTTTCTCTTACAAAAACCCGCGGATTTCCGCGGGTACAGCTAGTGTTTATTATAATGCAACACTACGTTTTTATTGACACACACTATTTATAGAAATGTAGTGCACTCGGGATAAGTATTTTTTCGGCGATAGGTTCTATTTTAAAAACATCTTTTTACCAATACATACATCAATCATTGCAAGTGAATGTGACAACAATATTGGGTAAGATGTTTGTTTGTTTTTCGTATTCTAAATGTTTTACAAATCATCTGAACAGTTGCCAGTACCCAGATGGGGATAAATATGACACCCATCATGTAAAATGTTAAAAGGAACAACGCTGTAATTTAGATTTTATGAAGGAAAAACAACCAAGATAAGGTAGCAAAGATATCCTCTCTTCAATGTACTACATTTCGACCACTTCATATGTTTAGCTGATTCATCGTCAGAATACAACTACTTGTGTCATGAACTTATTCACGAGAAACCTGTGTATATATACAATTTCGTATGCATGCTACAAAATAACAATATTAAATGAAATAAATAAGGAATAAATCTTAAGTTTGAAGAATATTTCAGTACTTGATTGATTCTTCGGTTATTATGTTGCACACGGTAAACGCAGGTAGTTTGGCGTGCACTCAAAGTCTGAATCACACAGTATAAACAGGGAAGTGGAAGTCTGTGAAATTAAATTACAGACGCGGGGTTTTGATATACAGGCAAAATATGTGGGCGTGGGGGAAAGACGCAAAAATTGCGTCACAAGACGGGGTTTAAAAACTCCTTAATTTCTAGGTAGAAATCTGTTTATGAAATGGAATCTTTACATATAGTCTGGAATATTCTATCCTGATGTATGCGTGCAAAACCTCGAAACAATTAACCAGTTAATAAACAAATCGGTCTACGTATAGCCCCGTGTAGCCTGACTATGACAAGTAACGACCTACTACTTTGCACAGTACATCTTACTTTGTAAATGGTCATACCATGGTGTGACCATTTACAAGCCCGACACGCAACATCGGCAACTGGTGTGTACTTAATGCATATGTTTGACAAGCGTTTTTGACATGGGCCTTACACATTATCTGTGCAATGCAGGCCATAGGCGTACCCAGGGGGGAGGGGGGGGGGGGGGTTCAAACTCCCTTCTCCCCTTGACCCAAAAATGACTGTGTTGAGGGGTAAGAACCCCACCCCACCCCCCCCCCCCCCCCCCCCCTCACCATTTTTCAAATTGTAAATGGTCTCGAGACCAAATTTTTGCGGTCTCGACCATCATTTTAGACGGTCTCGGACTCAAAAAAGTGCGAAAAACCGTGGTTTCGGCATCGAAAAGTGCGAAAAACCGTGGTCTAGGCATGGAAAATGTCGAAACCGTGGTCTCGGCCTCGAAAATGTCGAAAACTGTTAGTCACGGCTTCGAAAATTTGCTACGATTATCCCTCCCCCCCCCCCCCAGTTGCGGAAACACATTGGGGGGGGGGGGGGGCGGGGGGCAGGGGGCCTGCCCCCCGCCCTCGATAGCTAAACAAACAACATTCTTACTAAAGACACTATCCATAAATTCCTGTTCATCCCTACCCCTACCTTACAATAGTATTATTTTTTTCTTAGCAAAATATACTTTCAATACAATGCTACAACCTCGGGTGTTTATATAATTACCCTTTAAAACGCAATATCATAACACATAACACGATCCCATACAATGATATTGAAGTAAATGTCAATTTTCGATGTTAAATTGCTAAAATGTTCAAGCTCTCTCCACTCGCATTCCTGTATATACTATTATTTTCAACCACATGTGTTTATATTACCCTTGAAAACGCAATATCATAACACATAACACGAATATACCCATATAATAATATTGAACAAATGGCAATTTTCGATGTTAAATTGCTAAAATGTTCAAGCTCGCTCCGCTCGCAGTCGCATATATAATATTTCATGAACTCGGGTGTTTATATATTACCCTTAATAAAGCCATATGAGTCATAAACAAATATACCCATACAATAATATTGAAACAAATGGCAAGTTTCAGATGTTAAATTGCTATCATTTTCTAGCTCGTTACGTTCGCATTAGTATAGGTATAATATGTTACAACCTCGGGTGTTCATATAAACCCCTCCAAACAAGTTTGGAAACTCAAATTTGATCAATCATATCTCTCATAATATGTTTTAATTAGCATATTCGAAATTGGTGTCACAATGAAGCCTCATTATATATCTTTCAAACGGTGCAATATGTGTAGTGATTATGCAATACTGTCACCCTTTCCATTCATCAAAATCATCGGAATTTGATACCATCTTGATGGAAATTATCTTTTTATTACGATGGCATATTAATCGTAATGATTAGGCAAATCGCCCCAATTGCATAATCACTACACATATTGTACCGTTTGAAAGATATATAATGAGGCTTCATTGTGACACCAATTTCGAATATGCTAATTAAAACATATTATGAGAGATATGATTGATCAAATTTGAGTTTCCAAACTTGTTTGGAGGGGTTTATATGAACACCCGAGGTTGTAACATATTATACCTATACTAATGCGAACGTAACGAGCTAGAAAATGATAGCAATTTAACATCTGAAACTTGCCATTTGTTTCAATATTATTGTATGGGTATATTTGTTTATGACTCAATGGCTTTATTAAGGGTAATATATAAACACCCGAGTTCATGAAATATTATATATGCGACTGCGAGCGGAGCGAGCTTGAACATTTTAGCAATTTAACATCGAAAATTGCCATTTGTTCAATATTATTATATGGGTATATTCGTGTTATGTGTTATGATATTGCGTTTTCAAGGGTAATATAAACACCTGTGGTTGTAAACAATAATATATACAGGAATGCGAGTGGAGAGAGCTTGAACATTTTAGCAATTTAACATCGAAAATTTACATTTACTTCAATATCATTGTATGGGATCGTGTTATGTGTTATGATATTGCGTTTTAAAGGGTAATTATATAAACACCCGAGGTTGTAGCATTGTATTGAAAGTATATTTTGCTAAGAAAAAAATAATACTATTGTAAGGTAGGGGTAGGGATGAACAAGAATTTATGGATAGTGTCTTTAGTAAGAATGTTGTTTGTTTAGCTATCGAGGGCGGGGGGCAGGCCCCCTGCCCCCCGCCCCCCCCCCCCCCTCACCCCCAATGTGTTTCTGCAACTGGGGGGGGAGGGGAGGGGGGGGGGGGGGGGGGGGAGGGATAATCGTAGCAAATTTTCGAAGCCGTGACTAACAGTTTTCGACATTTTCGAGGCCGAGACCACGGTTTCGACATTTTCCATGCCAAGACCACGATTTTTCGCACTTTTCGATGCCGAAACCACGGTTTTTCGCACTTTTTTGAGTCCGAGACCGTCTAAAATGATGGTCGAGACCGCAAAAATTTGGTCTCGAGACCATTTACAATTTGAAAAATGGTGAGGGGGGAGGGGGGGGGGGGGGTGGGGTTCTTACCCCTCAACACAGTCATTTTTGGGTCAAAGGGGAGAAGGGAGTTTGAACCCCCCACCCCTCCCCCCTGGGTACGCCTATGGCCTGCATTGCACAGATAATGTGTAAGGCCCATGTCGAAAACGCTTGTCAAACATATGCATTAAGTACACACCAGTTGCCGATGTTGCGTGTCGGGCTTGTAAATGGTCACACCATGGTATGACCATTTACAAAGTAAGATGTACTGTGCAAAGTAGTAGGTTGGTGGATTATCATTTTAAATTACAATAACTACGCAGCTTCATACATTACATTGTATATGCTGTACTAGTTTTGCATGTCGAATGGTCTAGTTTACCAAGGCGGGTCACGGAGGGGAGTTTACGCTAAGCTCTCCGTTACTTGTCATAGTCAGGCTACACGGGGCTATACGTAGACCGATTTGTTTATTAACTGGTTAATTGTTTCGAGGTTTTGCACGCATACATCAGGATAGAATATTCCAGACTATATGTAAAGATTCCATTTCATAAACAGATTTCTACCTAGAAATTAAGGAGTTTTTAAACCCCGTCTTGTGACGCAATTTTGGCGTCTTTCCCCCACGCCCACATGTTTTGCCTGTATATCAAAACCCCGCGTCTGTAATTTAATTTCACAGACTTCCACTTCCCTGTTTATACTGTGTGATTCAGACTTTGAGTGCATGCCAAACTACCTGCGTTTGCCGTGTGCAACATAATAACCGAAGAATCAATCAAGTACTGAAATATTCTTCAAACTTAAGATTTATTCCTTATTTATTTCATTTAATATTGTTATTTTGTAGCATGCATACGAAATTGTATATATACACAGGTTTCTCGTGAATAAGTTCATGACACAAGTAGTTGTATTCTGACGATGAATCAGCTAAATATATGAAGTGGTCGAAATGTAGTACATTGAAGAGAGTATATCTTTGCTACTTTATCTTGGTTGTTTTTCCTTCATAAAATCTAAATTACAGCGTTGTTCCTTTTAAAATTTTACATGAAGGGTGTCATATTTATCCCCATCTGGGTACTGGCAACTGTTCAGATGATTTGTAAAACATTTAGAATACGAAAAACAAACAAACATCTTACCCAATATTGTTGTCACATTCACTTGCAATGATTGATGTATGTATTGGTAAAAAGATGTTTTTAAAATAGAACCTATCGCCGAAAAAATACTTATCCCGAGTGCACTACATTTCTATAAATAGTGTGTGTCAATAAAAACGTAGTGTTGCATTATAATAAACATGTGATATACAACTAAACTGAGGGAAATGGTTAAGGAAACGTGGCTGGTATCTCAAACAACTCGAACCCGAGAGCTTCTAAGAATGTGTTCAGTTTAAATCTTGTACTCACAATCTAAACAAAATGGATTAACAACATTGTGACTTGTTCAGATATACCCTTTAGGTTTGTTATTATTAGGGAGGCCTTAATTATCAAATTAATTGCCCAATGTATGTACTATCATATTAGTTGTGTAAACGTTTTACATATTTACGAATAAAGTTTTATTTAATTGACAGTTTGGTCAGCATTGATATAAAACCATGTTCATGCACAATAATGTTAATTTTGTTCTTGTAGATGAGAAAATTAGGGAAAATCCTTAAAAAAAAAAATTCAACTTCGTTCGATACATAATGGAACAGCGTTAAAGAAAAATATATTTTCAGGCTATTGTTGTTTTTAAGTAAACACCAGCGGAGTTATAATGTTAAATAGTTTGTTCATTGTAAGGTTGGCAGCCAAACGCCTTTGCCAAAAAACGAGACAATTACACCGAAAATCCGAACGGAAGTACGGTATAGTTGATTTTTTTTGTGGCAACTACATACTTTTGATTTGCACTAAAAATGAGATTTGCGCTTTATGTTGATAATATGCACGATTGTGCTTGAGCCTTTATTTAAAGAAAGTTTCATCATTTTGCAAGCTATGAATCTTAACCTGCATACTAGAATAAGTAGCTATATTTCTTCAGAGGCTAAATGGCGACGGTATAAACAGTACCAAATACATGTACTATATATATTTTAGAAACACATAAAGACATTGGTAAACTATTGGTTGGGATTGGACAGGATACAAACACAGGGAATGTTACGTAACACGGTGCGAGGGAGATTGAGTGGATGTGTATATAGATAAATCTGTGGTATAAACAAAATAATTGAATTATACAAGGGAAATCGACATTGTACATATGTCAACAAAATTGATACACCACCAGTATAGAGATCCAGTACGTAGCGATTTGTTCGATGTGGGAAATGCATTCCATATAAGGAATTATTGGAGATTATTTCCTTATTAGGAATACGCGGAAAAAAATATGTGAATAACTTGTGAATATATGAATAATAATGTCAAATATGAGCTGTCTTTGTTGTTCGTTATGCCATGCACATATTTTGGCGTGCAATATTTGGACTTTGTATCCTAAAACATATCATATTTGAAGAGGTATGTTGGGTTAATAGGGAATACACTACTTATTATTAATTCTTATAAGGCATCCAATGCTAGAGGAGTTGCAATCTTATTTGATACATTCTCTCAGTATGTTATAAAGAGATTTAAATGTGATAAAGAAGGCAATTTTGTTGCTCTCAGTGTTAAATGGGGTTTTATGGAATTCTCTTTGGTTTCATTATATGGCCATAATCATGATGATCCAGGTTTTTATGAATGTATACAAAATATTTTGTTGGACTATGATGATCCTCTTAAAATAATTTGTGGAGATTGGAATTTAGTGCAAAGTTTGGAGATGGATACATTTAATTATGTAAGACTAAATAATATAGATGCTAGGTCAAAAGTTCTTGAGATAAAAAATGGTTTTAATTTATTGGACCCTTGGCGGCAAATGTATTTAGATAAGAAAGCCTATACATGGAGACAGCCTAATCCACTTAAGCAAAGTAGAATTGATTTTTTTTTAATTTCATCAGAATTGTTTTCTCTGGTGAAGAAGAGTGAAATTGATTTAGGTTACCGTTCAGACCACTCATTGATAACCTTGGAGATTATGTTTGATAAATGTAAAAAGAAATATAGTTATTGGAAGTTTAATAATTTATTCTTAAAGGAATTAGAATTTATTTATCTTATGAAAGAAAAGATAAAAGTGGTTACTTTGCAATATTTGAATAACGAGAGCTTGGAGGGCAATCAACTTGATAAGGTTAGTAAGCAAAATTTAAAATTTTGTGTTGACGATCAATTATTTTTGATACTTTGTTAATGGAGTTGAGAGCAGCCATTATTTTGTATGCAATACAAAGAAAGAAGAGTAGAGAAAATAATGAAATTAAGCTTAAAGATGAGATAGTCAATTTAGAGATCCTTGTTGGACAGAATTTAGGGATACAAGAAAATATGGAAAAAATTAAACAGTTGAGAGCAGAATTGGAAAATTTGCGGAAACAGACATTGGAAAAAAATGCAAATATGTCACGGCTGCAACAAATGCAATATGGTGAAAAACCTTCAAAGTATTTTTTGAATTTGGAGAAACAGAGGATTGTCGAAAAGACTATTGTCACATTGATTGATGATAATGGTGTTGTTTTGCAAGAGCAGGAACCAATTTTAAATGAAATAAAGACATATTATGAACATTTGTATAAGTTCCATGAAAATTCTAATATAGATGTGCTATTTTCTGAATTTGATAAAGATCAGGTTAAGAATCTTACGGAAGAAGAGTCATTAGGTTTAGAAGGAGAAATATTATATAGTGAAGTTGCAATTGCATTGAAAAATATGAAAAATAATAAATCCCCTGGTCAAGATGGTTTTACTGTAGAATTTGTTAAATTCTTCTTTCACGATTTAGGTATTTTTATGGTTCGCAGCATGAATTTTGCTTATAATAGTGGAAGATTATCTTTCTCACAAAATTTAGGGGTCATTTACTCTGTTACCAAAAGGGGATAAAGTAAGACATTTTATAAAGAATTGGTGACCTATTTCTTTGTTGAATGTAATTTATAAAATTGTATCAAGCTGTATTGCTAATAGATTAAAAAAAGTACTACCTTGTATTATACATCCAAATCAAACAGGGTTCCTTGCTGGACGTTTTATTGGTGAAAATATTAGAATTATTTATGATATAATTGCTTATGCAGATAAGGAAAAATTACACGGTATGATTTTATTGATTGATTTCGAAAAGGCATTTGATAGTGTTTCCCATGAGTTTTTGTTTAAGGTACTTTCTTTATTTAATTTAATTTAATTTTTTTTAATTTAATTTCTTTTAAGAGGTGGATAAACGTGTTATATAGCAATGCATGCTCAAGTGTTATGGTAAATAGGCAATTAACTTCTAGATTTTGTATAGAAAGAGGCTGTCGCCAAGGTGACCCTCTGTCACCTTATTTGTTTTTGTTATGCGCTGAAATTTTAGGTATGTTAATTCGCTCTTCAAATGAAGTGGTAGGAATTAACTTAAGTTAACTTTAAAGAATTTAACATTCTTTAATATGCAGATGATACAGTTTTATTTTTGGATGGTTCTATTGCTAGTTTTCAGAAAGTTATACATATTTTGAACTCTTTTGGTAATTGTTCTGGACTTAAGATAAATATTCAAAAAACAAAAGCAATTTGGATAGGGGCTTCAAAAGAAAATAATGAAATAAAATTAGAAGGAGCAAATGTAGAGTTTGTTTATAATGGTTATTTTAGATATCTTGGAACAGATTTTCATGTTGATGTTGATAAAATGCCAGATTATAATTATGATAGAATATTCGATAAAGTGAAACGACAAATGATTTCTTGGATTAAACGAAATATTACTGTTTTGGGGAGAATAACAATTGTTAAGTCATTATTATTACCACAATTTAATCATTTGTTTATGTCAATTCCAAACCCATCTGTTGAATTAATGAAAAACATAAAAATACATTTTTTAAAGTTTATATGGAAGAATAAACCGGATAAAATAAGTAGAAAACAAGTTGTTAGTTCATATGAAAAAGGTGGCTTAAAAATGGTTGATATAGACTGCTTTAGTAAATCACTAAAGCTAACATGGGTTAGAAGAATTATTTTGAATATGTGTACAAATGTTGCCCATTTAATGCAGTCATTTTTACAAAACAAATTCATGATTAGTTTGGGTGATAATTATTTTTTGAAATTATCTCATGAAATTGGCAATCCTTTTTGGAAAGAAGTTTTTGAACGTATGGCATTGTTAGTTAAAAAATGTGAGACTGATTGGTTGTCTGAATCGCTATGGATGAATAGCTCGATTCAAATTGGCAATGAGTCTTTTTTTTTTAAATCGTGGTATGAAAAGGGTATTAGATTTATTAATGATTTGATGGATAATAATGGAATTTTATTGTCTCATAAAAAATGTGAAGAGAAGTTTAATTTGAAGATTAATTATTTGTCTTATTATTCAGTCTGTCAAGTAATAAAGTGTAGATATAATGAATATTATAAAACATGTCAAACAAATTTGGAAGAACCTTTAATTCCTTATTATATTAAAACTTTTATTCATGATAAAAAATGATGTAGATACATTTATAAAGTTCTTTTAGGAGAAACAAATTGTTTGTCTCTAATAAGTTCAAAGTGGGAACGATATTTGAATTATAATTTACAATCTGTATTAATACAAAAGTATAATGTTATGATATTTCGTTTTACTCCAGTTATTAATTTGAAATACTTTCAGTATAAGATTTTAAATAGAATCTTATTTTTAAATAAACAACTTTTTAGGATGAATAATTATTGTAAACAATGAAACATGTTCATTTTGTAAAAAAGAACTTGAAGATATAGTACATTTCTTTTATGAATGTGAGATTAGTAGAAAGATTTGGAATGACACTTCAAATTGGATTTATGAAAGAACTCAAGTTCGAATTTTGTTTAATTTACAAAACATAATTTTTGGCTTTGAAGATAAGAGAAATGATGCTCTTAACTGTATTGTCATTTTAATTAAACAACAGATGTTTATCTGTAAACTGAATAACATAGTTCCACTTGTTGATACATTGAAAAAAAAAGTTTTACAATATTATAAAGATGAAAAATATATGTTATGCATATCTGGAATGGAGAGACATTTTAATGTTAAGTGGCAGTTGCTACAATTGTTGTTTGTATAGAAAGATTAATTTGAATTTGTTTTATGCTCATGTATTTTATTTGTTTTATGCTCATGTATTTGATTTGTTTGTTTATGTTAAGATTAATAAATAGCCTGTGGAGGGCTCAAAAATTTGAAGAAAAAAAAAAATTATTAATTCTGAGTTATGCTTGTATGGAAAGAAAAGGTAAACACAAAACGCACATGCCAGATCAAAAGATGGAAACGCAAGGTATTATATAACAAAAACATTTGTCATCTCAAACTTTACATTATTATACTGTGCCTGTTACCCCAACTCTTTACATAATTATAAAACAAACTCAAGACATGTTATACAGTAATATGGAACGGAAGCAATTATTGTAAATGATAGAAAACATGTTTGACTTTAAAATGAAATCTTAAAGGGGAAGTTTTCCAAAGTACTAATTACTAACCCTTACTGTGGATTGAATGAAAGGATAACAATTTTAAAGCCAAATAGCCAACAAGCTTGAGCAAATTCAGATTTTCAATACGAAAAATATGATTTCGATAAGTATTGTTTTTCGCCTTCTCTAGATAAATTTGCTAACATCTGTGATGACCTAGTAGAACAGCCTTACACTTACTTTGTTTCACATTATTTTGATAAATTTAAAATTGTCGTTGATTTCACTGGACCAGTTGAAGAAGTTTTACCTTGAATACACACACATTTCTCTTGTTCTAACAAATTGATGAGAGTAGAGAGACGATGCCTTTTCATGAAAACTGAACTTTTTGAAGTTTTGTTGTACAGTTCCAGTCAAAGGTGTTCATCTGTGACATCACATATTTGTCAAAGTGCCGACTAAGAGTAAGAGTGCAGCAAACAAGGTTTTGATCATAACTTTCCTACATGTATTATGTGTTTAAAATGTTTTTTCTCCTTTCACCCAACATGCTAAACAACTTTTAAAAACTTTCTCTTTTAAACACTAAAGATTGAAGGGATGAAAAAGGGTTGTTTGAGGAGGAAGGGGGGGTGGATGGAGGGGGGAGGTGAAATGCGTCACCCCTTCCCCTACCTCACAAGGTGTGTGTTTGTGTGTGTGTGTGTGTGTGTGTGTGTGTGTGTGTGTGTGCATGCACCCAACGTGCATACACGGGACCGCTTAATGTGTAATACCCGACTTTCAGGGACCGAAATCCTTACGCGGCCCACACACTCGGTCCCTATAAGTACATTATGTAATGGTGTATTTTCTCCCCAAATATTAATACTTATCGCTTCATTCTCTGTCAAATGATGCTGTGTTGACCATCAAATATAATATCCAGATACTGGAAGGTAAAAATGCTTGCTGGACAAAATATCAATGATAATTCGCCGGTCTTCAAAAGTGAGTGTGTAAGCATTATTGTCTATCATGTGTGTGTTTTAAACGTGTCGCGCAGTATGTGTAAAATTAATAGCGCCCTCTCTGGCAGATGTGTTGGTCTTCAAAAGTCTGTGTGTACCCAATAAAGACAGTCAAGTGTGTGCTGTACTTTACCCATTTTTAACTCAATGTACTATCATAAAAACGCATCGCATAAATAACATTAGATTTATTATAATGAGAGGGTGGAGTTTCTGCATTCCAACACCCAGTTTATAAAACTTAATAATGATAAGATCTACCAAACTTTAAGGGGTAGTTTAGTTTTGGTAAGGCTGAACTTTAGTAGCCAAAACCTGCACAGTAACATTATAAACTAATAGTTATAACTCCACCATGCTCGAAAGGTATACAAAATTACAAACGACCAAGTAAAACGCCTGTTATCATTCAAAAAGAGCCATTAAAACACAAGAGGGCGCTTTTTTAAAAGGCATTGGTTTCAACCATTTTCAACCAAAATTATGCATGTGATGTTTTGTTGATATAATGATTAAATAGCGAGATCATCAACAACCATTTAAAAAACGCTTTTGAAAATTTTTGAAAAAGTGCAAGCATTTAAAAAAAAATTTCAAAAAATCATCTAATTATTTGGGCCCCAAATAATTATAAGATCAGATATATTTATTGGTATTTCAGCCGTTTCTGGGTCGATTTTGACCAAATAAAGTTTATTCTGCCATTAAAATTGCATGTTCTCTCAAATTTGACACTCAGTTTTTCATTACCTCACAAAAAAATTGCGATGTGCAGCGCCCTCTCTACCAAAACTAAACTACCCCTTTAAACTTTAAACAAATATGTTTTAGAAATGAAAACATACAACAAATTTGTATAATTGTAATGATTTTAATACCTGTTATGATTATGAACAATAATATGAGTTATAACCAATTGTACTAATATTGATATAAACAATTTGTAATTATATTTATTGATACTAGTAATTATAATAATAATAATAAAAGACTTTTATATAGCGCATAACACATAAGCACAATTGCATGTCCCTATGCGCTTTTATTATTACCCTTGGTCATCAGGTACAGGTCAAACCCGCACAATTATCTTGCGCACCATCTCAACTCCCCGGGGAGCATACTAGCCAATGGCAACCATATGATAGCGCCCAGGCTAATTAACACCCAACCAAGTACCCATTTATATTCCTGGGTAGAGAGCAGCAATGTGGATTAAATGTCTTGCTCTCGAGGTCGGAAAGCGCGCGCTCTACCAATCTTGCCACACTACGTATGTGGCGCTTTATACACTGGTTCTAATAAAATAAAAAAAATAGAGAAGTATTAACCGATAAACAAGAACTTCTACTACTATTACTACTACTACTACTACTTCCATTATAATTGATAACATTAATTACAATTGAATGAAAAAGAGCAACGAAAATGGGATTCCAACGGGATAATAATAATTAAAACAATAACAATTATGTGCACCAAACAATCATGCACCAAACACTAAAACACGGGACCGCTTAATGTGTACAACCCGACTTGAGGGAATCGGAATCCTTGTGCGGCCGACACACTCGGTCCAAATTAGTATAATTATGTAACTATGTATTTTCTGCGTAAATATAAATACTTATCGCTTTATTCTCTGTCAAGTGAAAGTCCTACTACTTCCATTATAATCGATAACAAATATGAAAATTGAATGAAAAAGAGCAAAGAAAATGAGATTCCAACATGATAATTATGATTAAAACAATAACAATGATATACAAATAGTATTTGAAAATCCAATCATAATAAATAATTATGATAATGAATAGTATCATTTTTTTTTTATTTGGGTTTAAAATGTACCTGCTGACCATGTATATCAATACAAATTGCATCACAGAAGAATATAGCTGCGCTATACATATGTTCATCATTATTATTATACATTATAATACCATCATGTTTTTATTCTTCTATTTTTCATTACTTATAGGACAAAAAGTGTGTGTGTGCCTCCATGCACCGAACGTGAATACACGGGACCGCTTAATGTGTATCACCTGACTTGTAGGGACCGAAATCATAATACGGCCCACACACTCAGTCCTATAAGTATTTTATGTAATAATGTATTATACGTAAATATAAATACTTATCGCTTCATTCCCTGCCAAATGATGCAGTATTGACCATCAAATATAATATCCAGATACTGGATGACTGGCACGTAATATTGCATACTGGACGTAATATCAATTATAATTCTCCGGTCTTCACAAGTCAGTGTGTCATCATAATCATCATCATCATCATCATCAATATCATCATCATCGGTATATGTTATCTGTTACGTATTTTGTATAATCAATATAAAACATTTTACTTGCTCATTTTCAATCATTTAAATATTTCTAGTCAGTTTCCTCTATGTTTGAATTGAATTCATAAAAAATCACTTCGCGTGATCATGCGCCTTTCTCTATAAAAGTTAATTTAATTATCCTTGGAATTGGCCCAGTTTATAGCTTCTAACTAATCAAGCTTTGAAAAGGGTTTCATGGGAACGCCCGCCATTCAAAAGTCTTCATGGCTTGATGGTTTGAGCACCGGTCTAGCAATCCAGAGTTCTCGGGTTCGATTCCCGGCCAAGCCTATTTTTCTTTGCTCATTTTCAATCATTTTAGTATTTCTAGTCAGTTTCCTCTATGGTTGAATTCAAAACATTTAATTTCAAATTGTTGACTTTCCAATGTTGGACTGTGTCGTTCATATGTTTTGCTGTAATGTGGGATAGGTGAAGTTGAATAGCCATTTGTAATAAATGTGGGGCCCTACACTTATTCAATCATTTTTAACCAGCCGTAAAAAAAAAAAAATTAAAAATGCTTCCTCTTTTCAAAAAGTAAAAAAATAATTTGAATAGTGGTTGATTATCTCTATCTAATCACTATTTCAACAAAACATCACATGCACAATATCTTATTCAAAATGGTTGAAACAGATGAGTGTTTAGAGAGCGGCCTCTTGAGTTTTAACGGCTCTTTTTGAATGATAACAGGATCTTTAATAAGTCATTTGTAATTTTGTATTCCTTCCGAGTTATAACTATTAGTTTGTAATGTAATGATGCAGGTTTTGGTTACTAAAATTCAGTTTGACCAAAACTATAGGATACTCTCCTTACCAGAACTCAACTATCCCTTTAAAAAAATCAATACAAATACCAAATGTAAATACCATAGCCCATGTTTTGTCTGTTTATGCTGGTGTTATTGAAATTACATAATGATAATATTCGGTAAATACAAATATAATACCGTTTACTGTATTGTCATTTGTGATTATTCGGTGGATGTGTCTGAAGTAAAAACAATTAAATAATTAATACAAAGATGTGTGAAGAATAATTACATATAACTCTGCATGACTACGGACCCAACGAACCACCCCTTGTATGGGCCTGCCACCATCATCATCATCATCATTATCATCATCATCATCATCATCATCATCGTCGTCACCGTCATCATCATCATCATCATCATCATCATCATTATAATCATCATCATCTTCATCAAAATTATCATTTTAGAGAGGGCAGCGGTCTTTCATATTATCCGTATTTCATAAAATACGATCGCTGCAAGCCAATATAGATTGTTACTTGTGATGTGAAATGAAGAAACGGGTTCATCGAAACGGATCTTCAAACCCATACCATCTGTGAAGTTTGCTATGGTAATAACTATATGATTGATAATAATGATTATGATAAACGTCATCATCATCATCATCATAATTCTAATCATAATTTTCATGGAGGGTGATTATAACTGTTCTCCTTATTGCACTCAACAATAGCCGCCAGCTGAGTAATATCGTTATTAGTTTTGTGAAATGTAGAAGCGCATGCATAAAAAAGGTAGATCTTAATAATCAATATGAATTAATAATATCGGCCCGATATCAATTTTACAATCATTTACCTACCTCTTACATTGCTACCAGTTCCATCGTCGGCACAGTCTTATTTACGTTGGATTAATGAGATCAGTACGACTTTTTTTTTGTATAACCATTTACCAACCTGTTAAATTGCAATCAGTTCAGAAAGATCAGTGCGATATTGACCCAAAGTCATATTTATGCATAATTAATAACATTGGCACGACATCATTTATACTACCTTATACCGACCTCTTAATTGATTAATATTCAAAGAATTTATTTTGAGATAATGGAAAAAGGAAGGGAATATGAAATGTGATTGGCACTCAAGATCTAGACAATTATAATTATTTATTGGTACTTCCACATGTGGACACATGTTGTTTCATAGTATTTCCTGCTGAAAAGGCAGGAATTCCTGGTTTTCTCCAGTATGTCCGACCATCCGGGAAATATGCCTACCTTGTTTGTACACTGTCTTGCAAGTGGATCCTTTGCATATCAATATAACGCTCGTTTGCCCAATAAGCTTTTCTTGTTTATATTTTATACATAATTAAGCATTTTGATGATTCACCTAAGATAAAATGCATACATCTTTATGGGACATGTACAAATTTAGTATTGGATCGTAACCTTGAGTCATATTTCCTGCTTTTTGCCGGTAATTCCCGCTAAGAAACCCGGGAATTACCGGTATTACCCGCCGACTGGGAAATAAGCAATTGACCGGACCCCAAATATGCCAGCCCTGTGATACTGACTATTATCATAATCATTATTATCAATCATATAGTTATTATCATAGCAAACTTCCCAGATGATATGGGTATAAAGAACCTTTTCGATGAATACGTTTATTCATTTATTCATTATAAAATATGGCTAACATTAAAGACCGATAGTGATAATGATGATGATGATAATGATGATGACGATGCCGATGACGATGATGATGGCGATGGTGATGATGATGATGATGATGATGATGACGATGATGATGATTATGATGAAGATGATAATGACAGGCCCGAAGCAAGGGGTGGTTCATTGGGTGCGTATTCATGCAGAGTTACATTTAATTATTCTTTACACATCTTTTTACTAGTTCATTGTTTTGACTTCAGAACTTGATACGAAATGAATAATTTCAAATGACAATACACTAATCCGTATTATAGTTATATTTACCGAACATTTATCATTATGTTATTGCAATAACACCAGCATAAACAGACGGAAGTTGGGCTTTACATAGTATTTGCATGATGATGATGATGACGTTGATGATGATGATGATGATGATGCTGATTATGATGATGATGATGATGACTCCTATTATATTAATATCTCAGAGGGATATTATTGATTTTCAGTCAAAGGTCGAAGGTCTACACAAACGACACAAAGACGAACTTCCTGTTCTTTCATGGATAGGCAGCTAAGGGACTGAAATCATAACAATTGTGCACAAAATGAAAAAAGCATGAAATTGTCACAGTAAATTCTTATCATCATAACATTTAATTTTTCCCGTGGAAGTTTCTTAATTATGACCTTGAGGGGCGCGAGAGGGTCTTGAAACAAAGGGGGTTCAAAATGAATTTGTACATCATTTCATTGGTACTTAACATGACATAGCGCTTTTATTGACATGATTATGGGATAAAAGTGAACCGAGAGAATCATATGAATGTCCACCATTATATTAATATATGATTATTTTGGGGGGTAAATATGAGGGGTGGGTTAGAACCCCCTCCTCACTATTCTCCTCTGTCGAAAGTTTCACTTGCGTTTCTGTGTGCATATATATCAACATAAACGTGTTCTAGTATGGGGGAGGTAGATTCCCTCCCACCCTCCCCCCCCCCCCCCCCCCCTCCCCCGATACAGAATCAAAGCCAACATATTTTCAAAATCACATCATAGTTAAACACACACAAACATGAGCACAACTTTAAACTAAAGAGGAACATCTGAGGGGGGGGTAGTATTCCCCCTATGCTCTACCCCCCCTACTTTACCCAACCCTGTCATGACATGTACAGTCATCATACGCTAATCTATAAAAATGAGTGCACTTATAACAGAAAGTGAGAACATTTAGGGCGAAGGGGGGGGGAAGTTCCCCCTTTTCTCCTTTACACCCACTTCCCCCCTCCAATTACCCAACCCCTGCAATGAAATGTTCAACATCATATTACACTTTTATGTTAATATATGCAAACAGAAACGCAAGTGAAACTTTCGACAGATGAAAAAAAGTGAGGGGGGGGGGGGTCCCACCCTACCCCCTCCCATTTACCCCCCAAAATAAACATATATTATTATAATGGTGGACATTATGATTATATAAGATATACGAATGTTGTTTGTGTTAAAGGGATGTAATTTGGTGATGGTTTTGAGGGCGCTTTGATAAAAAGTTAATTTGTGGGGAAATTAACAATTAAGTCGAATTCTTGGAAGAGCACGTGATTTTAAAGATAAAACAAGAAGTTATTTAATCAAAATCTGTTGAAAAACAGCTGACGTATGTGATATAATCCGGTTGGAATACATGTGAGACCCACATGTATTTGATGAGTTTACTAAAGTAAAGAAGTATATAACTCCCAAACTTTTTTTCAAAAATATACTAAAGATGTTTTTTTTTATATATCTGTTGATGATCTCTTTTTTGAATCATGACTTTGTACTTGCCGATAATAATAATACTTGGCAAACAAAAGGTGGAAAGATTCAACTCGCTCTCGGCATTATCAATCATACCTAACGCACTACCATAAGTAATCTGTTTGGCTTATTACATTTCAACCGAAACGTAATGTAATCATTTCTATTCATTCAGAACAGAATGTTATTTGTGTTTGTCTCATGATCTTTTGTTGTCATGAACAATGGAGTAAGGTACCACCTGGTTCGATATAATTGAATCATTGAACTAGTACGGCTTCATTCGCCATACTGGCGCCTATCGTATAATGCTCTTTTGACAATCGCTTCATTTGTGTATAGAAAGTCAACACCAGTAATATTTGGATGGATAGACACCTTATCAATACGTCAAACAGTTGGCGGGAATTGTTCAGATGATGATAACAAGTTCAAATTGTGATGTATACTACTCGATCTTAGTTCATATCCAAAACTGACTTTTAGTTACAAAAACCTGCACTATAACATTACAATCTCAAAAATGTACAAAAAGGTTTTTAAATAGTTGTTGAATATCTCTCTATCTAATCACTATTTCAACAAAACATCACATGCACAACATTTTATTTGTAATGGTTGAAACTGATCAGTGTTTAGAGAGCGCCCTTTTGTGTTTTAATGGCTCTTTTTGAATGATAACTGCTTTTTACTTAATCATAGTTCATTAATCAACATTTTCTGAAGCTTCTGTAAATAAGGTCCACCCTAGTCATCACCCCTCGGACCCATCTTGCCGGGCTATATTATGTGCAAGTTTACTTGGCGTACCTATTGTTTCACATGACTTTGCAGATGTTGTTCAAGGTCTGATTTTGTTGGAGAAATGTTCTGCAGTGTTCTAGCCTTTTAAAAATAATCTTAAATTATTAGAAATAAGTTATGTAAAACAATATAGGTACGCGCCTATAAAGTAAACTTAGTAAAAGCATGTTAACTGCTGAATATGAATATGCACGTATAGCCCGGCAAGATGGGTTTCGAGGGATGACTAGGGTGGACCTTATTTACAGAAGCTTCAGATAATTTTAATGAACTAATACCCTGTGGATATTATGAAAAAAAGTGATGATAAGTGCAACATAGTTACCTAACTAGAGCATGAATATTGTAAGTAGAAATGCGAAATACTACGCAAAAAACACCTCACCATTTCACTACTCCAGCCCCCAAATTGTCCACCCATTATTGTTGTAAAATTACAATATGTTGAACAATTTTGGAACTACCAAGGCCTACCTGGAGCAAAGTATGGACAGTTAATTCTATACCCCTTTTCCCCCACTCCTGCAAGGTAAACAAAACAAGAAAAAAATACAAATATTCAAGTCAACTTTTGGCGAATGGAGAAAAGTATGGGGAGGTAGATTCCCTCCCCCCTCCCCTCCCCGATACAGAATCAAAGCCAACATATTTACAAAATCACATCACTTAAATAGTCAAACACACACAAACATGAGCACAACTTGAAACTAAAGAGGAACATCTGAAGGGGGTGGGGGGGGGGTAGTATTCCCCCTATTCTCCACCCCCCCTACTTTACCCTGCCATGACATGTACAGTCATCATGCGCTAATCTATACAAAATGAGTGCACTTATAACAAAAAGAGAGAACATTTAGGGCGAAGGGGGGGGGGGGAGGGGAGTTCCCCCTTTTCTCCATTACACCCACTTCCCCCCTCCAATTACCCAACCCCTGCAATGAAATGTTCAACATCATATTACACTTTTATGTTAATATATGCAAACAGAAACGCAAGTGAAACTTTCGACAGATGAAAAAAGGTGAGGAGGGGGTCCCACCCTACCCCCTCCCATTTACCCCCCTAAAATAAACATATATTATTATAATGGTGGACATTATGATTCTCTCGGGTCACTTTTATCCCATAATCATGTCAATAAAAGAGCTAAGTCATGATATGTACCAATGAAATGATGTAAAAATTCATTTTGAACCCCCTTTTTTCAAGACCCTCTCCCGCCCCTCAAGGTCATAATTAAGAAACTTCCACGGGAAAATTAAACGTTATGATGATAAGAATTTACTGTGACAATTTCATGCTTTTTTCATTTTGTGCACAATTGTTATGATTTCAGGCCCTTTGCTGCCTAACTATTAGTATTACCACTCCCTCGACTATTTATGATAAGACCCAGACAGTGTAAAATGACAAGGAACAATACTAAAGCGAAGCTTTAAGTCTTTTCCTGTGTTGAAAAGGCAATATAATCATATCATAATTTCAGTACGTATCACTTTAATTCGTCGAAGTGACGAATTCAAAATCTAGTTCTTATTATTTTCGTTGTTTTGCGCCATTTCAAAAACACAAACTTCAGTTGTGTACTAAGAGAAGAAAAAAAGTGAAAAACGAGCACCGCATGTTAGGTTTCATAATGTCAGCGTTTTAAGGTATAGTTGAGTTTTGGTAAAGAGAATACAGTTTTGGTCAAACTGAATTTTAGTAACCAAAACCTGCACAATTATATTACAAACTAAGTTTTAACCCAACCATGCTCGAAATTAATGAAAAATTACAAATGACAAAGTAAAAAGTCTGTTATTATTTTAAAAGAGCTATCATTATTAGAGCTCACTAAAAACTCTTTGGTTTCAACCATTTAAAAAAAAAAATTGTGGATGTGATGTTTTGCTGACATAGTGATAAGATTAGAGAGATAATCAACAACTATTTAAAAAACCTCTTTTGAAATTTTGTGAAAAGAGGAAGTATTTAAAAAAGAAAATGTAACGGCTGGTTCAAAATTATTGAATAATTGCGGGGCCCCACAAATATTACACATGGTTACGTTTATGGATATTTCAGCCATTTCTGAACCGATTTTGATCAAAATAATAAAGTTTATTCTGTCATTAAAACTGTAAGTTCTTTCAAATTTGACACTCAGTTTGTCATTATCTCACAACAAAATTATCTTGTGCAGCGCCCTCTATACCAAAACTCAATTACCTCTTTAAATAACTGTGTTGTGTTCATAAATCTCCTTTTATTCCAATATAATAATGTTGGCGGCCTGCCATGTACTTGCATATTACATTTCTGTCTGATAAGATTCAACGCCGCGCCTCTCGAACTGCACTTCGGCAGCATATACAAGAAGGTTCGAGCATAGACTAACGTTATTATATTGGTATCAATTGTAAATGAGAAAAGGCGTTGATGATTTAGTTATTTTGTTAAAGCATTGTTCGGGCTTATTATTTGTGACGTGGTTGGAGGTGTTGTCAAGGTGAATGATAGGCACATTGGCACGGTACATAAGCCGGCATTGTTCAGCTCTTGATACCTTCCCGCGCTTTTGGGATGAACTTCCGTTGGATTTGCTCTCGGGGGTGGACGTGGACCACTTGTCCGCGTGGCGAACCATATTACGACGATACCTTCAACATGTTTAACACTTGTGTTAAAGCAATATAACAATATTGGAAAATTGAGAAATGCCACACACACTCAAATATTACAAAAACTCTGTTATCACCAACACTCTGAATGATTATCCAAACATATTCATTAATTTTTATGATTACAATTCAAGAATTTAAGAGCTCAATTTCAAAACGTTTTAAATACACTTTTCATAATTGTTCGATTTTTTGCCCAAGTCTATGCTCCATCACCATTCACACAATCTGGCACTTACAGTTTAATACATTCTAAATTAGAAACATTAACATTTAAGGACATACAAATGACTTTGTTTTCTAAAACGTGTTGAATCCATTTGTGTTTATTTCCAAAACGTGCTATATCCATCACAGCCACTCCTTCCCCGACTGACCAATCAGCGAACAGCACTGTGACCTATTTTTTGACCCCGTGTCGTCGGTATATATTGTACTTATGCTTGTAAAAGTATTGTAAAACCGACATTTGTAAAGGTATTTCGAGGAAAAAAGTGTCGAAAACGAAGAATATACAATTACATGTAGTCAGTCTTAGCGAGGTTTGGATATTTTGTTTAGTATTCGCTTACGCCGTTGTTCGATCTGTGCGCGGGTATCATAAGGCGGGTCTGTGCGCGGATCACGTAGGGGTCACGCGCAGCAACGTGGTACTCCGTGGAATCCGTTTTCGAAATTGCGCACCGGGTGAATACTCATATAATACACACTAAAACGTTGTTAGTCGTTTGATTATTTTGAGGTCTATAACTCCACGAAAAAGAGATTTCAAGCTCTAATTTGTTCAGGCATGCTGTTAAATAACATTTTCTTTCATATAAGACAATAACCTCGCAACTTTGGAAATTTGGTTTGCCAAAGGGGGACAGTCCCATTAAAGCTTGGGCAATTGCTTTTAAAATGACATATCATATATGAAGAGCTCGCTTTCAAAAGGCGCTAAATCCACTTTCCATACAAATTGAGTTAACGATATATCTACATGTATAATCTACGTAGCTATCTAGGAATCCACATTTTTCAATTTTCATATTCCAATAGGCACGTGTACAAAGTGGGACAAAGAAACCTGTTTTCCTCGGAAGTTGAAAAAGTGGATTTAGCGCCTTTTGGAAGAAAGCTCTTCATATTTAAATCGCTTTACGCTTTCATCGAACGCAACCTTATTATCCAAAGTCATCCAAAACTACCCGTGCCCAGGTATGCCATTTTCTTGTTCAATCATGAATGGATGCGTCTGTTTACCGTTTTTTTGTTCACAAACTAATAACACTGCAAACGTGGACACGGGTGGTTTTTGCATGACTTTGGAAAATTAAGTCACATTCAGTGAAGCTTAAAGTGATCAGAGTGTATGATATACATGTATTAAAGGAAATTTCCCAATCTTTACCATGATACGAATATCGACAGTATATATAATTAGAATGGTCAATTTAAAAGCAATATTAAAGTCAGGATTCCTTTTGTTTTACTCACACTGTATAACAGTATTGGGAAGTTGGGAAATGCCCCACACACTCAAATAGTGCAAATACTCTAGTATCACCAACCATGTGAATGATTATCGTAACGTATTCATTCATTTTTTAAATAATGATTTTAAAATATTTCAACACTCTTCATAAACATACAAATTACACAAAAAATAGTAAAGATGGACCCCTGGGACACACCACATATTAATATCTAGTTGTCAGACTTTTTTTTATTGTGCCTTTGTACAAGTTGAGTTATATTATCAAAATAGCTTGTATCAATTGTGAAATTGTTCCACGTATACCATAATAATATAAATTCTTTAATAAAATGTAATTGTTTAGAGTATAAAACGCTTTAAAAACAAGCAAAATAAAATATTATTATTTACAAACGTTTGTAAGACATAGATAATGGTCGATAGTTAGAAATATTTTCTTTAAACAAGAGGTGGAAACATTAAACTCGCTTTCGGCATTATTAATCATTAATAATCTGTTTGGTTTATTACATGTCAACCGAAACGTAATATAATCGCTTGTATGCATTCAGAACAAAATGTAAGTGTTGTTTGTCTGATGATCTTTTGTTGTCATGAACAATGGAGGAAGGTGCCACCTGGTCCGATATAATTGAATCACTGAACTAGTACGGCTTAATTCGCCATACTGGCGCCTGTGGTATAATACTCTTTTGAAAATTGTTTTATTGGTGTACATAAAGACAGCACTAGTTATACCCCCGCAATGTTTTGGATGGATAGGCACTTTATCAATACGTCGAACAGTTGGCGAGAATGATCGTTCACGTGATGTACAAAGTTCAAATTGGCATGAATCTACTCGATCTTAGTTCATATCCAAAATAAAAGGGATAGTACAGTGTTGGTTAAACTGAATGTTAGTATAAAAAAAAACCTGCACCATAACATTACCATCTTATAGTTATAACTGCACTATGCTCGAAAGATTAACAAACTATCAATATCCCCGGGGGGGGGGGGGTGGGGGAGGTCTGTCCTCATTGAAAGGGGGGTATCATGCGTGACCAAGAAAACGAGTAATTAGGGTGGTTTTTCACGATCAGGCGAGATACTCGAGTATCTCGTTTAGGGTCTCAAAATCACCCAAAATCAGGAAATAGGGTATTTATTTTAGGCTGATGAATTACTCGTTTAGGGTCTCAAAAACTAAGCTTACTTGCTTAGGGTATCAAAAATACTTGCTTAGGGGTTTACACAAAATTGATTACTTGCTTAGGGTATCAACAATACTTGCTTAGGGGTTTATACAAAATTGATTACTTGCTTACGGTATCAAATTACCGATAATCATAATTGCTTAGGGTGTATTTTTTGCACAACGCAAATACTCGTTTAGGGTGCTTTTGGCAAGTCCTTGGTCACGCATGATACCCCCCTTTCTATGAGGACAGACCCCCCCCCCCGGGTCAATATCCTAATACGCGTGGTTTGCGGTTGCACTAGGGCAATTCCACGCCAAAGTGGACATTTGACCAACAATTTTACAAGCATTTTTATGATACAAATTTGGTATCAAATCAAAGCTTAAATTCTCTATTTTTGGAATTCAATGAGAAAATTTCAGTTTTACATAATTTTAGTTGTTTTTTTATAATAACTTTATAACCATAATTGAACCCCACGAATTTGACATTTTTGTGAAAAAGTGTTTTGATCCTGTGTTCGTTTTATATTTCCCCAGTTAAGCCTAAAAACCATTATTCTGACTCCTGAGATATGACCATTTCGTAAAATAGTAAATTTGTATGATTTATTTGATTTGTTATGCTTCAATGACTTCTTATTTTCAGCCTATGAAAATGTCCTTCCGTTACCGAAAAATCAATATTTTTAATTTTGTGGCTCACATAGTTGTTAGAGAGCAGACCAATCTTCAGTGCAAAGCAAGTTCAAGTAGGCCTTCCCACTAACAATTGTATTACTCAGTGTTTCTTCGTTAATTAATAAATAACACAAGAAAATGTCCTTCCGTTACCATACACATGGTAACAGATGGACAAGGTACCTCATATTACATATTATGACAAAATTTATGTTATAAAATTGGTCTCTCATAATATGAAAACCCAAATAATGAGACAATACCTGCAATGGCCAGCTATCAATGGCGTAGCGTGGTCAGACTAGTAATTTTCTGTGTTTTAACCAATCAGATTTGTGCATTTAGAACATTTGATCTGGCTCACAATTGATTTTGTCTCTTTCTGCAACAGGGCCCTTGTACCATGATGCCATTTGTCTGGATTTCTATTGTATGGGGTTTATTTAGGTCTATTTAACTGTGGTGAGCCAGGGTGTGAATAGGCCCTGATTATGACTTTGAATAGGTCTTTTTTTATACAATACACCCCTATAGAATTCTTGGACATGGGTGTAGGTCTAAAATAATTAAATTTTACATGAAATTTGCAAACTAAAAACAAGGCTGTAGAAAAAACAAGAAATAACATATCTCCAATTCTTTCATATGTTGTAGAAATTATATCAAGCCAAAATTTAAGCCAACAAAATTCTCAAAATTAATTGATCCACGAAGTAAAACGGAAGGTCAAAATCTAAGGTCACATATGGAAAAGTTTCAGCCCCAAACGCGCATAAAAGAATACCAGCACTAAACAACCGCTTTCACGAAGAGAGACTGCTCGAGTGCACTCTTGCGTGAAAGTACACTGATCGGACTAGTCCAATGCGACAAAGCGGGGGTGCGAGCGCTCGTTCTCGGAGGGAAGATTTGTTTATGGAAACCCGCGCATCGTTTTTGTGCGCTTTTCATTGTCATACAATTTATATCGTGATCGTAGGCTATTTATAAGAGTTTAATTATTGAATGTGTGTAATGCTTTTCATTTATGTTCGTTGTACATGTCATCTGGGAGACATGTGCTAATACTGACTTCCCTCTATTCGGAGTGCAATGGCCCATTCGGGTACACGTGTTACACAGTAGAACAATGCAGGCCAGTAAGGCAGTAATAGATGAATAAAAAGTCTTCAGATAAATCACGTTAAATTGTTAGTATCTGAATGTTCTCACTAACAAACTTCAAAATAAGCATCCAACGGTATGTGTTATCATATATATTTTGTTTATTAGCCATACTAACAACTGCTACTTCTCCAAAATGGTGAATTAATCCTTGTTCGAGAACATTCAGCCGTCCAGTTTTGGCGAAGTTTACAACACAATCAAGCAGTCTCCGAGAGTTTGAGCGCAAGTAACGCACACACTCTGTACGCACCGCGTTGATTGCACGTGTAGCTATGACTGTTTTTTGTTCGTACGGGCGCACTCGTCATGCGTAACTAGCGCTAAAATATCCGGGCAATATCCCAGCCACCTTGATTTATTATGAAAAGCTACTTTTTATTGGTTGAAAAATGGCTACCGTTTCCTCTCCACGAATGAAAACAATCGTTATATCAACGTAAAGGTGTGACGTCAAGGTTTCTGAATCCGTCCGAAGATTTTTTATACGTCACTCGTGCGAGAAATGCCGACTGGTTGACTGTGCGAAATCCGACAAAAAAGGGGAAAAACAGTGCAATCTCCATAGGCAGGCTAAAAAAATCAAAACTTTTAGGGGAAAATGGCTACCGTTTCCCCTTAAAGAATAATCACAAATTTAGTATCATTTTTAAGAAGACATTTCAAATAATAAAAAACCGTCCGAAGATTTTTTTAAACAAATGTCCATTTTCCCGTAATACCAGCAATTCTATCAAAACATGGTGTTTTTGGTGTACGTTCCCCGTGCTTAACGGGAGAAGCGACGAGGCGCAGAGCAGATGCGCGCGAGTTTTTCATATGAGGTTATCGTATCCAAACTCGCTCATGCATGAACACAAATGGCATAAATGGATTGCACATAACATCCCCAGTCCAATGACACCATTACAAAATAAATTGACCCAACGGTTAATGGACAATGGCCATTTAAAAAATGGTGCCCACGCCCATTTCTTACAAAACTCCCCCATAAGAATCGACCATAGCGCCAAAACCATTGAGCGGATTGGGCTAAAACTTAAATATTTGCGCTTTTAAAGGTTGAAATATCATACATACCAAATATTAGCAAATTTGAAGGGGGCTGCGATGAAAATTTTCACTTTTTTAAAAGGTGATTTGACATGGAATGACTCTACTGTGTCATATCATACATTATAGTCCATTATGTCCTTCCGTTACCGAACATTGGTCCGCTTTGTGTGAAATAACTCAAATTTTAATCAAAGAACAAGTAAATTCTTCTTATCACTTCAGAGAATGAAATGTGTACCCTTAAAATATTTTGTATTATTTAATATTACAGAGTTTTAGTTAAAACTGATTTGATAGCAAAACCTTGTCCATTTTGGTGTCCTTCCGCTACCGACCTCATTTGTATGCATATTCAATAATGTGCGGAGATAAAAATATAAAAAAATTATGGGACCTTAAAACTGTATGTTTTGGAAGTATTGTTATCAAAATAGACTGTTCTAACAGCACAAGTATTTAAAAATGACTTTCTTAAAGTTGACAATTTGTGTCTGAGTGTCCCTCCGTTACCATGGATTGACCATGAATAAGAGCTATTGGAGCATGAACTATAGTAAGAAAATAATAGAAATGTAAATGCTTGTGATGTCCATATGTTATCTATGATACAAACTCATTTTAGACCACAAAAGAGATGTTTCATTCTCATTAATGGTCTTTAAATTTAAAAAATAATTTTATTGTACAATTCCTATAGACTTTTCAGAGGTCCTTCCGTTACCGTCCTTCCGTTACCGAACACTGAAGTAATTAATTTCTCATAATTAATATTCCAATGTAGATATTTTTCTTAAAAGGTGGTGTTATACTCTGTGAACATAAGGAAATGGACTAGTAGCCAACTTAACATGATACACCTCGTAACTTCACAGAGATTGGGTCATAACTAAACAAATTGAAAATCCATGTCCATTTTGGCGTCCTTCCGTTACCGGCCTCATTAGTGTCCATATCTAATTTACATAATGCGGTCAAAATTTTAGAAATAGTGGAAATCAAAGGTGTCCCAACAAGGATCAAAGACATGCAATTTAGAATAAAAAATCAAAAGCAGGATCCTGGAATTATTTGATTTAAGTTCCAAAATTGTGTCTGAATGTCCTTCCGTTACCGTGGAATTGCCCACTATGTGAGAGGGGGGAGGGGGGGGGGGGGATTGGTGAGTCCTGAAAAGGACTGCGGTAGTCCTAGAAAAGACTATCAATATCCTGCTATCATTCAACAAGTCAGAGTTTTTAAAACACAAGAGGATGCATTCTAAAACGCATTGGGTAAACAAATTCGTATTAAGAAATTGTGCATGCGATGTTCTGTTGATATAATGATTACATTGAGAGATCATCAAAAACTATTTTTTAACCACTTTTGCATAATTAAAACAAGAAGTATTAGCATTTAAATTCGTTGTTCTTAAATCATCGAAAAAGAATAGATCTAAATTCTATTCTGATTGGATATATCTATTGATATTTTTGCTGTTTCTCAATCGATTTTGATATAATAAAATTAATTCTGACATTAAAATTCCATGCTCTCAAAAATTTGCATTTGAGTTTTTAATTATCTCACAAAACAATATGAGGTACGGCTCTGGCAAAACCAGCAAATTCGCAACATGTACGATTTTGCGTATATGGCCTTAAAAGGTCCAAAATTGACCTCAGGGACGAAATGGACAATTTAGTATCATATTGTTTATCAACTTTTCTAGTTTCTAATGAGATATGCAAAATTATGAAATATTATTATCGGAAAAATGGCTATACATTAGTATAAAATCAAGACTGACATATACTTTGATTTGAGCGTTGAAAACCTCAATTATCTCCATTGTTTTAGCAGAATTAGATAAATAATTTAAAAGTCATAATTTCGTCAATTTTTGTCCGATCTGCATAAAAATTGTCTCAAAATAAAGAAAAAATTCAGACAACAACATCATATCAAAAGCTTAATCTTGTAATTGCTGGCTTTGCCAGAGCCGGTCACATAGTTCCTGAAGAGCCTTCTATACCAAAATTGAATTACCCATTTAATTCCGAAAACAAAACAAAAACTGTTTAGTAGAGGTACGGCTTGCACACAACATACTCTGGTATTTCACCAGGCCTACTAGTTGTATCCTGCCGGGCTGACAAATTACGCAAGGTTAGGTCGGATTTCGTTAATTTTTTCATATGATTGTATTATTCAGGCATTCCAAATATTATCATGAGTCAAAGCGGCTTGATTCTTTGATTGAGTATACGTATCTTCGGGTTACGTTAAACAATACATTAACTTGGCACACACACAAGCACCGCATGTTAGGTTTCATAATGTCAGCGTTTTTAAGGTATAGTTGAGTTTTGGTAAAGAGAATACAGTTTTGGTCAAACTGAATTTTAGTAACCAAAACCTGCACAATTATATTACAAACTAAGTTTTAACCCAACCATGCTCGAAATTAATGAAAAATTACAAATGACAAAGTAAAAAGTCTGTTATTATTTTAAAAGAGCTATCATTATTAGAGCTCACTAAAAACTCTTTGGTTTCAACCATTTAAAAAAAAAAATTGTGGATGTGATGTTTTGCTGACATAGTGATAAGATACGAGAGATAATCAACAACTATTTAAAAACCTCTTTTGAAATTTTGTGAAAAGAGGAAGTATTTAAAAAAGAAAATGTAACGGCTGGTTCAAAATTATTGAATAATTGCGGGGCCCCACAAATATTACACATGGTTACGTTTATGGATATTTCAGCCATTTCTGAACTGATTTTGATCAAATAAAGTTTATTATGTCATTAAAACTGTAAGTTCTTTCAAATTTGACACTCAGTTTGTCATTATCTCACAACAAAATTATCTTGTGCAGCGCCCTCTATACCAAAACTCAATTATCCCTTTAAATAACTGTGTTGTGTTCATAAATCTCCTTTTATTCCAATATAATAATGTTGGCGGCCTGCCAGGAACTTGCATATTACATTTCTGTCTGATAAGATTCAACGCCGCGTTTCTCGAACTGCACTTCGGCAGCACATACAAGAAGGTTCGAGCGTAGACTAACGTTATTATATTGGTATCAATTGTAAATGAGAAAAGGCGTTGATGATTTAGTTATTTTGTTAAAGCATTGTTCGGGATTATTATTTGTGACGTGGTTGGAGGTGTTGTCAAGGTGAATGATAGGCACATTGGCACGGTAAAGTTCGTCCACCTTCCCAGCTAGCCACCTGACGTCGGGACAATTTCGGAAGTTGGTTGCCGGATGTCGGCATATCGCCGTTGGCTCGAGGTTAAAATGTCCGCCAGCCCAACATCGTCACGACGTCATTTTTGTGATATATTGGCATAACGTCATTTTCCGACAATGGCCCAACATCATGTCATGAGATGATGTTGGGCCATTGTCGGAAAATGACGTTATGCCAATATATCACAAAAATGACGTCGTGACGATGTTGGGCTGGCGGACATTTTAACCTCGAGCCAACGGCGATATGCCGACATCCGGCAACCAACTTCCGAAATTGTCCCGACGTCAGGTGGCTAGCTGGGAAGGTGGACGAACTTTACCGTGCCAATGTGCCTATCATTCACCTTGACAACACCTCCAACCACGTCACAAATAATAAGCCCGAACAATGCTTTAACAAAATAACTAAATCATCAACGCCTTTTCTCATTTACAATTGATACCAATATAATATGAAATATAATATGAAATAATTTAACATACCCGTGTCGTACAGTGCGCGTGGATCAGGAAAACACAATGTTTTACTCTGGATTATGATACCACCTCAACACTTCCACTGAATTTCAGTATTTTTAGATGCATAATGGGGGAATACGAGCGATTCAGATACATGCGCGAGCTAAAATTTTCAAAATATGGTGAGACATGACCTTTTATATTCTGCCAGAACTTTTTTAAACGTATGGATACACCCAAATATTATTTCATAATTATTCAAAAAGTACACTAGTCGTAGATACGATTTAATACAAAACTTTGGCCAATTAGGTTTTCTGACATCATCATATTACGCATTGAAAAGTCAATATCGTTATATCGCAATTTCAGTACGTATCACCTTAATTCGTCAAAGTAGTGGAGCAGATAGGTGTAACAATCGTGCAAATAGTCATACAAGCACCTAAATTGGCATGTACATTGCCTAAAGATCACTTTTCAAGAAACAACATTGAGCCATACAAAAATCTAACATGGCGGCCATTTTCCAAGATGGCCGCCAAAAAGCAACTTTTTATCATAAAAATAGAAATAGTTTGTCATTTTCAATGATTTCAGAGGCAATTTCAAAAATGTATTATATGCAAAAACCAGATATGCTTAATACAGATCTATCCCGTGACAAAGGTACTGTAACATCTAACATGGCCGCCAATTTCCAAGATGGCCGCCCAAAATAAACTTGTTGTCATAAAAATAGAAATAGTTGATCATTTTCAATTTATAGTATGCAAAAACCAAATATGCTAAATACAGGTCAAATAACTCACTGTTACAATGACAAATGCAGTGTGCAATCACTGATGTATCTTTCCCGATTTCCCATTTTCGTTAAGAGATCTAATGCTGGTCTCGCGGTATAATTTGTGACCCAAGATCTAAGGGTCGTGGGTTCGAATCCAAGGCAATATTTTAAAACTTTCTTTTGTATTCTTTTTTCTTTCTTTTTCAGGGGGAGGGGATCTATTATTATTGATATGATGATTGAGTATTTATTTTTTGAATCATCCTTTTATCATAATAAATCGATACGTATAACCTTAATTCGTCAAAAGTGACGAATTCAACATCTAGTTATTATTAGAATCCGGTCTCTGCAAGTCGGTGTGTACACATAAGACGGTGTGTTTATCTGGGCCGTACAAGAATCCGGTCTCTGCAAGTCGGTGTGTACACATTAGACGGTGTGTGTATCTGGGCCGCACAAGAATCCGGTCTCTGCAAGACGGTGTGTACACATTTTATAGGCGGTGTGTGTGTGTCGTATATATATTTGGATTATGCGTGACGCGAATAACTGCCGCTTAAATACAGATAAATACATAAAGATAGTCGATATATGATTAAATAGTCAATGTCTTTTATATAAAGTGGCCAAGAATAACGCAAAGATTATGATTATTTACGGAGAAAAAACATCATTACGTAATATATTTAATGGGACCGAGTGTGTGCATCTGGGCCGCACAAGAATCCGGTCTCTGCAAGTCGGTTTGTACACATTTTATAGGCGGAGTGTGTGTGTCGTATATATATTTGGGTTATGTGTGACGCAGATAACTGCCGCGTAAAGACAGACAAATACATAAAGATATATTATTCACGAGTCAATGACTTATAAATTGACCAAGAATCACGCAAAAATTATCATTATTTACGGAGAAAATACAATTTCATTACATAACAGAATTGATATAGGCCGCACAAGAATCCGGTCTCGGCAAGTCGGTGTTTACACATTATACGGTGTGTGTGTAACGTGTTTATAATTTACGTTAATTCAAATTCAAATTATTATAACAATAAGTATCATTACAGGGGTAATTATATAATTGCATTAAAGCGCTTATAGATGATTAACAATCAATAATAATAGGCGCTATCAAGTATATTATTTTATTTAAATTTGTATTACGATTATAAATACGTGTATGTTCATATTTGTGATATGCGCTATATAAAAAACTGTGTAGAACTACCGCTTAAATATAAATACATAAATTAACATAGTCGATATCTGATTTAAAAGTCAATATCCTTTAAATTGACCAAGATGACGCGGAAATTATCATTATATACGGAGAAAATATATGATTAATTATCATATGGACGCACACACATCTTCGCGAGCAGCGAAAAAATAACAATGATACTCTTCCGACGATATAACAACGATTTCAGTATTACTACACAATTAACTAGCTATATTTCAGTCGTGATCGTTAGTTTACTGACTTTATTATGAGTATTACACGTAATCAGAAAGGATGTACGGGTGCACAGTCATGTTGACAATATACGTTACATAATAAACACATTCTCACGGGCCGGTCCGCATAATGCACCTTTGGAACATTTCCGGTCCCTAAAAGTACGGTCTAAATTGTGCCGGCGACCGGTCCCTGAAATGCACGTTTGGTGCGTGTGTGTGTGTGTGTGTGTGTTAATAGGGGAAGGCAGGAAGTGAAATGTCGCAAAATGACTCAATGCATTTAATTTACGAGTGCATGACTGTGCTGACCAGTTTTTTGAAAGTTCACTTTCTATTGAATACTGTCACCCTTTCCATTCATCAAAATCATCGGAATTTGATACCATCTTGATGGAAATTATATTTTTATTACGATGGCATATTAATCGTAATGATTAGGCAAATTGGTTGTCCGCAGCAAACCGGAATATGGAGATTAGTCGAGTGTGAAATCAGAAAAAAAAAATATGGAGTTGACAACAAATCAGAGCGTTGCATTTTTTCGAGCTTTTGGGAGGATTTGTTAGCATTTCAAATGAAATATTCATGATTCAAATTTGACATCAACGGAAGCCCAACAACTCTTCTCTACGAAAATGTGAAATTTATAATGACTTTTGTAAAGGGGGGCTGCAGGGAGATGAATGTGGGGGAGCCTCAAAAGTGACCCATTTCAAAACGCAGTACAGCTGATCCTATCACGTTTCATGATGACACATTGACACATTTTACAATTTAAATTTCACGTAAACAGATAATACAAACATTTAATATCAATTAAAATATAATGCCAATTAATATATAATAACTTAAATGTTCGTTGTGGTTATGCATGCCAATTAAGTACACATGTGTATATAATAGACACAATGAGACCAGACATTTCAAATGACCGCCAACCTGTCTAATGCGACCACCTGTCTATAACGAATACTTTTCGCCGGTCTCTCGAGTTGTCGCTATATACAGGTTTGACTGTATTGTTTTATGTCCACATTTCCCTTTTCGGATAACTAAGTATGTACCAATTTTGTTTAGAATCCAATCATTTGTCGTTTTATCTTTCCATGACACCTGCTGCAAGAGCATTCCGTATCACAATATCTCAAAAGCGTCAAGTCTTGTGATAGTATAATTATTAGACATTTCAATTATCAGTCAGGCCCTCTCTCGCTTTTCCACTATTTTGAAAATGTCGATATACCGCTATTCTCTCCGCGACGTCGCTAGATGGCGCATATATCGTGGCGATCAGCTAGCGATAGAGACATGCGATAGTATCGGTGATCGAACAAAAATATATATGTTTACAGCCTATACGGTATACTACCCGTATAGTACCGCGTACGGCATGCATAGAGCGCTCGCCCTACCTAGCTACCGGGGTAGGGTCGGCATGGCCGCAGCTCTGGACGGGCCGAACGCTCGCTGCGCTAGCTAGCTGCCTCCGCGGGCTCGCTGTATCGATCGATTTAAAGTAAACGGCTGTCCTTAAAGGGGACAGTTATGCAATCGGGTACAGAGGGCCCCCGATATCTCAGAAACTATAACTCGAGCTCTTCTGAAATTTGGCCCAATGAAAATTTTGACCTCAAAAACCCCAAGTAGGCAATAAAAAAAAAATTGCCTATTTTCGAGATACGCCTCTTTGCCAGACGACGGCCGACCAGGCAAAGGACAACACATTATTAAATGTTTTGGTACCGTTTTGTGATATCAAATATATACCCAACATTTTGTGTGATTCATAAACAAAGCAATTAATATCCACCACTTACGGAACCACTGCTATTTCCTGGTTCCACACGTGCCAAGCATTTGCGAGTGCGCCAATGCTTTCACGCGTACGTCAATAGAATCCCGGATGATTCGTTCGCTCTGCACAGAGCGCTCTGGCTCTCCGCACATGTAGTCTACGCAATTCAGACCGCATGAACGCCCGCATGGTTGAGAATGGTGATGCGTTTTCCAATAATATATTTTTTCTGAAAACATATTTTTGCGAACTTGTTGAAGGAATGGAATACTAAAGATGTTACCTTTCTGTAATAAGAATATTATTTGTGGGTGGTGGTACCCTTTAAAGACTATGTAAAAGTCAAACCGTCAACAATTTGAAATCTGAAATCAGAGTTACGATTTCAAACGCTATTTTCTTCAAATGTTCTGGATAGATCATTAAAGGGAGATATCCACTTTTGCAAGCCAAAATTCAAAAGTTGCGAGGTTATTGTCTTATATGAAAGGAAATGTCATTTAATAGCATGCCTGAAAAAAGTTAGGGCTTAAAATCTCTTTTTCGTGGAGTTATAGACCTAAAACTGAATAAACTGAGGGACGTCGGTTAATTAGGTACATACGTATTTTCGGCCGGTGAGTAAGTTCGTACATAGATTTCACGGAGTGCCAGATCGGTATGCATGACCCCTACATGACCCGCGCTAGCTACGTGACCCGCGCATAAGTACTAATGTGTGAGCGTTTACCAAGCAAAATACCCAAATATCGCTTAAAGTAGCTGAGCGAAGAAATATCACAAAGTATCACAAAATAGACAAATTATACATGTACGGGAAGCTTATACCAACCAGAAAACAAATCATCTGCTCTTAAGTCTTGAAATGTCAATGAAACGCGATAAGAAGCGTGTTTCCAAGACCCTTCTCAGAACTCCTATATGGCTTGACACGGGAATTACCGAGTACGGATTAATGACGTCACACGTGTGAGTCCCCCGCCTAGAGCGTAGAGCGAGACGTATACAACTGTGTATTTAAACCCTCACAAGTAGAGCGAGACGTATACAACTGTGTATTGAAACCCTCACAAGAAGTTCCGCAATTCAAGTTTGAGCGTTTATATCTCTCATGTTACTTTATTACCGTTCATGAGTTTGGTATGATTAGAAGGCTGGTATTCCCCACTTTAAACTGATATGACATTTGCCATGAATATGTTATCATGGAATGCGCATGACACCCGAATATGGGGCAAAGTCAAAAGTAAAATGTTGCAAAATGCATTGATAAAACAACAGTGTACCCTCCTTTTGTTGTGAGAACGGTGTTATGCATGATGTTCAGTCGGTCATGCGTGAATGTCAATGGCGTTTTATCATTTTTGTTGAGGATGAAATATACCTTTATTATTTTGAGGTGGTGCAATAACGATTGTGTATGTTGTTAGGAAGATGTAGTGTGTTTTATTGACTGATTGAGACATTATCATTATGTTTGACCATATTAATGTTTTTTTGCAAGATTTCACTTTTGACTTTGTAATGCACATTCCATGATAAGAAATGTCATATTAGTGTGAAGGGGAGAATACAAGCTTTCCAATGGTAACACATTTATGAACGGTAATAAAGTAATGAGGGAGATATGACCGCTCAAACTTGAATTGCGGAACTTTTTGTGAGGGTTTATAATCCAGACTTCACATGACACGAACTTACGCCAGCTGATGATGAAAGGGGAATACAAATCTCTCGAAAACAGCTAATTACATTTTATTATTGCCTATAAAGAATATTCTATTATATGATATTGAATCATGCAAATAGATTTGTCTACCCTTCTATGTCGTGTAATTTCCCCGAGATGCTTTCGTAAACATGTAAGCCTGGCAACTAGCGCAGAGTGATTGTTGGTGACTATAGTTCAGGTTATGTATATAGACATGACGGTGAATCTTGAGCATACCTTTGCATTTTATGATGTCATGCAGTTCAAATAACGGTGCATATGTAATTAATATTCGCAATTAAATAGTACTAGTAGTACTAGAAGTGTTTTTAGTGACTTTACTGAAGAATGAAGTCATGGTATTTTCCGTTTTGTCCTCTTCATTCTATCCCTCCTACATCCCCATCATCATCATCATAATCAAAATCATCATCATCCTCATCATCATCATCACTATCACTATACCAATGACATTATATTTTGTGGAGCTATTTACATCAACTTTGATGTCTACATTTAGTAGCAGTACCTCCTGAAGATCAGGCATTGTGATGAGAATACTGCGTTCGGGTGGTATACACATACCCCTACAGTACACAAAGCCCACGTGCTCCGGAGCGCTCTCATGCGTTCTTCACACATGTTACGTCATTAATCGTACCCCCACACAGCGGGCTGACCAAGTGCGAATAACGGGTCGAAATTTCATCACTTTAGATAGCAGATCAATCAATTCTGTGACAATTTTTGACAAATATATATGAATTATTAGGAAGAATATAACATTTCCTTTGCGATGATGCCAAAATTATTTAGGTTACAAGCATTTTTAAACCTTCGCTCAGGTACTTTAAACTGACTACATGTAATTATATATTCTTTCTTTTTTGAGATCTTTTTCCGTGACATACCTTTACCAATGTCGGCTTCACAATACCTTTACGAGAATAAGTACTATATTGTTGTAATATTATGCTACATCAGTTGAACTCCTTTATTGACCGATATATAGTTTAAATGGAGGGACGCATTCGTTTTTCATTCGTAGAATCCAAATTAGAGGGCTGTTCGCTCTGATTTTTTTTGTGCGTGTTACATTGATCCCCATCCGTCAACTGAAAGCTGTTCAGACGTTTTGTAAAAGTGGACCTGTCCCTTTAAGGAAACATGCAAATCTGCAGATCATTTATCATTGATGGTACGAATGAAATATTAAGATGACCTATCCAGAACATTGGCTGAAATTAATTTCACGAAATCAATTGTAATAGTAATGTGAATTCCCCCATTCACACAACACGCATAGCTAAGTATGACGTAATGATTCATAATAGGAAGGGGTTTAGGAATAGCGTTTTTCCGCTATTTTCAAGAATGGTGGAAAAGCGAGAGTGGGCCTGACTGATTATGTTTAGAATTTAACATACAAATCCATTATATTACAAATTGTTACTGGGGCATAAACAAAATGACTGAGTTATACCACAAATAAAACAGCAACACCAACAACCATAACCCTGGTTACTACGCATCTTGACAACCAAAAAAATGCAATGCTATTGGAAGAACTCTTATTTGTGTACTAGTAAACCTAGCGTGCAAAGCGGTCATGATAGCATTAATCACATTTGGGGTGTCTCACAAAGATCCGAAGTGGAACTTTTCACGAAGTTCGATTTAACAATTATGGAAAGTCAATTGTAGCTTCAGAATCACACATATTCAGCACCTCAAATACGAATCTTTGAAACTTCCCACAAATGGTCACATTAATAATTGAAGTCTCTTTGATAAAAGAAAATGTTAAAGGAATTGTACAGTTTGGGGTTAGAGGGCTTACTGTTTTTTTAAAGGTATATTATAGCCTCTGACCATTCGAAAGTTACTTAAAGGTGTTTCAGAAACGAATGACCGTCATATTTTAGAATTTCTATTCCATTCGGCAAATAACTGGTCTAGCAGTAATGAGGTCTGGGATTCGAACCAGGGGGAACTTTATTTGTTCTGTTCATTTGAATGCGTTATGCATATTTCTATATTTCGATAGGGTAATGTTTTTCATCCGACCTTTTAAAAATGGAAATTGGAAACAAAGAAGTCAACTAAACAGTTTTGGTTGAGTTAACCGGACACAACTTGTCACGCGATGTATAGAGTAAAACAAACTATACACATTTTACTTTTAGCTTAAAAAGGACATTAAGAAGAAACGGGCGCCCACTTTGTACATAATGATGCCGAAGTAACTTATTTGTTTGGAGATGAAATTATGAAAGGTTAACCCTGCTGGAAAGTTCACACTCATTCACAGTGTGAAACACAGTGTAAAACAAATAACACGCAGTGAAAACAAATTTCATACTGTGAAAAACATCTCACACTGTGAATGAAATGTTTTCACAGTGTGGACACAGCCACGCTGTTTTAAACCACACAGAATTCACATTGTGAAATTCGATTTCACAATGTGAAATGTGTTTTCACACCGTGGCCACATTATTCCACACTATGAAAACCAGGTTTTCACAGTGTGAAAGTGTGAAAGTTCAGTTTTCATGAAAAGGTAACGTCCCTCTACCCTCATTATCATATATGTTAGAGAAAAGGTAAATGTGTGTGTATACAAGGTAATACTTCCTCAATAAGCCAGTTCGTAGTTACAATCTGCGCATGCGCGTATTTACTTCCGGGTATTCGGATATTCCATCGATCGTGAGAATCAAAGGAGCCACACGTGCAATTGAATGCGAATTATTTGTTTACGTTTTTAAAATCTGGATCAGGATCAAAATAGGCCCATCGTTTTTGTATTCACCACATCAAAGGTTAATAGCATAATATGTACTATTTCATAGAACAAGAACCGGTTTGATAGAATGTGTTATTCATGTGTAATGATGATATTTATTGATCAATACTTTCACCGAGCCTTGCTTGGCCTGGCTAGCACGCACTGGGTATGTACACACGTAGGTGTACATAGCATTGTGCGGAGATTATCGTCTTCCGCTTGCTGCACTATCCAACGCAAAAACAGTTTTTGCCGGCTGATTTCTCTCTCCATTTATTAGCAAATGCAAACAAAATTTCGTTTATGTGATCCACAATTTATATAAATTGATAATGATTACCGACTATGTTGTTTTGAAGACCGCAACATGTAGACAAAAATATTATATATCCCGTCTGTTTTCCTTGCCAATGGCGTCCTAAAACATTGCGTTCAATTATTGAACGGTACAGTGTATGAATGGGCGGTATGCAGTGGCGTAGCTACGGGGGGGGGGGGGGGGGGGGGGGGCACGGGGCACGTGCCCCCCCCCCCCCCCAATAATTTCGAAAAAGCAAAAAGGGGCCATTTTTTGAAAAAACAAAGAAATACATAAGGTGTGCCCCCCAATAATGTTCGTGCCCCCCCAATCAGTCCGACCACGCTACGCCACTGGCGGTATGGTTATCTCCAGCCTTGTAGCATTATTGCGTGTGAATGATCCACCTGGATCCACCTGGATCATTCACAAGAAAGTTGATTACAAGAAAGTTGATTTGGAGAAAAATCGGTAAATTCTTGAAGATATTTTACATCAAATGTGTTCTTTATGAGTTTATGCAGCTGCTAGTATAATTTCCACTTTGATTTTATGCATCTAATGTTTGTTTTATGCTGTCAAACTAAAATTATCAGGTAATATGACACGATACCATACACAATAGATGTACGTTGATGGAGTATCGGACTTTGACCTGTGACGTCACCCAAGCTCCATGGTCTAATTACGAACTGGCTTATTGGTCCAGTGAAATCCACGACAATTATAAATTTATAAAAATATGTGAACAAAGCGAGTCTAAGACTGTTGAACAATGTCATCATAGATGTTAACAAATTACCATCTAGAGAACGCGGAAAACAATACTTATCGATACCATCATTTTTTGTATTAAAAATCTGAATTTGATCAAACATGTTGGCTATTTGGTTTTAAAATTATTATCCTTTCATTCAATCTACATTAGTAATTAGTACTTTGGAAAACTTCCCCTTTAAGATTGCATTTCAAAGTCAAGCATGTTTTCTATCATTTACAATAATCGCTTCGAGGTTATTGTCTTATATGGAAGGAAATGTCATTTAATAGCATGCCTGACAAAATTAGGGCTTGAAATCTCTTTTTCGTGGAGTTATAGACCTAAAACTGATTAAACTGAGGGACGTCGGTTAAATGGGTAGATACGTATTTTCGGCCGGTGAGTAAGTTCGTACACAGATTTCACGGAGTTCCAGATCGGTATGCATGACCCCTACGTGACCCGCGCTAGCTACGTGACCCGCGCATAAGTACAAATGTGTGCGCGTTTACCAAGCAAAATACCCAAACATCGCTTAAACTGACTACATGTAATTATATATTCTTTATTTTTGAGATCTTTTTCCGTGACATACGTTAACAAATGTCGGCTTCACAATACCTTTACGAGAATTAGTACTATATTGTAGTAAGATTATGCTAAATCAGTTGAACTCCTTTATTGACCGATATATAGTTTAAAGGGATCTAGTAACTTTGTTGAGATGTGCAAAAACTGATGAATGGTTGATGCAATGTATACTGTTGTTATCTCATATGTCCTCAGGGTATTGTGTGAAAATTTCAGGTCAAATGGACAATGTATGGCCAAGTAATGAGCGAAAATGCAAAGTGATATTGGGTGATATTCACCAACTCACTGCATTCACTTTGTACAGGGATGAAAATCTCGCCCGGAGATTTTCTTATCTAAATACTTCAATCATACATATCTTTGTAATGAAAGGGAAATTTGAAAAACCGAAAGCTGTCCCATGATTTTATTGTTAATACGAATACAACAAGGTATAAAGGAACCGCTAGAATTACAATTTTATTTTGAGGATTTGGACAATGTTACTAAGTCCCTTTAAATGGAGGGACGCATTCGTTTTTCATTCGTAGAATCCAAATTAGAGGGCTGTTCGCTCTGATTTTTCTTTGCGTGTTACATTGATCCCCATCCGTCAACTGAAAGCTGTTCAGACGTTTTGTAAAAGTGGACCTGTCCCTTTAAGAGTTGTGGTAACAGGCAAAGTATAATAATGTAAAGTTTGATATGACAAGTGTTTTTGTTATATAATACCCTGCGTTTCCATTTTGTTATCTGGCATGTGCTTTTTGTGTGTACCTTTTCTTTCCATACAAGCATAACTCAGTATTGATAATAAGAAGTGGATCTCCTAACAACCCAACATACCTCTTTAAATAGGTAATGTCTTAGGATACAAAGTCCAAATATTGCACGCCAAAAGTATGTGCCTGGCATAACGAACAACAAAGACAGCTCATATTTGACATTATTATTCATATATTCACAAGTTATTCACATTATTTTCCGCGTATTCCTAATAAGGAAATAATCTCCAATAATTCCTTATATGGAATGCATCTCACACATCGAACAAATCGCTACGTACTGGATCTCTATACTGGTGCTGTATCAATTTTGTTGACATAAGTGCAATGTCGATTACCCTTGTATAATTCAATATTTGTTTATACCACGGAGTAATCTATGTACTCATCCACTCCATCTCCCCCGCACCTTGTCACGTATTAAACATTCCCTGTGTGTGTATCCTGTCCAATCCCAGCCAAGTTTGATTGACCACTCACTGCCTCACAATTGTTTCACTGTTCAATGTCTCTGCCTCATTTCGCAAGATCTTACGTGTTTCTAAAATATAGTATTTGGTACTCTTTATACCGTCGCCATTTAGCCTTTCTAGAAATCTAGGCCCTATAATCACTTTTTAAGTAGCTACTAGCAGTGACTAGTCTGTAGGTTAAGATTTGTAGCTTTCAAAATTATGATACTTTCTTTAAATAAAGGCTCAAGCACAATCGCGCATATTATCAACATTAAGTGCAAATCTCCATTATAGTGCAAATCAAAAGTATGTAGTTGCCACGACTAATTGTAAATAAATATTATATTATTGAATGAAAAACATTCAACCATACCGTACTCCCGTCCGGATTTTCGGTGTAATTGTCCTGTTTGTTGGCAAAGGCGTTTGGCTGCCAAATTTACAATGAACAAACTATTTAACATTCTAATTCCGCGGGTGTTTACTTAAAAACAACAATAGGCTGAAAATAGATTTTCCTTTAAAGCTGTTCTATTATGTATCGAACGAGGTTTGAATTTTTGTTGGGTTTCCCTAATTTTCCTCATATACAAGAAAACAATAACATTATTGTGCATTAAAGGGATAGTTGAGTTCTGGTAAGGAGAGTACAGTTTTAGTAAAACTGAATTTTAGTAACCAAAACCTGCATCATTACATTACAAACTAATAGTTATAACTAGAAAGGAACACAAAATTACAAATGACGTAGTAAAGATCATGTTATCATTCAAAAAGAGCCGTTAAAACGTAAGAGGGCCCTCTCTAAACACTCATCAGTTTCAACCATTTTGAATAAAATATTGTGCATGTGATGCTTTGTTGAAATAGTGATTAGATAGAGAAATAACCAACAACTATTTAAATACCTATTTTGTAACTTTTTGAAAAGAGGAAGCATTTTTTTAAAATTTTTGACGGCTGGTTCAAAATTCTCTAATAAACCCGGGACCCCGGGTTTATTACAAATTGTTATATTTATGGATATTTCAGCCGTTTCTGAACCGATTTTGATCAAACAAAGATGATTTTATTGTTTAAATATTATGCTCTTTCAAATTTTACCCTCAGTTTTTCATTACCTCACAAACCAATTAAGTAGTCTAGCGCCCTCTCTACCAAAACTCAACTTTCCCTTTAACATGGTTATACATGGTTAAACTGCCATCTAGAGAAGGCGGAAACAAAATACTTATCGAACTCTTATTGAAAATCTGAATTTGCTCAAACTTGTTGGCTATTTGGCTTTTAAAATTGTTATCCTTTCATTCAATCCACATTAGTAAGTAGTATTTTGGAAAACTTCCCCTTTAAGATTGCATTTCAAAGTCAAGCATGTTTTCTATCATTTACAATAATCGCTTCCGTTCAATATTACTGTATAACATGTCTTGAGTTTGTTTTATATGTCAAGTTTAATAATGTAAAGTTTGATATGACAAGTGTTTTGTTATATAATACCCTGCGTTTCCATCTTTTTATCTTGCATGTGCTTTCTGTGTGTACCTTTTCTTTCCATACAAGCATAACTCGCGTTGATAATAAGTAGTGTATTTCCTAACAACCTAACATACCTCTTCAAATAGGTAATGTCTTAGGATACAAAGTCCAAATATTGCACTCCAAAAGTATGTGCATGGCATAACGAACAACAAAGACAGCTCATATTTGACATTATTATTCATATATTCACAAGTTATTCACATATTATTTTCCGCGTATTCCTAATAAGGAAATAATCTCCAATAATTCCTTATATGGAATGAATCTCACAAATCGAACAAATCGCTACGGACTGGATCTGTAGACTGGTGGTATATCAATTTTGTTGACATAAGTGCAATGTCGATTGCCCTTGTATAATTCAATTATTTTGTTTATACCACGGATCAAACACTCAATCTCCCTCGCACCGTGTTACGTAACATTCCCTGTGTGTGTATCCTGTCAAATCCCAGCCAAGTTTGATTGGCCACTCACTGCCTCACAATTGTTTCACTGTTCACTATCTCCGCATCCTTTCCCAATGTCTTTATGTGCTTCTAACATATAGTATGTGGTACTCTTTATACCGTCGCCATTTAGCCTCTGAAGAAATGTAGGCCCTATACTGACTTTTTAAATAACTACTTACTCTACTATGCAGGTTAAGATTCATAGCTTGCAAAATGATGAAACTTTCTTTAAATAAAGGCTCAAGCACAATCGCGCATATTATCAACATAAAGTGCACATCTCCATTATAGTGCAAATCAAAAGTATGTAGTTGCCACGACTAATTGTAAATAAATATTATATTATTGAATGAAAAACATTCAACCATACCGTACTCCCGTCCGGATTTTCGGTGTAATTGTCCTGTTTGTTGGCAAAGGCGTTTGGCTGCCAAATTTACAATGAACAAACTATTTAACATTCTAATTCCGCAGGTGTTTACTTAAAAACAACAATAGGCTGAAAATAGATTTTCCTTTAACGCAGGTTCTATTATGTTTCGAACGAGGTTTGAATTTTTGTTGGGTTTCTCTAATTTTCCTCATATACAAGAAAAAAATAACAGTATTGTGCATTAACATGGTTATACAGTGCGAGTCAAAAAAAACAACGAAACCGGACTTTGATAGCTTATAAATCCACAATTATAAACATAATTATGGTGATATTGGTATCAGATTAAAGCTTTGGATATTTCCTTTAAAATGATACATCATACATTTTGATCACTTTACGCTTCATCGAACGCGAACTTATTATCCAAAGTCATGCAAAAACTACCCGTGTCCAAGTTTGCCCTTGTCTTGTTCTAAACACAACAAACAAAAGTAAGTCCCCCCTAATCAAAATAGCGTAACTTGTAAACTCGTAAACAGTTTTGAGCAAAATAATTTGGCAGGATGTTTTCTACACTTATTGACTCACTTCTGTATGAAAATGTTATTTATCCGTCGAGTCATAAATGAGTGAGCACACATTAAAGACAAAATTGTCACTTTTCTAAAGTCACAAGAGTCACGTGACTTTTGAAAAGTGACAGTTTTGTCTTTATTGTGTGCTCACTCATGCATGAATAGGAGGACCATTTTCATTTCACACAGAAGTTAGTGAATAAGTGTAGAAACAATCCTGCTAAGTTATTTCGCTCAAAACCTTTTTGTTAAACAGTTACGATATTTTGATTAGGGGGGACTGTTTATCATAAATGAATGCGTTTGTTTACCGGTTTTTTCGAAAGAGCATTTCAAGAATATCCTTTATGAATCAAAACAAATACCAGCTAGTTGTCACCAATGTTTTTCATGTTTATCAGTGTTGAAGGGGATCCCCCACTGTCCTCCCATCAGCAGCCCATTGTTTGGTGGCAGGGGCCCTGAATAGGACATGTTTAGGATGAAGTTATCTTTGAAAATCAAACAACAGATGCAACCATTCACAAAACAAGAACACTGAAAACTTGGACACGGGTAGTTTTTGCATGCCTTTGGATAATTAGGTCGCAATCGGTGAAACGTGAAGTGATCAGAGTGTATGATATATCATTTTAAAGGCAATTTCCCAAGCTTTAACATGATACCAATATCAACATTTATATCTCTAGATTTCTGAATTTATATGCTATCAAAGTCCGGTTTCGTTTTTTTTACTAGCACTGTATATAAATGCTGACCAAACTATTTGTACTAGCTTAGGGGTATCACATCAATTAACCAAAACTGTATTCGTAAATATGGATAACTTATAGGCAACTAATATGATATTACATATACTGGTCAATTAATTTCATCATTAAGGCCTCCCTAATTTTGTTTAGATTGTGAGTACATTATTTACGCTGAACACATTCTTAGAAGCTCTCGGGTTCTAGTTGTTTGAGATACCAGCCACGTTTCCTCAACCATTCCCCTCATTTTAGTTGTATATCATTTGTATATTGTATGGTAACAATATGTTTTTTCATTGACACACAATATTCAAAGAAATGTAGTGCACCGGGGATAAGTGTTTTGTTGGCGATAGGTTGTATTTCTATAAAATACATCTTTTTACCAATACATACATCAAGCATTGCAAGTGAATGTAGCAATATATTGGGTTAGATGTTTGTTTTTTCGTATTCTAAATGTTTTACAAATAATCTTAACAGTTTCCAGTACCCAGATAGGGATAATTATGACACCCATCATGTGAAATGTTAAAATGAACAACTCTGTAATTTAGATTTTATGAAGGAAACACTACCAAGAGAAAGTAGCAAAGATATCCTCTCTTCAATGTAATACATTTCGGCCACTTGATATGTTTTGCTGATTCAAAGTCAGAATAAAACTATCCCTAACCCTAACGTATTCACGAGGAACCTGTGTATAGATACAATTTATTATATGCATGCTACAAAATAACAATATTAAATGAAATAAATGATAAGGAATAGGTCTTAATTTTGAAGAATATTTCAGTACTTGATTGATTCTTCGGGCATTATGTTGCACACGGCAAACGCAGGCAGTCTGGCGTGCACTCAAAGTCTAAAGAACACTACAGAAGTCACACAGTATAAACAGGGAAGTGGAAGTATGTGAAATTAAATTACAGACGCTGGGTTTTGATATACACGCAATATGTGGACGTGGGAGAAGACGCAAAACTTGCGTCACAAGACGGGGTTTACAAACTCCTTTATTTATAGGTAGAAATCTGTTTATGAAATGGAATCTTAACAGATAGTCTGGAATATTATATTCTGATTCATGTGTACAAAACCTCGATAATTACATAGGAACTACATGTATTATGATTATTCTTATTATTATTCCATAATTGGAGCATAATATTTACCATATTCAAATAAGGGCAGAGATACATTATCGCTCATCCTTGAATTGCGGAACTTTTTTGTGAGGGTTTATATTGTGTAGATGCAGCTCTGAGCTGCAGTGAGTATGTACAACACGTGATGTACAGTCAAAACTGACAATGCGACCACCTGTCTATAGCGACCACCTGCTCCTAACGGCCGCTCTCTGGTCCCCTCTGGTCCCCCCGTGAAAAATCATGTGTTAAGCAACCTGCGTAATGCGACCACCTGCCTAACGCGACCAGCGACCATCCTATTTGGGTCCCGACACACATATAAATATGTGTGAAAAACGTAATAAATGGCACATTAACACATTTTGTAATTTCAATTTCACTTAAAAGGTAATACTAACATTTAAGATAATTGTAAAATAAATATAACGCCATTTATATATAGTTTCAATTTTGTTGTGGTTATTCATGCAAGTATGTGTGTAATTAACTATCGAAACGTGCGTTTACAGATGTCAATTAATTACACATGTGCGACCATATGCGACCATAAATTCAAAATGGCCGCCATCCTGTCTAATGCGACCAACTGTCTATAGCGACCACTTTTCGCCGGTCCCTTGAGTGGTCGCTATAGACAGGTTTGACTGTGTTACATACTTTGACAATATCCGCCTTTCATATGCACACGGGACCCATCGCAGGTTGCTGCAAGTGATCGCAATCATCGTGAGACCAAGGCCATATCATTATGCTCTTTTTACACAATAAACCATCAAACACAAAACCAAAAAATAAATAAGTATGTAGTTCCCACGATGTATTGTGAAGAAAGATCCTATTATTGAATGGAAACCATTTAACCATACCACACTCCCGTCCCGATGCTCGGTGTAATTGTTTTGATGTTTGGCAAAGGCTTTTGGGTGCCACGCTAAATGCACAAACTATTTAACGTTTAAATTCGGCGGTTGTTTACTTAACACAACAATAATCTAAACATACAATTTCCTTTAATGTAAGGATTAAAGACAGTTTTGGATTTTCCCTAATTCGTCCTCATCTCCTAGAAAATATAAACATTATTGTGCATGAACATGGTTATTCAGGTTGGCTACAAACAGAAAAGCGGAACGGGGCACTTCGCAAAATATAGTCACATCGGATAGGGTGTCATTTTGCAAGAAAAATGTACCAAGAAAAGTAATTTTGTGGTTTTTGGTTAAAGGAGAGGAGAGTACAGTTTTGGTCAAACTGAATTTTAGTAAGCGAAACTTACACCACTACATTGCAAACTAATAGTTATAACTCCTCCATGCTCGAAAGGAATACAACATTACATATAACTCAGTAAAAAGCCTGCTATCATTAAAAAATAGCCGTTAAAACTCTAGAGGGCGCTCTCTAAACACTCATTGGTTTCAGCCATTTGAAATAAAATATTGTGCATTTAATGTTTTGTTGAAACTGTAATTAGATAGATAACAAAAATCAACAACTATTTAAACACCTCTTTTGCAAATTTGTGAAAAGAGGAAGCTTTTTTTTGGAATGTTTAACGGCTGGTTACAAATCGTTAAATATTTGTGGGGCCCCACATTTATTACAAATGGTTATATTTATGGATATTTCAGCCATTTCTGAACCGATTTAAATCAAATAAAGTTTATTCTGTAATTGAAATTGTATGCTCTTTCAAATTTGACACTCAGTTTTTCATTATATTACAACAAAATTATTTTGTGTAGCGCACTCTATACCAAAATTCAACAAGGGCGCTGTGAGTTACACAATGTCAGGTTCCCACTTTCGTCATTTAAATCCTGTTAATTTGCAATTACTGTCAGTCATACCATCGATCAACGAGTAATCCGCGCGCCACTGTTAGTGTGCATTCCGATGTATGCCGAGTGCATAGGAACGGTTGTCCAATGCTTTGACGGGCAAGAAGTACGATTTAACAGGCACTGACTTGGTATAAAATGACACAAATGGGTATCTAACATGGTGTCGCCCACAGCGCCCTAGAACAATAAATACACGACTAAAATTACTGTTCTAGGTATAGTATTTTAATGAAAAATGCACTCTGATGAACATAATCATGTTTTAACTATATTTTGGGAAGAGCACTTTTCCATTGTTTGGGCCACCCTGTTTATCAATGCTGACCAAACCAGTTTTACTTGCGTACGAGTTCCACATCAAATAACACTGTGTTCAGAAATATGGATACTTTATAGGCAACTAATATGATATTAAATAAATTGAGCACTTCATTTCACAATTAATGCCTCCATATTAAAGGGTGACTAAATTACAAATCCATGTTCACTTTTGTTGATCTGTAATAATGAATACATCACATATCTTTTGACTATTCTTATATTTTGATATCATTTTTTATATTAATTGTATTACACCTACTAAGCTCCACCCCTAAAAAAAAAACCTCCAGCATTGACTTTTGTGACATCATAATACCATTCAACCATCAGTTAGCTTGATAAGCATGAACAAAGGATATGTTCTCACCCACTAAGTACCTTATTGAATTAGCATGGTATGTGTTCATTGAAACCTTTCTTTTCATGGTGAGTGGGCATTGTATAAAACATGCAATGCTATTGTGAACAGGTGGTCAGATGATGAGAAGGGAATTACCAATGTCTTTTGTTCATCTAGCTGACTGATGGTTAAATGGTATTATGATATCACAAAAGTCAATTGCTTAAGGAGTGGTCACATTGGACACGACTCCCCACGAATAGACCCACGAATGCAATACGCATTGGTACAAATCAATGGCAAGCCGTTGGGCCTATTTCTTGATATCAAGAATTCAATTCTTGATATCACGAAATCGAATTCTTGATATCAAGAAATGCATTCTTGATATCAAGAAATACTTTTCTGCATTGGTAATACTTGATATCAAGAAATAAACTGATATCAATAATTCAATTATTGATATCAAGAAATATGAATAAATGTTAAAAAGGCTTGCCATAGATTTGTACCAATGCGTACTGCATTCGTGGGTCTAGTCGTGGGGAGTCGTGTTCAATGTGACCACTCCTTTATGTAGGTTTTTTTTTAGGGGTGAAGCTTAGCAGGTAGAATAAATGTAATATAACAAATAATATACAAAATATGACAACAATTTTCATCAAATAGTCAAAAGATATGTGATGTATTCATTATTACATATCAACAAAAGTCAACATGCGTTTGTAATTAATAGTCACCCTTTAAATGGCAAAACTATAAGGTATATCTAAAAAAAGTCACGATGTTGTTTTTCCATTTTCTGTGTTATTGTGAGTGCAAAATCTACACTGAGCAAATTCTTAGAAGCTAACAGGTTCTAGTTTTTGAGATAACATCCACCATCCTCAACCATTCCTCTCATTTTAGTTGCATATTATATGGTAACAAAATATTTGTTTCATTGACACACAATATTCATATAAATGTAGTGCACTCGGGATAAGTATTTTTTTCGGCGATAGGTTATCTTTATAAATACATGTACATCATTTTACATTATACATACATCAAGCATTGCAAGTCAACGTAGCAATGATATTGGGTAAGATTTTTTTTTAAAAATCAGATATACTCTTTTCACACAATGCAACATCAATCAGAGACTGGATATTGTTAGATATTAGATTCTATTAGATCAAAATTCAAAATTAATTTTATCAGCTGTGCAGTTGACGAATTATCCGGGAATCGAACTGTTATGCAAATATATAGTAGTAATGAAACGTGTGTTTCCGTTGGATTTTGTCCTTTTTAATTATTTGTTTAGCAAACAAATTAATTCCAACGTCAAAAATATGTTGCATTTTGCCCAAATCAGAGTAGTTTTGAATTCGACAAAGTTTGGAATGTCACAGATACAAACCATTCAACGCAATAGTTGGGTACAACCTTTGTTGATAGGGCATGTAAGGTGAATATGTAAGGTGATTTGTGTGAAACCTGCTTTCGCATTTTCATGATTCAAATATCTGATTGATGAAAGTACTCTAATAACTCCGTAAGAATTTGTCAAAACTGAAATTTACGGAGGATAAGCATTGTCTACTAAACCTAGAATAGTTGACATGGATACAATTTCAATAGGTCACGTGAAGCTAGATTATTAAGGAGACAATACTGTAAGTAACTTACTTGAGCGGTAGGGTGCAAAGTGTGATGCACGCTGTAAGCCTATAGTGCATACACTTACTTGTGCACAGGTACTTTTGTACCAAATATTTTGCAAGCTATTTTTTGAAATCTTGATGAATTGCATAAAATCGAGTGAGAATTATGAATAACTTTTCAATTGCAATTTCAATTTCAATTTATTTTTATTTCCAACAATATAACAAACATCAAAATTACAAAATATTAAAAATCAATACCAGAAATTAGATAACACATTGTTGCATATACACCGCGGAGTAATATCAATAATATATAATCATCTAATTAATACAATTGGAAATATGGGAAGTCCGCAAAGCTAAAAGCTTAAGGAATGAACAACCCGTTGCAAAAATGTAAGTATAGTTTAAATTCATATAATAACATTTCAACTCCATATCATATAAATCAAATTAACCAAAATAAACAGAAGGGGGAAGCAGGTGCTACCACTCGCCCCCCCCCCCCCCCAACCCGGTTTGTGAGTTGTCAATGCAAACAATAATATCCTTAACTACAAACAGTCATATTAATTGATTCTGCAGTATTACGCATTCATCAATGCGTATGTATAAAGACCTCGTTTAACACACAATTGTATTGTTGCACATGCATGCGATGTGTACAGTTTATTTTTAGAGTAGACTTAAAAGAACATAACCATGAACATTGTTTTACATTGACTGATAGGGAGTTCCAAATTTCAGGTCCACAGTGTCTAATTGATTTACATGCTACAATAGTTTCGGGATTGGTAACATGAAAGTCGTCACAATTTCTAGTACTTTAATTATGAATCTGATTATTACGTATAAACATTATCACAAAATCGATCAGGAAGTTTGTTATGAATACATTTATACATAAATATAGCGATTTGAAAATAATTAATATCACATATTTGTTAACAATCTGTAGTCATTAAACAAGGGGTCTGTATGAGCTAGGAAATCTGAGTTTGTACATAATCTGAGAGTTTTTTTCTGTAATATAAGTACAGAATCTGTGTTTTTCTTGGTGGTTTTGCCCCATGCTATATTGCAGTAAAGTAAATATGGCAATATGAGAAAATTATATAAAATAATCATAATGTAAGTGGGCAGTAAGCCTTTTACTTTATATTACACTCAAATTGATTTTGACATGGTCAAGATTATGTATGAAGAATGTTGATTCCAATAATTCCAATAATAATCAATAATGACCCCTACAAATTTACTATCATATTTACGTTATAAATGATGACTCACACAACTGTACACTTGCCAGCTTTATTATATTTGGCAGCATTTCCGTGATTAAAAGTGAATAAGTTTGCTCAAACAATCCTGATATCAGTATACATGAATATGACATTAAAAAGTATTACATTGCATTGACCCGAATAAGGCCATTTTCAAACATTTCAGGGTGAGATGCAGCCAATGATAGACCATTACAGCACTACAAGACTACACCATCAGCGCATGCTATATCTCTTCTATTGTTTTGATTGCAAACAAGATCGCACGACGCATGCGTTCCTCCTGACCAGTCGTGGTATTGTTTGATCATCAGCCCAAACCTAGGTTTGTCATGCTTATTAAAGGACCTAAAGAATACAACGTACTTTGACACTTATTCCATAGTTGATGACTCGAAACATAGGTCTGCCGAAAACAAATCCATGAAAATAAACACAGTAGTGATTTAAGACTAGTTTTCTGATGCAAAATCTCACTTAGCAGCCAGTTTACGCCCTACCTACATTTAGGGTCCGGAATCGGCAGCGTGATCGACATGTAACTAACAATTCATTGGCTTTAATACGTCATGACGCGTCATCTACATAATTTAGTTCATTGGTCCGTTCTTTAGATGACGTAACATTTTGGCGATTTAAAAGGGGCGTTGCAAGACAATTATATATTTACTAATTACCCCAAAATGTATTGATTTCATGAGAAATGACTGCCAAATTCTTTTTTTTCGGGAAAAATTACATAGAGAGCCGAATTGTGAAAATTAGGCCATCTAGACGCTGTAGTTCCTTTAAGCATTATTAAGCATAATTTTCACTACCCTAGTTGCTAAGCTTACAAAATAACTAGTGTACCTGGTCACCTTATATAGCTTGACTACCATAACTTAGCACTATTCCACACATACCTCCTATTGTTTCTCATTAGCCTACACACATTATACACTACAATATACAATGCATGGTGTGCATACCGAACTACTTACCTACTTGATAAAACTACTTGATAAATTAACCCACTCCACGTTACTCCCTATTCAACCTGCTATGTTCAATGTGCACTGGTAGTGTCCCCTGAATCTAACATTAGACCAGGCATAATATATAAATACCTGGACAAATCTTGGCAATGTATTTTTATGTTTCACTGCGTCATCAGCGTAATGAAGAGTTCGTTTCCAAAAGAAGGTTAGGTCCACTTGTGTAAGTTTTGAGAAAAAGTTTTTTTTTTTTTATTTCTATTAGTTTGCAATGTTGATAGGATATACAATTATATTACATGAAAGAGCATCATAATAGGATTGTAAAATAACTCTATAAACAAATCCCATCATAATCTGTTTTTTTTTTTTTTTTTTTTTTTTTTTTTTTTTTTTTGTGGAAACAAACTGTGTTGGACCTAACCTCTTAAAAAAAATATATATATATTCTTTGTACATTTTAACAACTTTCCAGCATGAATTTGAGTTTTCTGTTAGCTTTACCGGATAGAGATTTTAATGGAAAATAGATCTAACCACTTTTGGAAACGAGCTCTTCGTATGTCGTATTAGTATCGACTAATCAAGTGCCGAATTATCCAGAGGCTGAGTTACCTCAATCCATATTTTTTTTCCGAAGTAAAACAGTAAAATATGTAATTCGCTTTTTGAAGAAGTAAGGATTCAATTGATTTGATATTTCTCAGACATTTTATTCATCATTCCCTAGCTACATGCACAGTTTGAGAAAGATCTGTGGTGTTTGCATTGTGTTACACAGCCTGTAAGGACATAGATTTTCGATGTATAGAGAGCTACGGATCACTGAACCAGGTGAATCAATTATTCATTCGATTCAAGATCAAAGTTAAAGACACGTTGTCGTTCAGATAGAGTGCGCTTCTGTAAGAACCAAAACGAATGGGCACAAATGATACTTATCGAGCGTGGGCCCACGCGCCATATATGTAACGGCACACGTCAGGGAGTTGCGCTTGGAATAAGCTCCTGCTAGATTTATTCTGGTTCTGACAACATTCTGCGGCACATTACACTGTTTCCTCAACGCCGATTGAAGTGAAAGACGCAATCACTTTAAAGGTGGTCCTGATTCATAAATCTGTCACGCATTGCTATCGTGCGAACTCCGTGCGCATAGTGAGACACACAGGTTTTGTTCATACGCTTCGTGATATGCTCACAACCTAGCCTATTTCGAAGAGTGCCCTCTATATGCTCATGCATAGCAGCCTTTAAGTACTAGCACTAAATGAAACGTCATCGGTTTGCTTTCTTTGGCTGCTCTTTAGATTCTGAATATGGATTGGCTCTGGTAAAAAAAGACCCATTACACTGTTAAACCTGTACGTTGATATATTTAGCCTCACAACGCTTCGCGCCCCATTTAGCCATCCTATTTCGACCAAGTCGGTTACACGTCTGATTCTTTGTGTTACTGCATAATATACTTTACAAGTATAACTATTTTTGTCTGTAAGAGATACTGACTAAAACAGTTCACCACTCGCCCCTTGATTTTAGATGACATCTTTCCAGATGGATTTTTTGAAATCATTTCCAGCTTTTCTTTTCATCATCTCTACATTTGGATATGGTAATATGATGTTTGCTAACGGCCAAGGTAAGTGTTAGACAGAGTGAGTCTTAAACTCTATCTTCTGACAAGTGTGTTGCACCCTTCTTTCCATCTTGAGACACCATCGTATATCATCAGTCCTAGATATTGTTGGACGACCTCAACTACTTTTTTCCTTCCATTCAAATTCTGAGTATATGTTTCTTATTACCTTCCCTACTCCTAACGATGTGGCCAACGTACTTACGTTTTCTTTCCACAATTTCCCTTCTGATAACTAGGTCTGTACCAATTTTGTTACGAGTCCAAACATTTGTCTGTGTATCTTTCCATGATACCTGCAGGAGCACGACATCTCAAAAGCGTCAACTCGTGTATATGCATATATTAAAAGACATTTCAATTCTGTTGAGAAAACTAAATTTTAGTAGCCAATACCTGCACTATAGCATTACTCCATCATGCTCGAACGGAATACACAATTACAAATGACCAAGTAAAAAGCTTTTTTTTTTCAGTGATATTTATACTAAGTAAAAAGCCTGTTATCATCTCAAGATTGCGCTCTCTAAACACTAATTGGTTTCAACCATTTACAATAAAATATACGTCATTTAAAAAAAATTGAAATAGTGACTAGATAGAGAGGTAAGCAACAGCTATTTTAAACCCTTATTTAAACATTTTGAAAAGATGAAGAATTTTTGTAAATTTGTCATCAACTTTTTCAAAATTATTGAATAATTGTGAGCCCTAAAATTATTACAAATTGCTATGTTTATGAATATGTCAGCTATACTCTTTCAAAGTTGACATTGTTTAATTAAAATTTGTTTAATTAGCATACAAAAATAAATATTGTGTAGCTCCCTCTATACCAAAACGCAACTATCCCTTTAACAAACAAATCCAGTATATACTATAATAGCAACAGTGCTGCTGGAGCATGAACAAAATGACTGAGTTATACCACCAACACTAAAACAACGACACCAACAACCAAATTCTGTTATTCTGTTACCGAAATTAACACTAAGCTAGACTCAAACATTATGAAAAGCTATTTGTAGCTTCACAATTTAAAATATTTAAGAGCTCAAAAGCGAATATTCCAAGCTTTCCACAAAGTGTACATTTAAGGGGCCGAATGGGGTATTATTTGACGTTTTTGCACACTTTTACTATATCGGGAATATCTTTCCTACCATTGAAGCTACTCCCTACAAACCATACATTTCTGGAAAGCTGATAACATGGGGAATCCACCAAAGCTAAATACAAAACAACTGGACTTAAAATAAGAGTTAAAACATCAACAATATAGAGAAAAATACAATTTTTGACTTTTAGCAAGTCAACATTCAAAACGCATCTCTGCTCAGAGGTATAGAGGCGTATACATTCTATATGTTAAAGATAGATGAAGCTATACAAACAAATTAATGCTGGCTTTTTACATTATTCATCTATCTTCATAGTCAAAAGGCAATTTTGCAAACAATCCGAAATGTGCATATGAAATGTACATATTTTGGTTTACAATAGGGTTACCTCTAAAAGCCATCATTAATCTGTTTATCTATAAACAAGGAGTAATTCCTCAAAATGTATGGAATTTGAATAAATACTTTTCAATTTTTTTAGAATTTTAGTCTACAAAATAAGATTTTTGGCAAATAAGCTACAATATTCATATTTGTTAGATAAATGTGATAAGGATAACAATAGAAAAATAATGGGATAAATATCCGTAGTTGGTTCAATGGAAGTTTAGGGCATGTTAATCACTTATAAACTGCCATGTTTAATTTCTGCATGACACTAAATGTTGCTGCTTCACTCTGAAAAAAGAAGGAACACTATTTGGATGGCAACAATTTCGATTTGGGACAACTTTATTTGGACTATTTAAGAAAAGTAGAATTACAAATCTCCAATCTAAGCTGGAAAATAATCACTTCCGGCCCAGAAATGTACACAATTTATAACTAAATTCTGAATTTGTCCATTAAATAGTTACCCCCTACCCCACACATTATATATTTTCTTAAAGCTTAGAATCCATGGATCATTTTAAGATAAAAGCCTCAATGTTGATGAAAAAAAATCAATACTCCACTGGGGCCCTTAATACTTGAAGTGTCTATGATAAAAGAAAATCTTTAAAGGATAGTACAGTTGGGGTTTATACGCCGCTTCAAGAAGTAATGGTAACTAAGTGTAATATTTGGAAAAGCACGCTATTTTGAAGTTAAAATACACTTAATTGGTCAAAGTCGGTTCAAAAAGAGCTGAAATATTTGTTGAGGCAGATTTATATCTGCATTTATTAACAAAATCAAAATAAAATATACAAAGAACATTTTTGCATCTATCTATCTATATATCTAGCCTATGTCTCTCCACTGCAGAAGGAAGGCCTCTTCATCACCATTCCATGTTCTTCTATCTTGTGCTAGTCGCATCCATGTAACACCCCCAAATTCTTTGATGTCATCCATCCAATGTCTACTCTCTCTGCCTCTTCGTCTGGTTTGTGTTATTGGTGTCCAATTAGTTATATTATGTGTCCATCTATTATCTTTACGTCTTGCAAGGTGGCTTGCCCATCTCCATTTCTTTGTTTTTATTTCCTGTATGATATCCCTGGCATTTGTTTTCTTTCTTAAGTCCACATTTCTGACCTTGTCTCTTTTTGTAACTCCTACCATAATCCTCTCCATTGCTCTTTCTGTGACTCTAAGCTTCTTTTCCAATTTCTTAGTTTTTTGTTGCATACATAATAATAATAAAATGAAATAGGAACAGTTATATAGTCATATAAATTAATGTGACAATAATTTATGTATATTATTACAACAAATAAATACACATCAATAAATATATATCAATAAATATATCAATAAATATATTCGATTGGAATAAATGTGGAACGTACATTTATTCAACAATTTAAGAAAACATATTTATATATACATATATATATATATGTATATACTGCCTACACTTACAAACAAAGGTTTTTAAATAGTTGTTGATCACTCAATTGATTAATTGTTTTAACATTGTTTACACATTGTTCCAAAGATTTGATACTATACTTTTTAAATTAACATGTAACAATTTTAAGTTTGCATTCTTTCATAATACTATGTACTCATTATTATAATGTCTAATGAATATCAATTAACTCCACATGAAATAAAAGCAACATTAAATGCATGCCCTAATAATTAATTTTCTTTAATACATTTTACTTGTAGAAGTTTAAATAGAAATTATTTTGAAATTGAACATTTATTGTGTTCATTGAATTTTTACTTTTGATATAATTGGCCTTTCAGAAACATGGATAAAAACCGATATGTTACCAAATACTATATTTAACGATTATAAATATGTTGGTTTAGGCCGAAGTGAAAAGCAAGGTGGTGGAATAGGATTTGGTATAAAAAGTAATATTGAATATGAAATAAGGGATGATTTGAATGTGTTTAATAACATTTGTGAAAGTTGTTTTATTGAAATTCCTAAAGCTGGTAAAAATATGATTCTTGGTGCTTTTGTATAGACCACCAGAGAAATCAGTTATTCAATTTATACATATTATTAAAGAAATAATGGAAAACATAAGTGTAGAGCATAAAGATTTTATATTCATGGGCGATTATAATATTGACATTAAGAAAATTGATCAGTTGAATTATGTTAATGAGTTCTTAGACACTTTGTCATTATTTTCTTTTCACCCACTCATTGCATCTCCAACTAGAATTACACAAACAACGGCTACATTGATTGATAATATTTTTGTGAATAATTTTAATGATTTAATCTCTGGTTCTATTATTTGTGATATTTCTGATCATTTTCCAATAGTTTCTTTGTTTGATTATTCATTACCTTGTGATACCAATAGAAAACACTTTAAAAGACAAATTAATGACAGCAATGTAAGTAAGTTCCTGGCCAAATTATTAAATGTTAATTTTTCGTTCATAATTTCAAATAGAAATAATGATCCTAATGAATTGTATGATAATTTGATGAAAGTTATTCTTGAAATATACGATCAATGCTTTCCAGTTAAATAGGTAAATACTTCTCATAAAAACAATCAATGGTTTAATGTACACTTAAAACGAATGTATAGAAAGGAAAATAGGTTGTATACAAAATATCTTAGAAAACCCACTGAGAAAATAAAAGTATTTATAAAACTTTCAAAAAATAAGTATGTTAATGATGTCAAAAAAGAAAAAAAGAATTATTATACTCAGAAATGTAATGCAGTTAAAAATAATTTAGGTAAGACTTGGAAAATGATAAATGACCTTTTAGATAATAAAAGAGGAAATCATTTTGATGTTGATAAAATTGAATTTTGTGAGAATGGTAATATAAGTAATGATAAAAATGACATTGTAAATGGATTTAATGAATATTTTATTAATGTAGGACAAACTTTGAGTAATGTGAATGCACAACAATTTGGATTTCGTGAAAAACACTCAACAACACATGCTTTGATAGATTCTGTGAATAATATAATAAATGCTTTTGATAAAAAATGATATCACTATTGGGGTTTGTATTGATTTGAAAAAGGCTTTTGATTGTATAGACCACAATATTCTTCTAAATAAATTGTCTTTCTATGGAATACGGGGAATTTCTTTTGATTTAATTAGTAGCTACCTAACTAATCGCAAGCAATGTGTAATGTTCAACTCAACTCAATCTCATTTTAAAAGTATATTCTGTGGCGTTCCCCAAGGATCAATTTTAGGACCTGTGTTATTTTTTATATATATTAATGACCTCAATTTGTGTTCCGATTTATTGCAATTTGTCCTTTTTGCAGATGATACAAATATATATTTTTAGTCATAGAGATTTAAATTGTTTAAAAACTACAATGATTATTGATTTAAACAAAGTTAACGAATGGTTTTTATATAATAAGTTAGTGTTAAATATTCAGAAAACAACATTTATGGTATTTGGTAAAAAGAATACTGATAAACAATCTGTCCAGATATATATTAATGATGTTGAGTTCCAAAGGGTTGAAACTGTTAAGTTTCTTTGAATTTATATAGATGATAATATGAAATGGAAAAGTCAGGTTAATAAGTTGTGTAATCAGGTTTCAAGAAATATTGGTGTTATAAATAGATTGTCTGAGTTCATACCACAAACTATATTATTAACTTTATATAATACTCTTATATTGTGTCATTTAAATTATGGAATTTCAATTTGGGGATCTGCAAATAATTATTTATTAGATAGAATATTAATATTACAGAAACGTTGTGTACGTATAATATCTAAATCTGGTTTTAGAGCACATACTGCCCCTCTATTTAACAAATGTAAAATGTTGCCTGTACATGCACTTTATAATTATAATGTCGGTATGTTTATGTATTTATATTTTAATGATTTATTACCTACAAATTTCCATTCATTGTTTGATAGAAACATTGATATTCATTCTTACAATACCAGAGGAAAGTTAAGTTATCGTGTTATTTATGGTCAATCTTCCCTCTCACGTACATTAATTTCATACAATTGTCCACTGCTGTGGAACCGTTTACCTGAAAATAACAAGAATTCAAAATCGCTGAATATATTTAAATTTAAATTTAAAGAGTACATTTTTAATAATCTTTAGCATTTCATGCTTCATTATTATTTGTTATCTTTGTGAAATATGTTAATAGTAACGTTATTTTTCTTCCTTATCACTTGACTCTTATTTCAGTTATTTAGGGGTTATGGTTATAAGTCATTTGTGACTTTTTATAATCCCCACACTTACATAATGTTAGTGCAATTTTGTGTTTTCTTTGTTTTCTCTTTATACTTGTTCATATGTGTTATGCTATATTGTTTTAATTCAACTGTATGTACATATGTTCATGTTTTTTATGCAATTGTGGAATAAATTCAATTCAATTAAATTCAACAAAACATCGCATTCACAATTGAAAACTAAACATTGTTAAAAACCTATATGTTTTGAGATCGCCTTCTTGTGTTTTAACGGCTGCTTTTTTAATGATAACAACACTTTAACTTTTGTAAGTTGTCCTACCTTTCGGGCATGGTTGTATTATAATGAAGAGTGTGTAATGATACGGTGCGAATTTCACTTGAGGTTATTTCTGTTACTACACGTATTATTCGCTACCGCTTCATAAAAACAAACCTCAAAGCGCCATTACGACAGTAAAGGTTGCTATTCCTGTTAAGTTATTTTGTCGTCAAGGTAGTGTGCTAGTATGAGAGCTCTAAAAATGGGCGCGCGAAACCTACGCCGCGCGCTTAGTGAAAATTTCGAGCTCGAGCAGTTATCTGGCTCCAGATACTAACTCTCCGATGCGTGCATTCCCGGAAACGCATTTAGTTTAGAATGGGAGGCGAAGGCATTTACTATTTAACCCTTTGAAGACTAACGGAGTTTTTCTGTGTGTACCCCCTGGGACGGAAAGAATTCAGGGGCTCACAAAAAAGCCATGGTTGCTATGAGAGGCGTGGCTTAGGTCCCATACATTGCGTACTTTGCTTTCACTGAAGATAATCGGAAAATTAAACGAGATTTAAATGAAATTTAGATTGAAGTTTAATTATGATTCTACGAAGTATAGGCCTAATATGAGGAATCAGGTAGGACGCACATCTGTTGCGGCCGAAATAGCACCACATTTTTGTAGACAATAGGTTTTCTATTGATATGCAAATGAGCTCTCGCTCCCCCGTGTATATATACGCCGCGGTTTCGCGACAACGCCATTTTTCAAAGAAAAGGCTCGCCCAACTCCACAAGGGTACGGGTCTTATTACGCCATAGACGTGATAGAGTATACGAATCCCTGGCACCCAAAGTGTAAAGAATCTTCGATAAGTTTTACACCCCAGTCAATCCGACGGATAGTAGGGCGGGTACCTGATTCCTCATATTAGGCCTATACTTCGTAGAATCATAATTAAACTTCAATCTAAATTTCATTTAAATCTCGTTTAATTTTCCGATTCTACTTCGTATGGCCTAATGAATCGGAATCAGGTAGGACCTTCAAAGCCAGAGTTGGGGAGCTAATACTACGCACGACAGTAACCAGAACTGTCGTGCCCGATAGACGAGTCACGCGGACGGCCAAATCAAATCCATTCTAAATCAGTGCCCGTAAGAATACAGGTACCGTACATCAATAATATAGCTTGCACTAATACAGTCATGATGTCCGCGCAAACATATTCCACGAACGGACAAACGCGACGCGTGCCGTGCGTCCGCGTGATCCTGCATACCTGTACAGTAATCTCGGGATCGAATAATACGATCCTCGGAATAAGGAGCTAGACCTCCAAATCAAAAAAAAAGCTTTATCATCTAAATTGAGCCAATGTATTTCTCTTCCTCTGGTTGTTATCAATCACTGGAGTCGAGAGTGAGGGAGAGTCTAAACTCAAATATAGAACTACGAGATCTAAGTACGTACACGTGTACCAAATAACCTTTATATTCCAATAAGGAAAAAAGACAGTATGATTCAACAATTCCGAATGTTCACGATCCCAACGGAACATGCAGTGCCACTGCACACGGAATCCATACTATTATTTATGTGAGAAAAGCAGTGTTATTCTGCATTATAATGATTTTATCCGTACCATCAGTGACAATCACCACTTAACGTTTGGAAGGCCCTAATTTCAGCAAAAGCTCTTTCAGGCGGTTTCTCCGCCTGTCCGTAAGGATTGATTAATCCACTTTATACATCTATATCCGACGACGACCACAGCCCGAGCATACGGAATCAGTCATGAACGGGATAAGACAATAATGCCACTGACCCAAAACGTATAGTATATTACATATTACAAATGAACGCAATATCACAAAGCGTTCGCCACACAATAGGGCGGCACGATAACAAACGCATCGTTGACTATCAAGGCGACAAGATTGGCGCCGTACTACCATGCTGCAATTGGATCCAAACATTGTGCAATTAACCTTATGCCATCGACCTACTGATCGTGCTGATGGCCTATGCTGATGCATACCGATGGGGCTTAAAATAAAATGCAGATAATGCTAACATACCGGCGCCCAATATGAAAGTCGTACCGGCGGTCCGAATTACCAATTTCGAAAAAAAAACAACAACAACGAAAGTCACTCGAGGTTTTTCCAAGTGTGTTGCTTCTAAAGTACCTTATACAAAGGTACACACGACCGTTATACCAAAGCGGTCTTAATCAAGAGTGTATAATCAATAACCTGTGCCATCCGACCCGGAACGAGCCCAGCGATCACTCAAAACAAACTAACGTAAGATATTGTAGTAACCCCGAGATAAACCAGTATCCGAAAGCTACACCTGTCACGTGTAATGCGTCAACCATGCCAAGGAAATCGAATGTATACGCTTCCTTTGCAAAAACAATTCGAAAAGTATTCAAACCAGCTTCTGTCCGCACGTACGACTGACCAATGCTGAAACGCACATTGACACATGATTGTGCAGTACTTCTAAAGAATGGATCATAAGGCGCTAGTTCCGATATGAACACGCCCCAAACAAATTACGTAGGCGTAACGACTAGGGCATTGAATCACGATAATGCCATATACTATATATAATAGATCGATCACCTGGCGTCAAAAACGCCAATCAATAGATCACGGCAAATAACCTAGTTCCGCAAATTGATTCGCACGAACGACTGCCGAATCTCCGTCAACGTCAGTATGAATAAAATACTGCAACACTCAATTCATTGTAGCGGGACGATAACACACAACCGTCAACACAGATACGTGTCGGCATTGCCGTGCCTAAACAGAACGCATTGTTCAGATCCGACTGTCAATTGTCGCAACCTATGATATAGGGGCAACAAAGTATGTTCACACCTTGAACATTGTTCACTCATGTCCACTTTGTATCGCTATAGAAGTGAACGATACTGTAGTCATGCAGAACGAATAATGATGTGTTCTCAAACTAAAATATCCACCTACTCGGATATACATCCTTTCAAATTGGAACACATAACAGGGCGAAGCAACACGAACAAAAGGAGTGGTATGGTGATAATCTTCTCGCCTGATGAACTACCCTGGAGTGCGACAACTATAAGACAAATGCGGGTGGAATGTGTCGTGCTTAGCACGCCATCGCTTCATCATAAGGTTAAGTCAGACGGGTCCACCATTATGTCTTGCCACTATAACATGAGCTCTCAGCCGTACTGGGACTGTCTTCAGAGAGGTATCCTATCCGGAACCACTTAGACAGCTTTACTTTGCATTGTTTGGTAATGAAAAACGTCCGGTTTATCCTTGACAATGGCTTGCCTAATTCTGGCAAAGTCAAAAAGGCATAAGAATAGTGCGTAATTCCACTAAGACATGAGAACAATTTACATGATGCGATAAAAGGGGAGGAACCCTGTACTCATATCGTGAAACTAGGCACGGATGACCGGAGATAAAACTGTACACCTTCACACAATACAACTGCACGAACATCAAGACCGCACAGACCGGGCCGGGAGCTTTTGCATTCACACTAAGAGGCGCCCCATTGATAACACTCAATAGCAAGTATCCATGGCTACGTGCGCCAAAAAGCGAGCAATATACTGACACGCGCCCAGGGCGGGGCATTGGCTCACAGCCAAACGCCCTTGTATTGTAATTCCTCTTACAATTTAGACGAGCAAAAATAACCGTCTTCAAGCCAAACAAATGACCCGTCATAATCCGCGTGGACATACCACGATCCGCCCAAATAAAGGCTCCTTGAAATGGTCGACATGTCAACAAATGACTAATCAGAGGATGGAGCGTCGTTAAGCTGAACGACGGTAACGATGATAGCACCAAATAAAATCTTGGTGCATAAAATGAATACTGAACCGCATACCAAATCACCTAATAACTTGTGGTGGTCATATACCGCATTTCCCATGACAGTAATGTTTAAACGAAAACATGATAATCAAGATGGCGGCTGGGCTAAAATTCAGGTTCGGGTATAATCATATACCTTTCAGCACGTATACATGCCAGTATAGTCATATCGTTTTAAAACCCCGACAGCCAAGCTGGCTGGTAGGCTAAAATTCAGTTTCCGATACCGAAAACACTGGCGCCCGGCAAATAGGGCAAAACTGATATCCTGTGCCCATTCAAAGGTCGACACCATGATTGGTGCGCCCTGCATCTCACGGTATACACAAGTCGACAGAACTAGCCGTAAAATGGTCAGCGCAAATGCGTCAAACTGTAAATATTAAGTACATGGCCGTTCTAAAATTCATCCATTACACCACCATGTGTAAGTTGGGCATAGCCAGTATATAAAATAAGGCACTATGTAGTTTCATTATCGGTTCTAGAATAACCAATTCCAATCAGGCACAAATGGCCATAATGTAGTATGATCATCCACGACCATTCCCAATCCGTATAGACTCGAACGGTCTCTATCTCACGACTGCAGCGGCCACTTGCCGCGAGTATACCGTGGATATGGGCCCCGGTTCATAGAACCATCTGATCACACATCGACCAAGTGGGGTTGTAACATGGCATGTAACATCATGTAACATCAAATACATTACCATTATTCCTTTCGGTCGATAACTATGGTGTGTGGGATAAAAATCACACCGAATGAAAGAGCCCATTCGAGTCCACATGCATGTACATGTATATAACATCGCCTTATTTCAGGCCGGGATATATCTCAGATAACCCTCATCTAGTAGCCATTCCATGGCTTCTCATACCAATATACAGCCTAGGCTAATACAGTAGCCGGCTCAATCGAAAGTGGCCCAAAGCGGCTTCATGGCTCTACCTCAAAGGGAGCTGTGTACATGCTGGCCTTAATAACAATAAGGTAGATGCTCATGTCGGCCCCATCTCCATCCAAGCTCCTGGTGTCTCGATCGGCTAAGGCCCCGTACTCCGGTTCCAGCAGCGGGTAGACCTATCATCAGAGGTGGGTAAATCCAGCACCCAGCGACGGGTAGATCCAGCATCAGCGACGGGTAGATCCAGGCATCATCAGCTGGTGTATTCGATGGCCGATTTTGACGTACAGATTCTCACCTGGTCCCCTGACGGGGCATACAGGTAGCGGTTGGCCGTCTCTCCCCGGCCGCCTGATGGCAAAATAGGGAGCTTCAGCTGATAGTAAACCTGGTCCCCTCGCGGGGCATACAGGCCTATCCACCCGGTCGCCTGACGGCGCATTAGGGTGTGCTGGTAGGTATGCGGTGAAAGTGTAACTTCAAGCCGGCGTATATGTTAGCTAGTAGTAGAAAAGGCTTGAGTTGAAGACGAGGATTCACCCAGACGAGCGGGTAGAATAATCGGTGCTACTCGGCTACACACAAATATACAATGGCGTTGTCGCGAAACCGCGGCGTATATATACACGGGGGAGCGAGAGCTCATTTGCATATCAATAGAAAACCTATTGTCTACAAAAATGTGGTGCTATTTCGGCCGCAACAGATGTGCGTCCTACCTGATTCCGATTCATTAGGCCATACGAAGTAGAATCAGCGGTTTTAGTGGACTTCCACCCCTTTCAATTTGAAATGAAAGGATCGAAGTAACGCGTACTTATTGTTTCGTAATCTCTATTGATCGCACTGGTATTCAAGATTGTCAAAGCCACCGCCATGATAGCAAGCTTGCTTTTCTGTCCTTTTGTACATGTATTCTTTTGAGTAAACCAGTGTCACAAGTGCCGTCCCAAGTAGGTCAAAGTTCTATCTGCATTCACAACACGACAGCCCTGTACCGTGCACATCGCGTCTAGCTAGCTCTGCATAACAATACAGATCGGCTGAGTGGCCGCCCCCTTTCTTGTGATTGGCCGAATTGAGTTCTCGTTACCAAGAGCGGAAAATGTAAAAAATATATCGACGATGTCATATTTATGACCATTTTACACTCAAAATAACTAATAAAATGAAAAACAAATCTACAGATAGTCACGTTTGATTCATAATCTCTGCATTTATTGCAATTTCATTCATGAATTTTGTGTGAGAAAAGGTGAATTCTTCGGTTTAAAAACCGATGTTTATTTGCTCTCTGTGCCCGAAATATTTCGGGTCTAGTCTGTGGCCATAGAACGCTATGCCCGAAATATTTCGGGACGCGTCGTCAGCGGGTTAATACTAAATGCACACCATAAGTCTGATTTTTCAAACTTGTACTTTCGAGTGTATATGGTAACTGAGGATACAAACATTGCTGTATGTTGTGAATGGAGTAAACATTTCAGGTGGGGAATAACACATAACCAAGAATCGTTAACCGAATCCGTCCGGCCAAAATGTTTACATAGTAGTTAGGAAAACAATGTGTAACCTAAGAGGTAACCATGGGTTCATGATTTAGTAAGCATACATTAAAGTGAAAATTGTCATTTTCAAATTTCGAAAAAGTAATATCATTATTGCAGTTTATTAATTTTGCGAAATTTAAAAATTAAACTGTTTTACATAAGAGATAGTTGAGTTTGGGTATAGAGGAAATTTAAAAGAGCATACCATTCTATTGACAGAATGAACTTCATTTGATCAAAATCGGTTCAGAAATGGCTAAAATATCCATAAGTATAACCATTCGTAACAACGTGGGGACCCAATATTTTAGACCAGCCGTTACAAATTCCAAAACAAAATTCTTCCTCTACAAAAATGTTTGTTAAATAGTTGTTGAAAATATCTCTATCTAATCACTATTACAACATAACATCACATTCACAATATCATATGTATTGAAACCGGTGAGTGTTTAGAGAGCGTCCTCTTCAGTTGTAACGCTTTTTTTAATGATATTTAAAGAGTCTAGAAATTAATAAAATACAACGTATTTTTCTTGGCATCCCCCCTTCATGGAACAATTTTAAAATAAAAATACTCACTCAAATAGATAGGTAGGTAGATAGATAGGGAATAAGATATGGATTTTATTATTTCTGAAAAATGTATATATCAAATAACATCAAAAACTATATACGTTTTTTTATTAAAAAGAGAGTAGAAAATCATATGCAGAACAAAATTGAGAACAGATTTATAATATTCATATAACAGATATAAAATTAATATTTGTTAGACTTAGAAAATGCACATTGAATAGTAAGCTTAGGGAATTTCGTCGTTATCTTTTAGTCGTAATGACTAATTGTTTACTTTTCTGTAATGGGGCCTCACATACAAGCACCTGCTGCTTATTCGAGGTTCCGGCTATTATTTAATACAAATGTAAATTTGATTGTTGATTTTGTATTGTTTTATTTTGCCGAATAAACTGAATCTGAATTTCAATTTAAAATGTTTTATAATATTATATGTACTAAATTACATTTATATACATTTAAAATGGTTATTAGTAATTGATGTTCTTATTGTAGTAAATATGAAGAAACTTATGAGTATTTATTTTGTCTTTGTGAGAAAGTAGAACCAATTTGGGAAGAGTGTGGATGATTATTTAATATAAACATCTCAACAAAAGTTCGGAAACTCAACTTTGATCGATTATATCACTCTTCTTGTCAAGTTGTATTTTTTACTTTTAGTATCATTGCAATGCATGATGATTTCCCTTTAAAATGGTACATTATTTGTCATTTATTTCAAATCGGGGAATACGCAGTGCGTTTCAGAATGGAGGACGGTCAGAAGTCAAATGTCGCAAAATGGGCCGAAAGTATTCAGTTGGGAAATTTGACTCTTGTGTCGTATGTTTTCTTGTTCAAGTTTTATCGAAGATTGTAGCGTGTTCAAACGATTTAAACTTATCAAATTTGGTATCATTTTAAAGCCCATGTGTCTATCTTTTCAATACGTTTATGACCGAAACAATTTTATTAACAGGTTAAGTATAGAACAGCTGAATATGGTGGAAGGCCGAAAGTGAAATGTTACAAAATGCATTTCATTTTGTGAAATTGAATGCGTTTCATCGAAAAACGACTTTTAGAGGAGATATTTCGGGGTTTTACATTGCATAATCATCAGTAAATTTAGCATCATGTGAAAGCATGTTTATTTTTCCTTAAAATTTTGTCTCACCTGTAATAATTATGCTATTGGGTTGTGTGCAGTAATACCGAATATGGGGGTCTATTAATACTATGAATTTAAGACCGTGGCTTCTTGTTTCAAGATTCCGGTAAGATATTGTTGTATTAATCATAACTCTATCAAGATTACGTTTTGCACTATTGGAAAGCTCGTTAATTTATCTTTAATATGATATCGAATTTGCAATGATTATGCTCACAAACTAGATATATTGAAAATGCATCAAGTTTCTCTAAACGTACGCAAACACGCCAGAACTGGCATATTAGCGCCCTCTTTGACCGTGTAGGCATGCCCTTATTACCACATATCAAACGGTAGAACATCGACCTTGCAACGTGTCATTTTGAGCCCCATACATTTAGAGTTACTACACACACCTGAATCACGTAACCACTATAAATGGGGCATTATTTTATTGACAAATTAACACGCTTCAATATGATGTTGAATTTCATAATGATTATGTAAAGAAAATGTTTAAGATATCCACACAACAAGTCGTTTTTGGATGCAACGCCTTTAATTTCACACAATCAAATGCATTTTGTTTGCATTTTGCTGTCGATCCTCCCCAATATTCACCTTATCATTCCAAATGCTTACGAATTTGGTATAATTTTAAAGAGGTATACACACTCTTTCAAGTGATACCAAATATAACTATAACGATTTCATAAGAAAATAGAAATAATCGATCAAACTTGAGTTTCCTAACTGTATTTGAGGGGTTTAGATTGGATAGGTATCCAGATGTAGGAATAGTTGTAAAAAAAGTAAGGAAGAAACAATTATTAGATCATATTATAATGTTGATAACATATATGATGTTTTATAAATAGTAAGATTAACAATAGACCACCAACTCCTTTGGAAATTAAGAACACATTATTTGAAAATAGAGAGGAAGAGAAGAAATTAGCAGGGAATCGAAGTACATTTATTATTATATCATTTAAGAAAGTGGGACAATTTCGTGATTCACTAGATTGTCCCGCTTTCTGAAGTGAACAAGACTGGTATGATGGTCGAGACTCTTACAAGATGGTGTAGGCATGTTATCTGTGAATGTATGTTAGGATGTCTGTGCGCGCGTGTGTCTGTTTGTATGTACGTGTTGTTATGTGGCTTGTCTGGGGGGGGGGGGGGGATTCTCTCCTATTTTGTCCTTTTTATGTTCATGCTTTCTTCGATGTAAAAGTTAACTTGTATTATTTAGATGTGAATGAACAATAACATAAGAGATAGTTGAGTTTGGGTATAGAGGAAATTTAAAAGAGCATACCATTCTATTGACAGAATGAACTTCATTTGATCAAAATCGGTTCAGAAATGGCTAAAATATCCATAAGTATAACCATTCGTAACTACGTGGGGACCCAATATTTTAGACCAGCCGTTACAAATTCCAAAACAAAATTCTTCCTCTACAAAAATGTTTGTTAAATAGTTGTTGAAAATATCTCTATCTAATCACTATTACAACATAACATCACATTCACAATATCATATGTATTGAAACCGGTGAGTGTTTAGAGAGCGTCCTCTTCAGTTGTAACGCTTTTTTAAATGATATTTAAAGAGTCTAGAAATTAATAAAATACAACGTATTTTTCTTGGCATCCCCCCTTCATGGAACAATTTTAAAATAAAAATACTCACTCAAATAGATAGGTAGGTAGATAGATAGGGAATAAGATATGGATTTTATTATTTCTGAAAAATGTATATATCAAATAACATCAAAAACTATATACGTTTTTTTATTAAAAAGAGAGTAGAAAATCATATGCAGAACAAAATTGAGAACAGATTTATAATATTCATATAACAGATATAAAATTAATATTTGTTAGACTTAGAAAATGCACATTGAATAGTAAGCTTAGGGAATTTCGTCGTTATCTTTTAGTCGTAATGACTAATTGTTTAATTTTCTGTAATGGGGCCTCACATACAAGCACCTGCTGCTTATTCGAGGTTCCGGCTATTATTTAATACAAATGTAAATTTGATTGTTGATTTTGTATTGTTTTATTTTGCCGAATAAACTGAATCTGAATTTCAATTTAAAATGTTTTATAATATTATATGTACTAAATTACATTTATATACATTTAAAATGGTTATTAGTAATTGATGTTCTTATTGTAGTAAATATGAAGAAACTTATGAGTATTTATTTTGTCTTTGTGAGAAAGTAGAACCAATTTGGGAAGAGTGTGGATGATTATTTAATATAAACATCTCAACAAAAGTTCGGAAACTCAACTTTGATCGATTATATCACTCTTCTTGTCAAGTTGTATTTTTTACTTTTAGTATCATTGCAATGCATGATGATTTCCCTTTAAAATGGTACATTATTTGTCATTTATTTCAAATCGGGGAATACGCAGTGCGTTTCAGAATGGAGGACGGTCAGAAGTCAAATGTCGCAAAATGGGCCGAAAGTATTCAGTTGGGAAATTTGACTCTTGTGTCGTATGTTTTCTTGTTCAAGTTTTATCGAAGATTGTAGCGTGTTCAAACGATTTAAACTTATCAAATTTGGTATCATTTTAAAGCCCATGTGTCTATCTTTTCAATACGTTTATGACCGAAACAATTTTATTAACAGGTTAAGTATAGAACAGCTGAATATGGTGGAAGGCCGAAAGTGAAATGTTACAAAATGCATTTCATTTTGTGAAATTGAATGCGTTTCATCGAAAAACGACTTTTAGAGGAGATATTTCGGGGTTTTACATTGCATAATCATCAGTAAATTTAGCATCATGTGAAAGCATGTTTATTTTTCCTTAAAATTTTGTCTCACCTGTAATAATTATGCTATTGGGTTGTGTGCAGTAATACCGAATATGGGGGTCTATTAATACTATGAATTTAAGACCGTGGCTTCTTGTTTCAAGATTCCGGTAAGATATTGTTGTATTAATCATAACTCTATCAAGATTACGTTTTGCACTATTGGAAAGCTCGTTAATTTATCTTTAATATGATATCGAATTTGCAATGATTATGCTCACAAACTAGATATATTGAAAATGCATCAAGTTTCTCTAAACGTACGCAAACACGCCAGAACTGGCATATTAGCGCCCTCTTTGACCGTGTAGGCATGCCCTTATTACCACATATCAAACGGTAGAACATCGACCTTGCAACGTGTCATTTTGAGCCCCATACATTTAGAGTTACTACACACACCTGAATCACGTAACCACTATAAATGGGGCATTATTTTATTGACAAATTAACACGCTTCAATATGATGTTGAATTTCATAATGATTATGTAAAGAAAATGTTTAAGATATCCACACAACAAGTCGTTTTTGGATGCAACGCCTTTAATTTCACACAATCAAATGCATTTTGTTTGCATTTTGCTGTCGATCCTCCCCAATATTCACCTTATCATTCCAAATGCTTACGAATTTGGTATAATTTTAAAGAGGTATACACACTCTTTCAAGTGATACCAAATATAACTATAACGATTTCATAAGAAAATAGAAATAATCGATCAAACTTGAGTTTCCTAACTGTATTTGAGGGGTTTAGATTGGATAGGTATCCAGATGTAGGAATAGTTGTAAAAAAAGTAAGGAAGAAACAATTATTAGATCATATTATAATGTTGATAACATATATGATGTTTTATAAATAGTAAGATTAACAATAGACCACCAACTCCTTTGGAAATTAAGAACACATTATTTGAAAATAGAGAGGAAGAGAAGAAATTAGCAGGGAATCGAAGTACATTTATTATTATATCATTTAAGAAAGTGGGACAATTTCGTGATTCACTAGATTGTCCCGCTTTCTGAAGTGAACAAGACTGGTATGATGGTCGAGACTCTTACAAGATGGTGTAGGCATGTTATCTGTGAATGTATGTTAGGATGTCTGTGCGCGCGTGTGTCTGTTTGTATGTACGTGTTGTTATGTGGCTTGTCTGGGGGGGGGGGGGGGATTCTCTCCTATTTTGTCCTTTTTATGTTCATGCTTTCTTCATGCATGCATGTTTCATGCTTTATTTGATGTAAAAGTTAACTTGTATTATTTAGATGTGAATGAACAAAATCTATACATCATGTTAACATGCAGCTTATTTTATGTACGATTATCTTGTTACTATTTGTAAAAAAAAGCAATGAAGAACAAAAATAAAGTAATGGAGAAAATAAATATCATTTAAAAAAAAAGGCCTTTTACTTGGTTATTTGTAATTTCTTTTGAGCATGGTGGGAGTTATAACTATTAGTTTGTAATGTAATCGTGAAGGTTTTGCTTACTAAAATAAAGTTTTACCAAAGCTGTACCCTCTTTACCCGAACTCCACTATCCCTTTAATCTATGGTCATTCAACTATGAAGGGATGAATATCTCTAATTTTTACACAAAATGTACGGTAGTCGGGAACACAACGTGTACACAAAAGCGGTTACCATTAGTTTACGGTTGATTAAGCACACATTCAAGTGAAAATTGTCACTTTCAAATTTCGCAAAATTACTATCATAATCGCAGGGCTTGCAACGAACAGTCACGTATCACGTATCTCGTTCAGGTTTTGCGCTATTTCGAAAAAAAGTGACTCTAATGTTAGAAGTGTAGGGCCTACCATTCGTTGTTTTCCACGCCGGTAAAACACGAATTGTCGCGTTTACCAAAGCGTGATGTGAGTGTTTACCCCCAAACCTGGCAAATGAATTGGAAGAGGGGTTTGAAAGGAATTATATTTAAAGGCAAATACCCCAAGCCTGCAGATTCGGTTGCGTACATACTGTACAACAGAGCTACTTATCTGATATGCCACGCACAATACAATGGACAGGGTCAAGCACTCTATTGTGCGTGCATGCACAGCCATGGCACGTTAGGAGTTAATCAAGATGTTTTACATTGCAAGCGCTTGTTACTAAGACTATAAAAAAAACATGCACAAAAGGTTTTAAAATGTCGACGAAAATGCCAAAACCCCTTATCAAATAATTTAAATCATTATTTTATTTATTTTATTTATTTATTTATTTATTTCCTCTCATAGGGTGGATGGCCTTTTCAGCGCAGCTGATTTTCAAAGGGGTCAACAAACATAAAAATAACAATAAAATATACAGTGAATTATGCAATACAATAAAATGTAAAACGTGTAAATGCAAGAAATAAGGCAATGAATTATGTACATATAGTTACAACAAGTTACAGCTAGCAAATAAATGTACTAAACAAACAAACTAAAAAAACGGTTAATTGCAGAAATTCAACTTGAACGACAACAAACATACGAGTAACACTTTAAAACCAATAACATAATACAAAAACATCAAGATAAACAAAATAAAAAACAAACAAAGAAACAAAAACAAAAAAAAAACTAAACAAAACTAAGGGGTTAATATAATATAGTAGTTAGTATAATATTTATCACGTTAAAAGTATTTTAAAAAATAATAATAAATACAAAAAAATAAAAAAAAAAATAAAAAATGCATGTATAACTATGACATAACCAAAAGATATCAAATTAAAGGTAAAAAAGGGCAAGACAAAGTTCAGTCTGCAATTTCATTCAAATTAATGGTGCGAACAAAGGTAGTCAGTGTATTTAAGGTTCGCGTTTCATATGAGAGACAATTGAATAATTTTGAACTATGATAAAAGAAACTTCTTCTTAAAAACTCGGTCTTAGGTTTTGGAAGCTGAATTTTATAATCGGCATTTCTTAAGTTGTGAGGATTATGTCGAAATTCAACTCGTGAAGATAAGTAATTTGGAGTTAAGTCATGCATTATTTTGAATAACATGATTCAATTTCCTCTTTCCCATCTATCAACAATTGGGACTACTTTTGCTTGTTGGTAGATTTCGCGAGTTCTTTGCTCAAAAGGTGCCTTAATCATAATCCGCACAGCTCTATTCTGTAGAACACGTAGCTTATTTAAAACGACTTGAGTAGCATTATTCCAAATTATAGAGCAATAATCAAAGTGTGTTTGAATAATACTAAAGTATAGCATTCTAGCAGTACACAAGTCAACAATAGGTCTTACTTTACGAAAGAGAAATAATCCTCGGACAACTTTTTTGCGTACATGGTCTATGTGCAGTTTCCAATTCAAACTAGGATCAAGAATTACGTCAAGATATTTACAACTAAAAACTTCTTTCAGTGCATTATTACCAATATGTATATTTAAATTTACATTATTAAACTGCTTTACTCTTGTATGGGATCCAATAAGCATATATTCAGTTTTGTTCATATTAAGTATCAGCCTGTTAGCATTCAGCCATAAAGTTACAGAATTTAAATAATCATTAACCTTGTTCGATATATCATTGGCACTATTGGAAGAGTAGTATATACACGTATCATCTGCAAATAATGAAATAGATGAATGCTTCACCACATTTGCAATGTCATTTATAAATATTAGGAATAACATCGGTCCCAAGATAGATCCTTGTGGAACTCCGCACTCTACTTTCACAGAAGATGAAGTTGTACCATTAACTTTGGTGACTTGAGTGCGCTCACTCAAGTAATTGTTAAACCAAGATGCGCTGTTTTGATCAAATCCATACCATTCAAGTTTCTTTACGAGCAGATTGTGATCTACAGTATCAAACGCTTTCTTTAAATCCAACGCTACAAATGCGGTTACCAGACCGTTATCCATATTAGAGAATAGATCTTCAGTAAGGTTCAAGAGGGCTGTTGCGGATGAATAATTTTGGCGAAATCCAGATTGGTGACTGTACAAAAACGAGTTTTGTGTGAGATATTTAGTGACCTGTTCATGCACAATCCTCTCAATAACTTTAGATAGGATCGGGAGAATCGAGATCGGTCGGTAGTTCGACAATTCAAAAGCATCTCCACTTTTGAATATGGGGATTACTAATGCCATTTTCCATTCCTTCGGGATAACGCCACTGGTTAGAGACACATTTATCAAGTGTGTCAATGGTGAGACAATGTAGGACATTGCCATTTTAATGATTTTAGCCGGTAAGTCATCCAAACCAGTGGCCTTGTTTTCAGGAATAGTTTTCAGCACTCTTTTTACATCTTCAACTAAACAGCCTTAAATTCAAATGTTGTATCTGCCCTTTTTAAAAAGGAAGTAAAATCACCATCTAAATTACAACCATCATGTAATTTTCGTGCAACACTGACAAAATAGTTATTGAAAATGTTTGCCATGTCATGATTGTTTGATCATTAAATTTAATACCAGGAATTCGAGTGTTATTCCGTTTATTAGGAATCATACATCTAAGTGTTTTCCAAATCGCGGCACTATTACCTACATTTTCCTTTATTTATTTATCTTGTAAGTATACCTTTTTTGAATTTCGCATAGATGTAGTAACACTATTTCTTAACTTCTTATAACTTTCCCATTCATCATCATTGCAAATGCGCTTAGCTTTCCTCTTCTGTTTATCTCTTTCTTTCATCATGTCCTTTATTTCTTTAGTTATCCATGGGACATTATTTTGTTTGACCCTCTTCGTTTTCATTGGGGCATGTTTATCAACAATCTTTTTAAACGTTGTTGCAAATGTACAATATGATTCATCCACATCGTTTGTATTGTATACATCATTCCATGATTCATTTAACAATTCTGCTTGAAAATTATCAACATTCATCTTTTTAACATCACGAAAAGTGATATACTTATGTTCATTAACCCTAGTTCTGACGTTGCCCCACGATGCTACAATCATGTAGTGATCACTCAAGCCAATCTGAACTACATCATTAAAACTGACCTTTTCTTCGCTGGAGGAAATGATTAAATCAATTGTGCTACTAGAGTCACGAGTAATTCTAGTCGGTTTAGAGATTAATTGCTTTAAATGGTAGTTTTCAAGCAGTGTCAAAAGCCGATTAGTATTACAGCTTGGGTGGGGGTTCATTATATCACAATTTAAGTCACCCATCAACAAAACTTCGAGGCCAGTTGATTCAATATTTTGTAGCAATTGTTCTAATTTATCAAAAACCTCCAACGAAGAATTAGGTGGTCTATACCATGTACAAACAAGAAAGGGTTTTTGCTTTGGTGGATCAACCTGTAATATGATCATTTCTAAATCGTCACAACTTAAATCATTTCTCATTTTATATGTTATACAATTCTTCACGTACGCTATAACTCCTCCACCGTGTCTATTTCTATCATTGCGTATCATTGAGAATCCATCAATATTTACACAAGAATCTGGAATGGAGGAGTCAAGCATGGTTTCACTGAAGGTCAAAATATCAAAACTGGCGTTCACAAATTTGCTTCTAATCTCATCGATACATTTATAAAGTGAACAAACATTTAAATGGATCAAATGTAATCCATTCTGGGATTTCATCAAGTTCTGGATAGCATCAAAGTTCTTATATGATTCGTTCATCCGTTCTTCGTGTGCAGTTAAATGAGGATAATCTGTATTTAGCTCGTCAGTGGGAGGGGTCTCGTGATCTGTTACTACAAAGCTTAGGCAATCGAGGTTGTTTGGTAACTCTTTGAACATGCACAGTGTGCAGATCCAATCCTTCTGTGATAAAAACAATTCCCGTGAAGCAGAAGAACATGTCAAATGTGCCCATTCCTTACAACATATACACATGATAGCGTTATGGTTATGTTTTACAACTTTTTTGCAAGAGATACATGGGTATTTAATAATTTAAAGTTAAAAAGACAAAAGGTTTTTCAAAGTGTGTACCTCACAATCTGTCGAGATCGTTCAGGGTTCGGACGGACACGACCGCGTTGTCCTTGGTCAGTGCACGAATCTTCCCGTCAATCGTCCACGCTTTTGCGATCGATGGGCATAGAGTGTCCCTCTCATGATTTGTTGGCGAGCGGCTGTCAGGTGTTCGCGGATGAAGATATGTGTTTTTTTCAGTTTGGTTTTCGCGGCATAGACGCGTTGACGGACGTTGTACCTCGCAATCTTGATGATATGTACAGTATGTGCATAATTCAGGGTATTATGAGACGATAATATGCAGTTATGTCATTTAGTAAATGTACAACCATACCATTTGCATTATTTCCCATGTTATTAGAATATTTATAAAGACGTGTCACGAGTGTCGTGCGTCAAATTTGACAAATGTTTAGTTCCAGCTGAACTGCTATACGCAGCATTCACTCCGCATTACGCCAGAAGTTGCCGCTATCTTAGATTGCGCGTGGCCGATAACGGCGTTGTATGGGCATGCATGTGAAAGTAAGTGATTGATCAGTGAGTTTAAAAGTAATCAAACAATGGTTGAGTTCAATAAGTCATAATTATGGTGATTTAATCGAGTCACTCTATAAATCAATCATTCAATCTAACAATCAATCAATTAATCAATCAATTCATGAAATAAAATAAATTATTTGACATCCATACTAGCTACGTGTAGGAGGTGGCGTACCCAACATTTGTAGGGGGGGGGGGGGGGGGGGGGAATGGTGGCTGTATAAATTGTTTTGAAGCCGAGACCAAGTCCCTTCAAAATGTTCGAGGACCAGACACGAGGCCGATACCAAGACATTTCTTGAGAATCATGTTAGGAGTGGGAGGGGGGGGGGGGGGGGGGGGGGGGGTGTCCGTATACAATTTGTGCAGCCGAGTTCGAGCACATTTACAATTTTCGAGGCCAAGTCCAGGACCGGTCACAATATGTTGAGGCTGAGACCAAGACATTTTTCAGAATCATGTAAAGCAGGGAGGGGGTGGGGGTGGGGGGGGGGGGGGGGTGTCCGTTGACATTTTTTTTAAAGCCGAGACCGAGAATTTACAACATTTTCGTGGCCGAGACCAGGGTTCTTCTCAATTTTCAAGGCCGAGACCATTCGGTCAAATGGGGTAGGGGGGTCGAACCCCCATACCCACCCATCTCCCCCGGCCCCCCCCTCCCCTGCCCCCGGATACTCCTATACGTGTAGGTAATTGGTACAACATTAGGTAGGACTGGTTTGTTCTCGGTTGAATTTAAATTGAGAATCTGTCTCTTCTCAACGAGAATTTATATTATTTGTTTCTAACACAAGCCCCAATTTACTTTGTTATCTGCTCCTACCATTTTGTATACTGATACTGATAGTCATTAGTGTGGTATTAGGCTTGCAGCTACATCTTTTCTTTATGTTAAAGTGACACAGGTAAAGTGCCTAACTCCACGAAAAAAAAAACGTCCCTTTAGTATGAAGATTATTATCATTGAAAATCATTATTTCAAAAGCGTTAGCTAACGGTATTGATAACAAGTACAATTGACATCACTGAATACGTCCTGCCAGCGCGCGTGTGAAATGTTCCCGACCCACTGAACTTTGAGCCTAGCGTGCGCAAATTCCATGAATTCCGTACGTCTGTAGCTGTATGTACACGGGTGCGAATATCGTCAAGATCAAACGGATGATTATCACTGCAACAAATCTACAACAGACCATCAGTATTCGGTGATAAAATATGAACTCAATATTCGTTTTTTCACTAGGTAAACAGTGTTTGTTTTCTTTCAAACTTTCACAAATCTTTCCATTCTATTTTACAATGATATTGATATAGGATTGAAGTCTCAAATGTCAGTTTGTGCAATATCTGACACTTTACACGGATCACTTTAACTGTTGACTTATTTTGTAATTTAAGATGCACTTTGATTTGTACTCGGTTTAATTGTGTTATTTGATGTATGTAAACATAAGTTTAAGTCATTGTCATGTAAAGCGATTTGATAACTCCTCCTGTTTTGAAATGCGATATAAAATAAACATTTAATATTCTTTTTTGTTTTGTTCGAATGACAGATTTTTTTTTTCAGACGTCTGATATTTGCATTGATTGAACAAAAGCGTTATTATGCATTGATATGCGCCAGTCGGGCATCCACCTGAAATTAAATTGATGTTAATATATTCAAACAAAAATGTACCACTTTGGTTTGGCTGTGGAAGAAGTGTTGAGGTGATCTTACCATAAAAAGGAATGGGAACATGACATGCAGATGATAAATGAAGTTATCACCTGACTTAGTAAAATACAGTGCATCAGATGCGTTGTTACTGTTACATGGCAAAAAACACTGTTAACCGCATGTCGCGCGCTACAGAAGAGATTGTATTATGACGTCAAAATGAGAACCAAAAAATGTTGTTTTGTTCTGATTTCAGTTTCAATGCGTATATGCATGAGCCCACGGATTTAGTGACATGATAAAACAGTTGTTAACGTTGCTGTCGGGAAAATCATGGAATGTTCCCCTCGGGATTTAAAAAAGCTATTTCGTGAAGAAAAAAGGGCCCTCGACTACGTCTCGCGGCTTATTTGCACTTCCCTCAATAGCATTTACAATCCCTCGGAGTGGAACATCCCGTGCTTATCCCTTTACCACCAGTTAACAACTATTTAATGCTGTACATTGAACACATTGAGCGACAGGTGCGATGTTTACTTAGGCAAATCTACCGGGTTAAAGACGGTGCCCCAGCCTACCGTTTTGACCCTGTAAGAGATATACATGTACTACGATAACTATTTAGGGAAAGGGTAATATTGCGCTCAATCACAGGATTGAATAGGTACCGATATTCTCTGATTTAAAGGGACTTGCAAGCCAAATGTCAAAAGTTGCGAGGTTATTGTCTTACATGAAAGAAAATGTCATTTAACGGCATGCCTGAAAAAATTAAAGCTTGAAATCTCTTTTTCGTGGAGTTATAGCCCTTAAAATAATAAAACGACAGGTAGCGTTTAATTGTGCACTTTAACGTGTTTTCACCTGGTGGGAACGTTCGCTCACGGATTCCACGGGACGTGCCACAGCGCTATGCGTGACCATTATGTGACCCGCGCTAGCTACATCACCTGCACACAAATAACAATGGGTAAGCGGGTACTAAACAAAATAACCAAACCTCGCTCAAACTGACTACATGTAATTATATACTCTTCATTGTTTAGATTTTTTCCCGTGACATGCCTTTACATATGCCGGCTTCACAACACCTTTACAAAAATTGTACAATATTGATGTAATATTATGCTAAATCGGTTAAACTCCTTTATTGACCGATACATAGCTTGATGGAGGGACGCATTTGTTTTTCATTCGTAGAATCCAAATTACATGGATGTTCGCTCTGATTTTTGGGGTGTGTGTTACATTCATCTCCATCCGTCAACTGGAAACTGTTCAGACGTTTTGTAAAAGAGGACCTGTCCCTTTAACACAATGTGACTTCTTCCTTTAGGGACATTAACAGTGCTGGGTATTTGCATTTCCTACTCGTGACTTGGATGCTTTGCAGGGACGCATTTGACAAGAGGTGGATGATTTTCGAAAACAAAACATAAAAGCATATTTTTCACATTAAAGGGATAGTTGAGTTTTGGTAGAGAGGGCTCTAGACTACTTTTTTTTTTGTGAGGTAATGAAAAACTGAGTGTAAAACTTGAAAGAGCATAATATTTAAATAATAAAATCATCTTTGTTTGATCAAAATCGGTTCAGAGACGGCTGAAATATCCATAAATATAACAATTTGTAATAAAGCTGGGGCCCCAGGTTTATTAGAGAATTTTGAACCAGCCATTAAAAATTCAAAAAAATGCTTCCTCTTTTCAAAAAGTTACAAAATAGGTATTTAAATAGTTGTTGATTATTTCTCTATCTAATCACTATTTCAACAAAACATCACATGCACAATATTTTATTCAAAATGGTTGAAACCGATGAGTGTTTAGAGAGCGCCCTCTTACATTTTAACGGCTATTTTTGAATGATAACATTTGTAATTTTGTGTTCTTTTCTAGTTATAACTATTAGTTTGTAATGTAATGATGCAGGTTTTGGTTACTAAAATTCAGTTTCACCAAAACTGTACTCTCCTTACCAGAACTCAACTATCCCTTTAATCACCCAACATTTGTCCAGGAAGACAAACCAAACAATTTTAGTAATTTTTCCTCAAACACGAATGTCTTGCTCGTATTATCCTGACCGATTTTCCACACGTCAAAGTTTCCCTTAACATTCCTCCTATATTGGATTTAATCAGCCAATTTGCATGTTAAAATGAAAGCCATAATTCCATTGATCAACTTTTGTGGGGGTAATTGATATTAACAAATTTGTCTCAGTTGTTTGAAGTCTCTCCCAATTTCGTAAACGGCGCAGGGTTTGGGGATCTTCGTCTCGTCGGTGGCAGCTATTCCTACGAGGGAAGAGTAGAGATCTACTGGGACGGCCAGTGGGGTACGGTGTGCGATGACAACTGGGGTTTCGATGACGCAAAGGTCGTGTGCCGTCAGCTCGGAATCGGGTCGGCGACCGCTGCTCGCACCGGTGCTTACTATGGCCGGGGATCTGGACCCATCGTACTGGATAACGTTGCTTGTGCAGGCACCGAGTCGACATTGAGATCGTGTAACCATGTCAGGGCAGCTAACCACGACTGTGATCACGGTCAAGATGCAGGGGTGGAATGTGGTGAGTATTATGTGCATTTTGGCTTTGTTCTGCAACCTGTAGAAAGGAGCCGTCACAAATAAAATACGGCGCGCGCCAGAATCTCAAATGGGATTTTCACTAGGAATACGGCCGGAGTATGCTTGATCACTGCGGGCTCCGCCGCGTGTTATAGGGGTCGGTCGACATTCACAGGGCACCGAAGTCCGCTCCCAAATTCAGCGATTTCTGTCCGACTCCTTTTGTTTCCTGATGGGGGCCGGATTTATGAACACTGATGTTCATAGGGTTCACCCAAGTCTCGTCTAATTTGTGATAGGGAATGAAAAATACGATTGACTTCCTGGCTGATTTGAAATTCGGCAACTCTCTGGCGATCTATAAATTCGGCCGGGGTCCCTTTGATGTGTGACGCAGGCTTTAGGACGTACGTAACTGCACATATTTGCTACGACACATATATGGTATAACATTTCAGTTAAATTGGTCAAGTGATAACAAGAAACACAGTAATGTTTCACATGAATTGTGTCGTTTGTCAATAAGGACGTTATCAAGGACCGAGTGCCATGTAAGACAAATGTTTTGTTCGTGCTTAACATTAAAGGGATCTAGTAACTTTGTTGACATGTGCAAAAAGTGATGAATGGTTGATGCAATGTGTATTGTTGTTATCTCATATGTCCACAGGGTATTGTGTGAAACTTTCAAGTCAAATGGACATTGCATGGCCAAGTTATGAGCAAAATGCAAAGTGATATACATTAACTCACTGCACTCACTTTGTACACGGTAAGAAAAACTCTGGGGAGTTTTTCTTATCTGAATACTTCGATCGTAAACATATCTTTGTAACGAAAGGGAAATTAAAAAAAACCGAAACCTGTCCCATGATTTTATTGTTAAAACCGCTAGAATGAACATTTTATTTTGAGGATTTGGAAAATGTTACTAAGTCCCTTTAACTGACTGATCAGCACTGAATAAGTTATATTTTTATGTTTCACTTTATGAAATTCAAAGACGTTTAGGTGAATGAACTCCCAGCGGCTTGGCGGGAAAATTCCAGCTACGCACATTTCACAAAGTTAACAGATTAGTTGGTAGATTCACTAAAAAACACAACATTAGTTGAGTTATACTTCTACAGATAGCTACGATTATTATAGGATATGAATATAGTACTTTCCATACACTCGTCAGAGTAAATAAAAATGGTCAATATATTAAACACCGTTTCAACTAGCGAATCAAGCGACTTCGCGGAGACCGTAAACACGTCTTTCTAATGACGTTACGCAAGAAGGATTGAGCATATAAACTGCTATATGTCAGTGCGTGCTGTATCGCAAGTTTCTTTATTTTAAAAACTATTTTCTGATCTTATTTATGATGGAAACTTATTGGTTCAATAGTTCAATATTTAGGTTGCTCAGTTAATATAATGTTGTTGCTTTCTGTGTCTAATTTGTTAGAAACGGGTAAATCAATCATCTAGTCTGACGAAAGAAAGTAATTCTTCCTCGGCAGCTCGGCCTGTAAACATAGATGTACGCTAGTAGCTTCCCGGGCATGGCATATGCACTGCAATACACTATCACTCACTGCTGCGACGCACCATTTCACCAGCGAGGTGGGCCCTCTGCATTATCACAGTAAAAAATGGTAGTCGATCGGTTGCTAGGGAACCAATACAGATTAGTTCAAAATCAGGAAAATGACAGGAAAAGTATACTAAGAATGAACATCAGGATAGAAAAGAAGACGAACAGGTTTAGTAGATTGTCTGTTAAATTTGCGCTGGATATAGCATGGATTAATTCGACTCGTTTAAATACACGGCCTTCAAACCCCCGTGAAACCGTGCGTCGAAGTGCAGTGCAGTAGCTAGCGCAGCATTCACGGGTAGCTACACAAGGCCATAAGGCCTACGAGCCGGAAAATAAAGACTTTCCTTCGTCAGACTAGGTGATTGATTTACCAAATGTTACGAATTCAGACATAGACAGCAACAGCATTATACCATATACAACGATTATTGTTATTGTTGCAATGATCCAATGACTTTAAAGCATCAAAAATGCTCAGAAAACAGTTTGACAAATAACGAAACTTGCGGTATAACACGCACTAAAATACCCTGGCATTGAAATTCCTGCTACTCACATGTCAGTACAATCCATATAAGGTGTCTTGGTTTGTTTCCATTTGTAAAAGGAAAATTACAAATTGTATACAATGAATACATCACAAACTAAATTCTAATTACTATACGAACATAATCATAAAAGTGTCCATGTTATTTTCCATTGCATAAAACAACATCCTTTAATTTTTCTTAAATGAGTTGTTTCACCTGGTCTTACTTCTTCGTTAAGAGCAATTTACTATCACGTGACAACTCATATCAATAATTAATAACTCATAAACAAGCCCTACAAAAAATTGAAATACATTTCTATGACATAAGCACTATTTTAAGAAACAATTCTTAAAATGTCCCACTATGCATTAACAATGTGTAAATAAAAACCATACCTCTTTGTGGTAAATATTCATGCAAATGTTCATATAATTTTTTTTTTTTCAAATTCAAGACATCAAACATGTTGTAGGTATTCCTAAATTAATTGGCTATACCACCTAAAGTGACAAAATAAAACCTCTAACAAAATGAGCAAAAAGTGCTTGGTCTAATAATGTTGTCCAAGACTTTATGGGTATTGCAAGTGACAATTAAGGGATCTCCTAAAAGGCATGGAATTGTAAAGCAAGATATTCTTCAAAGTTATCTTTGATACAACATCTCTCATCGAATACATACCTTTCCCCTTTACTTTAGACGGGTATGGAGATATTCGACTCGTTGATGGCAGTGGTTCTAATGAGGGGAGAGTAGAGATATACTTGAACGGCCAATGGGGTACGGTCTGTGATGACCGCTGGGATTCGAATGATGCTGGTGTCGTCTGCCGACAACTCGGTTTTGGCTGGGCGGTCTCTGCGCATCCCGGTGCATACTTTGGCCAGGGCTCGGGAAACATCCTCCTGGATGATGTTGCTTGTTTAGGCAACGAATTAACGTTAATATCATGCTCTCATAGCGGCGTAGGTACCAGCAATTGTGCTCACAGTGAGGATGCCGGTGTTCAATGCGGTAAGACATTCATTTAATATAAGCTTGTTAATACAAACTATAAACGCTCACCATACATGTATTCAGTGTGGTCCAGACAAATTCTGGCGTACTTTTCACAATAGTTGTACAACACAACCGGAACTGAAAATATGTTTAATCAACAGCAATTATTATGGTTTAATTATTGTATTTATCTTAACACAACTACCCAGCTAGCCACCTGACGTCGGGCCGATGTCGGAATTTGGTTGCCGGATGTCGGCATATCGCCGTTGGCTCGAGGTTAAAATGTCCGCCAGCCCAACATCGTCACGACGTCATTTTTGTGATATATTGGCATAACGTCATTTTCCGACAATGGCCCAACATCATCTAATGACATGATGTTGGGCCATTGTCGGAAAATGACGTTATGCCAATATATCACAAAAATGACGTCGTGACGATGTTGGGCTGGCGGACATTTTAACCTCGAGCCAACGGCGATATGCCGACATCCGGCAACCAAATTCCGACATCGGCCCGACGTCAGGTGGCTAGCTGGGTATCAGGATTCGAAATTTGAAATTGATTGTTGAAGTAGAATTTTAAATCGATTGAGAACTAAAAACTTGAAGTTGGGATTTACCGTTTGTTGGTTTCTTGGGACAAATTTGAAATACACATTTAAAAAAAAATTGAATGACACAAACTTGTAAAAGAGTGGGAAAACTTGTAGTCCATGATTGTGCCTTGTTGTTACTTAATATGGTGACAGGAGAATGACATGTTTGTTTGCTTTGATTTGCAGTCTCTCTCCCTAGTTTGGAGATATTTACGACGGAATTTAAGAACATTCCTGAATGGTTTACGAGTCTAGTCGATGGGTCAATGGGCAGTAAATCAATACAATATCAATTTTTAATCGTGTAATTGTGTAAATATTTATGTTCCAGTATCGTTCACAATGATTTTATGCGATGAAATCGGTGTGTGGTTGAAGTCCCAAATATCAATTGTTGACAATTTGTATGAAGTCAAGGGATCACTTTAATTATAGCGTTAACTATTTTCCCGGCAGTCTTGCAAATGACTATGTCAGATGTTTGCTTATGATTCTTCTTAATCACCTCATTTCATAGAAAAGATAACATTCCCGGAGTTTAAGTTTCCCTTGCATAATTTATACTGTCATGCACCCACCTTGGTAGTGTTTTAGTTGTTCATGCATATATCGTAGTCATCACAGAAACAATGTATTTTATCTCACGATGACGTAAACAAACCTGGTTAAATCCAGATAAAAGTATTGGGTGATGGCCCGCACACAAACAAATGCAAAATATGATGCTTTTCCTGCCATGTGTAAGAATATATCATAACTGATTTGTTAATTTAACGATTTTGACACAGACTGCTTTGAAATCATGAAATTCGAGCAGCAACATGTTTGGGAACAAAACCCCATTACTTAGTTTAAATTTAACCGTGTTTACGTTGCATGCAAAAGTTGTGCAAGCGACAAATACCCAGGCTGGGATATTAGTTAAACGATAGTAAGGTTCGGATTTTACCACACAAACCCATTTGTATACTATTATATTTCAACGATATCGATCAATATGTTCTGCCAATATAGATGATTTCTGTAAAGGGATCTAGTAACTTTGTTGACATGTGCCGAAGGGTTGATGTAATGTATATTGTTATTATCTCATATGTCCACAGGGTATTGTTTGAAAATTTCAAGTCAAAATGGACATTGCATGGCCAAGTAATGAGTGAAAATGCAAAGTGATATTCTCTAACTCACTGCACTCGCTTTGTACACAGAAGAAAAACTCCGGGAGAGTTTTTTTCTTATCTGAATACTTCGATCGTACATATCTTTGTGACGAAAGGGAAATTTGAAAAACCGAAACCGGTCCCATGATTTTATTGTTAATACGAATACAAAAAGGTTTGAGGGACTGGATCCGCTAGAATAAAAATTTTATTTTGAGGATTTGGACAATGTTACTAAGTCCCCTTAACTTTCCCAATCCTGATCACTTTCTTTATATAGTTTCGCATTAACATGTGAAAAACTTTCTTCCACAAGGCGAAATATCCACTTTTTAAACTTTCGAGGAAAACAAGATTCTTTGCCGAACTGTGTACACGTGCCTATGCGAATATGAAAATTGAGCTTTCTTTATTCTGATTTTGAGTAAGTAATGGGTCGTAAAATGTTGATTCATAGATATGTACGTAGCTTACAAATGTCGATACATCGTTAACTCACTTTGTATGGAAGTGGATTTAGCCCCTTTTGGAACTGAGCTCTTTATGTATTTACAATGAAAGCTACTTACCGTATATGTTGCAGCTTGTGGTGTCAACATTCACCAAATTACTTTGCTCGTTGTGAGGTTATCTTTATTTCTGTAATATTGGCAATTGGCCCATGTAGCATTTTAAACAAACTCAACTTTACTTATGTCTTGTTTTCTTTCTGTAGATTCCGCAGATTTCTGTGACCCATTAGGAAGAGTTAAAACAGCCCCCTCAAATGGTGGTCTAGATGTGGCAGGCTACGCCGTAGGGGACTACGGCACAGTCGCTTGTGATGACGGTTACGAGTTGAGTCATGATGTCTCATATAGCTGCGAACCAGACGGGCGTTGGTTAACCTATGGTTATGGAAGTCTAGATGCCCCCACGTGTGATGGTGAATATACACAATGTGGATTAGCTACATTAAATCCAGAGAGTTGATCACTGTCCCCTTATAAGTGTATATAATTATACTGCTACCCCCTTAATACTGAAGGTGTATATTAAATACAGGGACGTTCATGTATCGTATCATTGCCGCGTTCATTGTGCTAAATATAATACAAACTGATGTCGTTATATTTGGCCTACATTTATCATATTTCCTTAGCCACCCAGCCATTTTTTTCTTCCAATTACACGTTCTAAAGTTTATTTGTTGCACTTGCATTTACGTTCATTTCGTGACCGCTGCCGGCTCTGCAATGCATATATCGCGAAACTTTCAATGTCCCTATCATATAGTGGACAGATGAGTTAACAAACAAACCCATGTTATCTTCAAATTGCAATGTTTTTGTAATTATATTGTGCATCCATGTATCTCAAATTTTTAGTTTGAGGAGTAATATATCTTTAGTGTCGTAGAGCACATTGTTGAAATCTCGTGGCGTAGTGCACATTGAGTGAAACAATGATAATTATTATAATACATGTTTATATTATAGCGCGGGGGAATGATCAATGCGCTTTACATTTCACACATCACTATGTCTACTTACATCAAATAACATAATTTAACTTAGTACAACTCGAAGTCTATCTGAAATTACAAACTAATTAAATAGTTAAGACAACAATATGCGCAGATTTCAAGAACATTCTAAGGGGATCTTTACTTATCAACACGATTAATCATTACCTCTCTTTACCCCTCCCTATGTATCCGTTTATTTTAAAGCATTCTGCTCGTCAATAACCTTAGTGAATGGGGGCATGGCGAGGTTGAAGTACAGCGAAGGAGAGGTGACCTCTTTCATCTGCAACGAGGGCTACGAGTTGACCCACGGCCTCGATCTGACCTGTTCAGACGGTGTCTGGCATTTTAATGGAGATCTCCCCGCGTGTCACGAAGCCTCCTCAGGTAAATATATTCCTCAGCTAACACGATGTACAGATGGTGACATCATTACCCCAGTCTGTTTTGTATTGGGATGTCACAGTTTGGTCGAACGTAATCATGGTAATTACTAACATAAACTTGCAAGTTGTCATTAAAAACGTGAAGACATAATTCAATGATGTTTGAATGGTGTAGTAACACATATAGGTGGCTACAGTAAATGGCTATTTCCATGCAAAAAGCAGTCTTGTACACCAGGCTTCCTCCAGGCATCTCAAGTTTTAAAGTCGAATTTCATTGAAAATCACAAAATATGAGAATAATGCATCACTAGAGAGTTGGGGGCTAACAGATTAAGATAAATACTTTTTTCCCATACCAACGTGATATCTTAGCACAGCAGCAAAACCAGCGCTCTTTGCGCAACAAAAAAAACACGCAAATGTTTTGATGACGTCACACATTGTGCAAGTTATTATTTGCAGACGATGTCTCATTGCGATTATACGTACACAGCCATTAGTGCACTCATTAGTGTCTGCTAAACGTGTATTCTTGCCACGAAAGCGCATTTATTTCATTGCATTTTGTTATTAAGGTTCACCTCGACGCTCACACAATAATCACGATCACACGGAGACATTTACGAAAATAAAGACAAATTCAATGAAGTAAGTCACACACCGTCCTACTGTATGTGATTGAAAGACCCGCCGAAGTCTGGACACGATCTGTTGGCCCATTGTTCAACAGCTGCTGTATGTTGATGAGGGTGTCGCTGAATGTACAGTTCTGCGTGTGATACTTATGAGCGATGTAATGGATTAAAATAACGTTATTTAGCATGCTTTACGGAAAAATAGTGTGTCAAAAGACAACAAAATGCCAAAAATAATGACAAATATTCTCCAAAATAAACAAGGATGATTAAACAGAGTCATGTTAAAAGGGAGCTATACAGTCATGTGTTTGTTATATATCGGACATCGTCTGTTAATGATGACCTACCCAATATGTGACGTCACGGTACAGCAGCTTTTTTCGGCGGGTCTTTTGATGCCATAAAACTGGCTTACGAATTACCACTATTTCATTGATGCTAACTCCGTGATCACACTGTTTTGAAACATTTATTTGTAATATTCGTGTAATTGATTCTGTATGAAAATTGACATATGAGCTGAATCTAAATTCAATAAAATGAAATCTACTTTAACCATTTTTTTTTCAATAAAGCAATGTAAATTCGATGTTGAGATAAAGGCAGTATCCGCCTTTTGCAAGCAAAATGAAAAAGTTAAAAGGTATGCAAGAAAACGTCCATTAACAGTTTGCCTGAATACAAATAAGGGTTTGAAAGCTCCTTTTCTTTGAACTATTATACACCTCGCAATAATAAAAGCGAGAGACTTTCGTTTTAATAGCATTACGAGTCTTCGCCCACAATTTCGGGAACGATATAGCTGCAGGCGCATTGCGGCGAGAGTATTGTGTGAAAATGTCAAGTCAGCATTACGAGTCTTCGCCCACAATTTCGGGAACGATATAGCTGCAGGCGAATTGCGGCGAGAGTATTGTGTGAAAATGTCAAGTCAAATGGACATTGCATGGCTAAGTTATGAGCAAAACTACAAAGTGATATTCAATAACTCACTACACTCACTTTGTACACGGTAAGAAAAAACTCCGGGAGAGTTTTTCTTATCTAAATACTTCGATCGTACATATCTTTGTAACGAAAGGGAAATTTGAAAAACCGAAACCGGTCCCATGATTTTATTGTTAATACGAATACAACAAGGTATGCGGGAACCGCTAGAATTAATTATGTTTTGAGGATTTGGACAATGTTACTAAGTCCCTTTAAAGGGATAGTTGAGTTTTGGTAGAGAGGGCGCTACACATTATAATTTTTTGCGAGATAATGAAAATCTGAGTGTAAAATGTTAAAGAGCATAATATGTTAATGACAGAGTAAACTTTATTTGATCAAATTCGGTTCAGAAAAAGCTGAAATATCCATAAACGTTACCATTTTGTAATAAATGTCGCGCCAACCGTTACATAAAATTAAAAATGCTTCCTTTTTTTCAAAGATTTTCAAAATAAGTTATTTTTACCACCCTTCACATGTACAATATTTGATTTATTACTTGGTGGTTTGTAATTTTGAATTCCTTTCTAGCATTGAAGAGTTATAACTACATGTATTAGTTTGTAATGTAATGGTGCAGGTTTTGGTTACTAACATACACTTTGGCCAAAACTTACTCTTTTTACCAGAACTCAACTATCCCTTTAAGGTAAAACTTCCTTAACTGGCGCAGTGAAATCCACGAAAAATTAAAACAGTATGAAAATATGTGTACAAAGTCAGTGGAAGGTTGTCCAACTATGGCATCACAGATATAGTTGCAGGCGCGAGACCCCTCCCCCCCACCCCCCCCCCCCTCCACTCCCCTGTGCGTATACACTTCTATAATACGGGCAATAAAGACATGGGTTTATTATGTGTAGCCAATTTAGAATCATCTTGTTTTAAATACGGGGATTACTTTTGCAACTTTAAAAGGATCAGGTACAATGCCTGTAATAGGCGATTCATTTTTTAACTAGAGAACCTGCAATATGATTACTAATCTGCTTAACAAAATGATGAAAATGATGATTTAGAACAATGTCGCAATATCAATAATGTCAATCGCGTTAGTGGGAGAAAAAAACAGTTAAACGAGCTCTAGGAGGCATATATTCTGTAAAGTGCTTTTGAGTAGACTGTGCAATGTTAGATGCTACTGTAGAGGCGTTTCAAGTGTTCATTAAATATATTGGGTATACGTATAATATATTATTATTAACTACTTCTCCATTATAGTTAATAGAAAACGGGAGCTTAGACTTAGAGTTTATACCCCCCCCCCCCCCCCCCTCCAACACACACACCTGTCTGACCACGCTACACCACCGTACATGATTTCAATGGAAAACCAACTATTTTGTATTTATTTTGGCGTTTCGCTAGCAGTAGTTACCTGTGGGTCGTTAACTAATCCCTTGAATGGCGGCGTGGATGTGACAGATAATAGCGAAGGGGGCGAGGCCATGTTTGTCTGCGACGAAGGCTACACGTTGAGTCATGACGTAACGTTTACCTGCGGATCAGACGGCATCTGGCATTCTGATGATTTTGAGATCCCCGTGTGTCAGCAAATGGAAGGTAAGCGCGCTAACGCATGGAGGCTCTGGACAAATATGCTTCCATAACATAATGGAGCGAAACGTCAAGGTGGGGACTATTCTACCAGAGTTATTAAAAATACTAACTTGATAAGCAAGTTTGGTTTTCTTTTTTTTTCGTTATATAGGGAATTAAATACATCAATGTCAGGTTTCAAACCGTGTTCAATTTATTTCAAATGTTGGCTTGAAAAATACCTACCTTCGCCTGTTAACCCATTCAGGGTGGACACATTTTGGTAAAACAAGCTTTCTCCAAAGACTCCTGCCCGAATATTTTTGGGATTGTCCTGAACGGGTAAATCATCCCCACACAGTACAATATACACAACATAGACACATAAACGAAAGAAGAACAAATATATTTGTACTAATATCAATTTAACATTGAAGTAATGTTGTGAGAAAATTAACTAAATCATTCAAAATGAATAGAAATTGTTGTTTTTAAAGATGCACCAACATAAATTAACAAAAACTACTTATGTTATTTAATAATAATAATACACATTTATATCAGGAAAATTACAAACAGCCTCTAAGCGCTTAACAAATTATGTCATTATTGCTATTGTGCTATGTCTTTATGTCTGTATGTCTTCAGTTAACTCATCCCTTCCGGGATACGGGATCGGTCTGATAGTCGTTGTTGGGTTGGTCCTTGTTCTTCTTGCCGTCGCGGTTATCGTCAAATTCGCAAGGCCATCATCCAAACCGGTCAGGTAATATATAAATTCCTTTTGGCAGGGTACTATGGCCCAGACAACATAGATACCATGGACAGCATACTCCCCTAAACATGGGAACAAAACGAGTGACTAAACTAGCGTATCTTTTTACAAAATAAATTATACCAACCATTTTGTGGGTGAACTAAATCGTTGACACATTAAGACAGGCACACTATATGCATTATTATTAGTATTCGAATATGAATAACATTATAATCACTCGACATGTATTATTTAATTATGTTGGCAAGTGTGCCTTAACGGAGTAGTACAATTTTAGGTAAAGCTTAACTTTAGTAACCAAACCTTGACAGTAACATCATAAACTAAAAGTTATAACTCCACCATGGTCGAAAGGTATACAAAATTACACACGACTTAGTAAAAAGCCCATTATCATTCAAAACTAGCCATTCAAACACAAGAGGGCGCTCTCTGAAAAGGAATTGGTTTTAACCATTTTTCATACAAAATTATGCATGTGATGTTATATTGAAATTATGATTAAATAGAGAGATCATCAACAACTATTTAAAAAACGCTTTTGACAATTAACAAATAAAAAGTCTATAAAGTTGTTTTAATTTTTTGAAAATTTATCTAATTATCTGGGCCTAAAATAATTATAAGATCAGATACATTTATCGATATTTCAGCCGTTTCTGGACCGATTTTGATGAAATAAAGTTTATTCTGCCAATTGAATTGCATGTTCTCTCAAATTCGACACTCAGTTTTTCATTACCTCACAACAAATTGTGATGTGCAGCGACCTCTCTACCAAAACTGATCTACCCTTTTAAAGTAATTGATTAATGGATTAGCGCTTGGTGATGTCAACGGGATTATGATTACATTTTAAAGGGATAGTATAGTTTAGGTCAAACTGAATGTTAGTAACCAACACCTTGCACCATATCCAAACTATTAGTTATTTTTCCACAATGCCCGAAAGCTAGACAAGCTTACAAACGGCTAAGTTAAAATGCCTTTTTCATTCAAAAAGCAGCCGTTAAATCACAAATGGTGCTCTCTTACAATATATTAGTTTCAACCATTTTGTATACAAAATTGTGAATGTGATGATTTGGTTAAAATAATTGTTCCATAGAGAGACCATTAACAACGATTGAACAAAAAAAACCTTTGGTTCTTTTTCAGATGAGTGTAGATATTATATAGTTGTTTTCTTTAATTGATTAATTAATTCAGGTAGATATATTTATTGCTATTTCAGGTCTACCAAAATTACATGCTCTAACGAACAATACACTTAACTTAAACCGAAACTGGTCTATCCCTTTAATCGTGTCCGGCGCCCCGCCCCCCCCCCCCCCCCCCTTGTAGCTACGCCACTGATTTCATTGTAACATTATTAGGTGTAATATGTAAGAATGTCATATACAAAAAGTATTAAGTTTACCTAGTGAAAACAGAACAAAACATGACCAATTTTATCCCGATCGTTCGCGTGAAGTATCCGAATTCGGATACTATGGACGATTGATTATCTGAATTCACATACTCTTGAATACGGTCGGAAACCGTTTATAGACGCTCTTAAATTCAATCTGAAATATATCAATGATTACGGTGACACTTGGACAATATAAAAAACATTTCATTATTCTGTTACCATAAGCAAAAAAGCAACGTACAGGAGAAGTGGAAAAGCTCCAAGTGACATTGGTTGAAATTGTGCAAAGTTAATTATCACTTTAACATGACTTGTGCTATTTAATTGTATTACCTTATACATACCACGATTGATATACAATATGACCATGACATAGTTTAAGCAATGTAAACTATTCATAGCAGAATATTCATAGCATTCATAGCCGGCGCGTTCGTTTCACAATCGATCATGATCAGCCAGCGCGGATTTACTGAGTTTCTGGTCCAAACCGAAATGAAGGTTGCTTAGACAAATCATTATTTACGGCATAACAAATTCGAATAAGGACCTGAAATTTTCAGAGAATGTAGATGAAACATATAAGTATCAAATATCATAAAGTTAAAAATTTCAGCCAAAGACAATATTCTATGATTTTGAGGCTCTAAGTACTAAAGACCCATCCCGACTTTACTCCCATTCTCTGGGAGCCGGTCTCAAATGATTGCAAAACTCACACATTTGCTAATTATAGCCTTTGTTTTCAGCAGGTTTAAAGGGGTAGTTTAGTTTTGGTAGAGAGGGCGCTGCACATCACATTTTTTGTGAGGTAATGAAAAACTGAGTGTCGAATTTGAGAGAACATGCAATTTGAATGGCAGAATAAACTTTGGTCAGAATCGGCCCAGAAACGGCTGAAATATCAATAAATATATCTGATCTTATAATTATTTGGGGCCCAAATAATTAGATGAATTTTTCAAAAAATTAAAAAAATGCATACGCTTTTTCAAAAATTTTCAAAAGCGTTTTTAATTAGTTGTTGTTGATCTTTCTATTTAATCATGATTTCAATAAAACATTACATGCATAATTTTGTATGAAAAATGGTTAAAACTAATGCCTTTGTAGAGAGCACCCTCTTGTGTTTTAATGGCTCTTTTTGAATGATAATGGGCTTTTTACTTAGTCGTTTGTAATTTTGTATACCTTTCGAGCATGGTGGAGTTATACGTATTAGTTTATAATGTTACTGTACAGGTTTGGTTACTAAAGTTCAGCCTTACCAAAACTGTACTACCCCTTTAATTGAAGTTAGTCCGAGTCGGTAACGATGAATGTGTTAGTGCTTATATTTAAACCGTCGTATACTTCTCCCGATTATGTCCTATTTAGTTATCCGCCAGCTCCTATCGCGATGAGTCATGTGTAAGTATAAACTAAAGAAGACATTTAAGAACATTTGAACACGGATTTGCCAGTGGTACATGCTTTTAAAATATTATATTTCGGATTGTAAAAGGAAGTTTAAAATTAGTGAGTTCCTCGTCTTTTGGAGATGTATGTCACATTTGTAAACAATACATACAATGGTATGTTACCAAAACAGCTTTTTAAACACATTTTTCAGACTGCATCATTGTTTTGTTTTCAAAACATAATCTGTTACCACAACAACACCATATTGAAGTCATAGTTTAAATAGTCTTATTGTGCAATTCCTACAGATTCCTAAATCACAGCTTTCTGGTGATATAATTGATTAAAAGTTAGTACAGTACTTACAACCTTGGTATAGTAATCCCGTAATGGCGAAGGTACAGTTATTGTAATCAACTTTATCAGATTTATTAGGTTCCGAAGGAAACAATTCTGATATACACGAGGAAGTTGATATTTGCATTGAGCTTATTCAAAAATTAATGATTTACGACTGTAAAGTATGCACCCTTGGATAAAATAATGACATTAATTAACATGCAAATATTTCTAAACATATTTAAAAACAGACGAATTTTGAAGGAAAATTGCATTATAAAGGACAGTTATGATAACTTACAACAACATACTGTTCAAACAGTTTGATTTCTAACCCTGGCAACCATCAAAACATGTCGGATATAATTTTGTCCGATACATCAACCACTTAACGTACGCGAGGTGGATTGAGAGTATTGAATTACATGTATTAGTAGGAATGTATAATTATAGCATGTTATCATAAGGCAGTATGTAAGCAGTTGAGACTGGATTTCGTATTCAACCATGTCACCCAATGATGACCCTATACCATGTATACCAGACATATTACCGTCTCAACTATATCACATACAACACAAATAAGTTTCACTTGAGGACATGCTCAAAATACCCTAACAGCATGGTGGCCATTATTAGCATTTACACAAGAAATAATGTATTGCCACGTGCCGAATAGTATATTATCTTACTGATCTATTATTTTACATATTCCGATATAGATACAAATGTTTTGTATTTTCCTTTTTCTTTTTTTGATCAGTGCCCCACCAACCTCTGCAGGGATGCACGTGTAAGTATCATCAAACAGGCTTTATTTACATAGTACTGGCATAACTTAAGATGAATATTTGTATCTGCATTCGCTTAAATACTTAACGTTATGTTATTTTTGTTTGTTAACAAATGTGCGTCATGTTATAGAGGATAGGGAAATACGTTCATTTTGACATGAAAATACAATAACGATGTTAGCAAACACAACTTTTGCGTGCAATTTTAGACCCACAGCCCACAGGGAATTACATGTAGTAACTTTTTTGACTTGTGCACAAACTGGGAAACAGTTGATAAAGTGTGAATTTCTGTGAGCTGTAATTTAGTACACTGAGTGAGTTGTGCGAATTCCATCGCAAAATATTTGTATATGATTGAGTTATAAACTGACATGAAAAGGTATATTATTGACGATATTATAACAAAGCTCAAACATATGCTGTTGATGGCCTTTGCTTTTAGCCTGTTTAATTGAAGTTAGTCAGAGACGGTAACGATTAATGTATTCGTGTTTGCAATAGTGTTTGCATTTCCGTTACAAAAAATAATACTGGAATAGTATTATGAATGTATAAGTTGAATAAATAATCAGTAACAACAACACCATAATAAAGTCACAAAATAATTACATTTTCTGAATCGGCAATTCCTACAGAAACCAACATCACAGCTTTCCGGTGATTTAATTCGTAGCAATGTTGTATTGTACTAAACATCTTAAACTAATAAGGGTAAGATTAAGCAGATTTAGACTGGATTTCGTCCTAAACTATGTTTACCAATAATGACCCTATAACAGACGTATGACGGTCTGAACTATATTACATAAAACACACATAATTCTCCCTTGAGGACATGCTCAAACGACACTAACAGCATGGTGGCCATTATGAGTAGGCTATTTACAAAAGATAGAATGTATTGCCACGTGCCGAATATATTATTTAACCGATCCATTAGTATACATATTCCGATGTCGATGCAAATGTTTTGTATTTCCTTTTTCTTTTTCTTTTTTTGATCAGTGCCCCACCAACCTCTGCAGGGATGCACGTGTAAGTATCATCAAACAGGCTTTATTTACATAGTACTGGCATAACTTTAATATAAATATTTGTCCCTGCATTGCGCTTAAACAATTAACGTTCTGCTATTTTGTTGTTCATTCGTGTTAACAATGTGAGTCATGCAAAATAATTTGAATTTCTGTGAGCTGATAATTATGTACACTGAGCGATTTGTGCAAATTCCATCGTACATTAATTTTATATGACCGAGTAATGAACGAAAATGCAAAGGTATATTGTTTACGACATAATATGTCGTAAACAATATACCTTTGCATTTTCCTTCATTACTCGGTCATATCAAATTAATTTACGATGAGCTTTGTCAATATTATTGACAAAGCTCAAACATATGCTTGTGATGGCCTTTGTTTTTAGCAGGTTTAATTAAAGTTAGTCCGAGTCAGTAACAATGAATTTATTAGTGTTTGCATTTAAACCATGTGATACTTCCCCTGATTATTTCCAATTTAGTGCTGCGCCAGCTCCTTTCGCGATTAGTCATGGGTAAGTATACTAATTATAAGTCATTTGAAAACATTTGCCAGTGATACATGATTTGACAAAAAATATATTTCTGACTGTTAGGAAGAGTTTCCAAATTTGTGAGTTCCTGGAGAGATGTATGTCTTTATGTGTAAACCGTAGTTAAAAATGTCCGTTACAAAAATAAATACTGAAATAATATTGTATGTGAATTATTGTAATAAATTTACTGTTACCACAACACCATAATAAAGTCACAATATATTTACATTTTCTGATTTCGGAATTCCTACAGACTCCAAAATCACAGCTTTCCGGTGATATAATTGGTTGAAATTTAGTATTGTACTAAAACCTTAAAGTAATAAGGGTATGACATCTTGCAATAGCGAACGTAAACATTTTGATCAACGTTTTGAGCTTTGTTTCCAACGACTGTATTAGGTATTTAAGGCAAAAGTTCACATATAATCACTAAGAAGTTGATATTTGTATTTGACTTTTTAAATAACATATGATATAAGACCGTAAATAATGCACCCCTCGTCAACAATAATGACATAAATTAACATTCAAATATTCCTTAACAAATTTAAAACAGACAAATTCTGAAAGAAAGTGCATTATAGAACGGATAGTTATAAAAACATATAATAACATACTATTCGAAACAGTTTGATTACTATCGCTGGCAACCGGAATTCATATACATTATGACATATTATATATTCTGCTCGACACATCGACAACTAAATATATGCTAGGTGATTTCAAGTATTGACTTACATGTATTGATATGAACAGATAATAGCGTGTTACCGTATGTAAGCAGATTCAGGCTGGATTTCGTCCTCAAGCAACAACAACCCTTTAACAGACGTATGACGGTCTTCACTCTATTACATACAACACACACAATTCTCTCTTGGGGACATGCTCAAACGACACTAACAGCATGGTGGCCATTATGAGTAGGCTATTTACAAAAGAAAGAATGTATTGCCACGTGCCGAATATATTATTTAACCGATCCATTATTATACATATTCCGATGTTGATGCAAATGTTTTGTATTTTCCTTTTTCTTTTTCTTTTTTTGATCAGTGCCCCACCAACCTCTGCAGGGATGCACGTGTAAGTATCATCATACAGGCTTTATTTACATAGTACTGGCATAACTTAAGATGAATATTTGTCTCTGCATTACGCTTAAACAATTATCGTTCTGCTATTTTGTTGTTCATTCGTATTAACCATGTGCGTCATGCTAACAAATGTGAATTTCTGTGAGGTGATAATCGGTAACGATGAATTTATTAGTGTTTGCATTTAAACCATGTGATACTTCCCCTGATTATTTCACATTTAGTGCTGCGCCAGCTCCTTTCGCGATTAGTCATGGGTAAGTATACTAATTATAAGTCATTTGAAAACATTTGCCAGTGATACATGATTTGACAAAAATTTATTTCTGACTGTTAAGAAGAGTTTCCAAATTTGTGAGTTACTGGAGAGATGTATGTCTTTATGTGTAAACCGTAGTTACAAATTTCCGTTACAAAAATAAATACTGAAATAATATTGTATGTGAATTATTGGAATAAATATACTGTTACCACAACACCATAATAAAGTCACAATATATTTACATTTTCTGATTTCGGAATTCCTACAGACTCCAAAATCACAGCTTTCCGGTGATATAATTGGTTGAAATTTAGTATTGTACTAAAACCTTAAAGTAATAAGGGTATGACATCTTGCAATAGCGAACGTAAACATTTTGATCAACGTTTTGAGCTTTGTTTCCAACGACTGTATTAGGTATTTAAGGCAAAAGTTCACATATAATCACTAAGAAGTTGATATTTGTATTTGACTTTTTAAATAACATATGATATAAGACCGTAAATAATGCACCCCTCGACAACAATAATGACATTAATTAACATTCAAATATTCCTTAACAAATAAAAAAAACAGACAAATTCTGAAAGAAAGTGCATTATAGAACGGATAGTTATAAAAACGTATAATAACATACTATTCGAAACAGTTTGATTACTATCGCTGGCAACCGGAATTCATATACATTATGACATATTATATATTCTGCTCGACACATCGACAACTAAATATATGCTAGGTGATTTCAAGTATTGACTTACATGTATTGATATGAACAGATAATAGCGTGTTACCGTATGTAAGCAGATTCAGGCTGGATTTCGTCCTCAAGCAACAACAACCCTTTAACAGACGTATGACGGTCTTCACTATATTACATACAACACACACAATTCTCTCTTGGGGACATGCTCAAACGACACTAACAGCATGGTGGCCATTATGAGTAGGCTATTTACAAAAGAAAGAATGTATTGCCACGTGCCGAATATATTATTTAACCGATCCATTATTATACATATTCCGATGTTGATGCAAATGTTTTGTATTTTCCTTTTTCTTTTTCTTTTTTTGATCAGTGCCCCACCAACCTCTGCAGGGATGCACGTGTAAGTATCATCATACAGGCTTTATTTACATAGTACTGGCATAACTTAAGATGAATATTTGTCTCTGCATTACGCTTAAACAATTATCGTTCTGCTATTTGTTGTTCATTCGTGTTAACCATGTGTGTCATGCTAACAAATGTGAATTTCTGTGAGGTGATAATCGGTAACGATGAATTTATTAGTGTTTGCATTTAAACCATGTGATACTTCCCCTGATTATTTCACATTTAGTGCTGCGCCAGCTCCTTTCGCGATTAGTCATGGGTAAGTATACTAATTTTAAGTCATTTGAAAACATTTGCCAGTGATACATGATTTGACCAAAAATATATTTCTGACTGTTAAGAAGAGTTTCAAAATGTGTGAGTTCCTGGAGAGATGTATGTTACATGTGTAAACGTAGTTAAACATTTGCGTTACAAAAATAAATACTGAAATAGTATTGTATGTGAATTATTGGAATAAATAAACTGTTACAACAACACCATAATAAAGTCACAATATATTTACAATTTCTGATTTGGCAATTCCTACAGACTTCAACATCACAGCTTTCCGTTGAGGTAATTGGTTAAAATGTAGTATTGTACTAAAAACCTTAAAGTTATAAGGTATGACATCTTGCAATAGTGAACTTACAATATTTTGATCAACTTTTGTTTCAGCTTTTTCAGCGACTGTATTAGGATTTCAAGGCAAAAGTTCACATACAATCACTATGAAGTTGATTTTTGTATTGGACTTATTAAATTACTTATGATATAAGACCGTAAATAATGCACCCCTCGATAAAAATAATGACATTTTTTAACATTCGAAAATTCCTTAACAAATTGAAAACAGACAAATTCTGAAAGAAAATGCATTATCATGATTATAGCATGGATAGTTATGAAAACTTATAACAACATACTTTTCGAAACAGTTTGATTACTATATCTGGCAACCGAAATTCATATATATTATGTCATATCATATACTTTGTTCGACACACCGACAGCTAAATTATATGCTAGGTGGATACAAAGTATTGACTTACATGCATTGATATGAACAGATAATACCGTGTTACCATAATTCAGTATGTAAGCATATTGGGGCTGGATTTCGTACTCAACCAACAACGACCCTATAACCAGATAACAAACGTATGCCGGTCCTAAATATATCACATACAACACAGTTCCCCCGTGAGGACATGCTCAAACGACGTTTATACCATGATAGCCATTTTGTCAATCATACAAGAATATATTGCCACGTACTGAATCTATTATTCAACCGATGCATTATTTAACATATTCCGATGTTGATGCAAATTTATATGTGTAATCCTTTTTTCCCCTGATCAGTGCCCCGCCAAGTGCACCCTCTGCGGGAACGAGTGGGTAAGTATATTCATACAGGCATGTGTTATAGTGTACAATTATAATAAGACAATTTATATATTTTATCTGCATTACGCGATATGTGTGTCAAAATTACCGTTATGTTATTTTAACCCTAATCCCATTAGGGGGGGGGGGGGGCATTTTGGCCCACCTGTATTTTTTTTTTCGAAGTACATCTAGACCGATTTGAATTTCACGTTCAGACTTCATGACTTTTTTTCTCTCAAGTCTCCCGCATGTTTTGATATATAATTCACCCCGGTCGGACATGTAAAACTGATTTTAGAGGTCGATAATTGATCAACCGTCACAAAAATATGCATTTTTTCTACAGGTTTCTATGTAATTCATATTTCCGATGCCATGTAAACACCAAATCTGTTATAATTGTTACCTTGAATTATAATTTGGATTATTTCTTTGTTATTAGTTTAATTCAAACACTTCAGAGATAAATAAAAAAAATATATATACAAAAACAACAATAAAAACAATAAAATACATAATAATAAAAACAATGTGGGTAAATCCGGGAATAGTAATTTGCATATTTGCATAATTTATGCAAATTAGTGATATATTCACCTTAAAAAACATGGATTTGATTAATTACATCATTTGAAAGTATTTTTACAGAAAACCTGAAGAAATCCTGTAATTTCTCTTGATTTTAGATGAAAATTCAAATTTTCCCCCAATTTCGTCAAAAATGTGCATATTCAAAGTTGTAATTAATAAAAATTAAAAAAAATAATGGTCCAATTTTTGTTTTCTTCAAATTCCTCTTCTACTTGACTTGATTTACGTATGTGCCAATTTTCAAGTCAATCGGTCCCTTCGTTGCCGATATTTGAGGGGGGGGGGGGGGGGTGGCAAAATGCCCCCCCCCCCCCCCCCTTATGGACTCAAGTCCCCAAAATAACCCAATGGGAATAGGGTTAATTATAAAAGTGTTACATAGTCTGTGTCAAAGGCAATACGAACAAAACTTGATACCTACAGTCTTTAAATAGAACATTATTGTTAAAGGGATCTAGTAACATTGTCCAAATCCTGAAGTCTGACTTGGAACTCTTGGGGTTCTCTCACAAGGTGAGGTATGTGTATTACCGTGTTTCAGCTATTCCCCAGCACCATTTTGCATGACATGAAATGTAAATCGGAATGTCCTTTTTTGTTATTCCGAGGGTTCGTTATTCCGAAGGTTCGCTATTCCTAACATGAAATCGGGGTCGTTAATCCGAAAATGAATTTGGGTTTGTTATAATGCTATAATTTCATATAAAGAGATAAAATAAACTGAAATGTTTGATTGGTCTGGCCAAGGGAGGGAAAGGGGGAGGGGTATGCTTAACGCAGACTGTAAATTAAATAAACAAAACACAAATTACAGTATTATAAAAAACCCGATTTAATTTTCAGATTAACGAACCCTATTTTATTTTCGGACTAATGAACCTTCGGAATAATGAACCTTCGGAATAACGAACCTTCGGAATAACGAACCCGATTTTATTTTCGGACTAACGAACCTTCGGAATAACGAACCTGATTTCATTTTAGGAATAGCGAACCTTCGGAATAACGAACCCTTGGAATAACGAACCTTCGGAATAACAAACCTTCGGAATAATGCAACAAATGTTCGGATTAACGAACCCTATTTCATTTTAGGATTAACGAACACTCAGGTATACGAAATTTGCGTGTTCGGAATAACGAACCTTCGGAATAAAGAACCTTCGGAATAACTAACCTTCGGAATAACGAAGCGCACCTGCTTGGACACATTAAATAAACATTTGATCTGAAAAATTAATTATTCATACAATATGGGCAACAGTGTATTAGAAGTAGTAGTAGTAGTATATGTAGTAGTAGTTGTAGTAGTAGTAGTAGTAGTCGTAGTAGTCGTAGTAGTAGTAGTAGTAGTAGTAGTAGTAGTAGTAGTAGTAGTAGTAGTAGTAGTAGTAGTAGTAGTAGTAGTAGTAGACCACACTCATCCATAGTGTGAAAACAGTGTGAACAGTGTGGACCACAATGTTAAATTCCAGCATTTTCACAGTGTGAAAGCCAAATAACACTGTGAACATACTGTGAACACAGGCAATTTTGTCGATAGTGCCCCTACAGTACATCATCGTCACTATTATAATCTCTTGTTTCGTTGCAGAATTCTTAACGTCGGAGCCGACCTCCCTCCCGCCTACGACGAGGGACCCGATTAGTAAGTTCCGCTAGCTTATAACGGGAAGCCAGAGGCCCTTATTTGTGCTCACTGCTATTTATACAGTCACAATTCATCTAACTTTGTGGCGTATATTTCGCCTTCCTACATATGTCTTCTTCCTCTACCTCTCCCATGAAAATATTCATGTTTTTAGAAAACCATCATATGTATTGACTGACTACTAGAGGGTACCATATGTTCAAACAGTACCGCATGAAACAGACCCTAGCCAGGGGGGGGGGGGTGGGTTGGGCGCTAAAATTTGGTCTAAAGACCAGTTAAATTTTTCCAAAAAAAATAAATAAAAAAATAAAAAAATACATTTTCGTAACCCCCCTGGGTACGCCTATGGTGGCGATCTCGTCAACGATCGGTCTTGGTCCTGTTTTGATTTTGCAAATTACACCCTCACCCCCCCCCCCCCCCCCCCCCCCCCCCCTCGGTTACCCGCTTGTGTTAATGCACGTTCGGTTGCGGTTAGATGACGTTCCATGCGGTACCATACAACTACAAATGGTATGTTGCACAAGCCGCACTCTGTGCAGCTTTGTACATTACGGAGTTGTAGCTTTGTACACCATGTGCACTGACTACGTAGTTGTGTGAGTGTAACGCACGATTCCTATTGGTACTGGGGACACATCATTGCGCTGCCTTGTATGCATTTCAAAATTTGACGACGCATCCCCTTTAAAACCCTGTTAACCCTGTACGAACAAGAACCACTTGGGTTAAACAAAGTTTATAGGAATTTATAAGAACTGGTTAGCAATATCAACAGACTTGATATTAGTTAAAACAATATTTTATATATAACATGATACAACAGGTAGCATCTCTTGGACGGGTAGGGTTATAGTTAGAAATTAGTGCACGCATAAAAATATAATGTAATATAATTAATATATTATAAAATGTGAACAAAACCGTAATTCATTTAACAAAAGACAATCAGCAGTTAAAAGTACGCAGCAATAAGTATATAAAACGTATGTGTCTGAAAAATAATTGAACATTGATCCTGTTAATTTTGTATTTCAGTGAGATTTCCAAGCTCGAGCGATCGTACAAGCTACCCTATTAGTCGTAAGTATACTATGCCAATGAAATAAAGATTTACTTTGAATTCTCAAACGGCTCTTCTCTTGGAGCGTTCATATTTCTCGTGTAGATGTTGCACCTTATTGGTTGGCTTATGGTAATACCAGAATGAAATTCGTTTTCGTGTGGTCAGTGTCTTTCCATTCACGAATAAGATTGAATGAAAAGCGTTCTAGTAGAACGGATTTCGATTGCAGTGAAAACTAACGGGCAGTGGGTTATACAATAAAAGACCAATGTTCACTGTTTCACTAAATAATCATTGCTATAATAATTGTTTAAATCATCGCATATTATTTTTAAGAAATGTTACTATATAGTGTTATATAAGTGTAGTTTAAATCTTGAACGTTGAAATTCTAGAAGAGTTGATCTGAATTGACACTCATATAATAATGTGACCGGATGTTAGTAGCTTAATCCCCCAGTTGTCGCTTATTATGTTTTATAGTTATGTAAAGTTATGTATGATTTTGTAAACAAAACAAATAGCCATGGTTTTAATTGTGATTGGCAAATTTGAAACGTTGATATCTCAATTTCAACTTAACGCATTATGAGATTTACATTCGATATATTTCTGCCAAACTTTATCTAAATTGTTTGAAATAGGAATCGAATTAAATCTGATGAATCATCCTTACAAATAGTATATATACATCTCAATTTTGATTTTCGCCCAAAAGTGGTGGCTTTTGATGTACCCGGTCACAATATGTTTTAATTTCACAATAGGTTTTGGATGTAGCTCACTCCAGACTTCGTATGGGGGAAAAACAGTGCAGCTCAAACGTGTAACTACTATCCAGCGGTATCAATGCATAGGTCAGGCAGAGGTTGCTTACTGGATATTATACGTTAAACTATAATTTTAAGTTGGAAATCATGTCAAACTCAAAACTGTGTTAATTTTTAGAAAATAACAAAACTGGATTAAACAACAATATTTTATGTTACAAAGGACATCGTATGTTCTTGATGTAAAACGTCACAAAGTTTTGAATAGAATGATGAAGTCTTGATTATGATCATGTTCTTTTTCAAGGCTGCAAATGACCTACTCATAATTTTACTTCAATTCATAATATTTGTGAGGTCTGGTTCTGCAGACTAATCGCGGAGGATATGATTAAGTTAAAGTTTCGCACACAAATATTTTAGGCAAGCATATTGCAAAGCATATTGATTTAATGGATGACTAGAACTAGTCCTGTTGATATAACATATCAACACATGTTATAATGTTGGTTCCGGCTCCTAAATAATAACTCCACCAATAAATTGTATCCCCGTTCATTCCAAATTATAATTTAATATGCCATTATCCAACTTTTGGAAAACTATTATTGGATATTTCAAACAAGCTAGGCTGTTCTGCGGTCGATTTAGCAAATTGCCGAATTATTTTAACCGCTTTATATTCTATTTTAATATAATTATTTTAACTATTTTTAATATTTTGAAATATAACTATTTCTTGAAGCGCCCTCTATACCAAAACTTAACAATCAATCTAAGTTCCTAATTGTTTTTATATTGTAAATATTGTACAATTGGTATACTTAAGTATTTTCAAATTTAAATTGTTGCTATTTTACGTGTTATACAGGGTGGCCCAGAAAGGATGCAACACCTACGATCGTTAATTTCATCAACACCATCGACCAAATGTCATTGTTTTTTCTTTGATTGGGTAGAACATTATTTATCCAACAAAATGATACCATGAGCATTGATTTTGGGTAAGGCGTTTGGATCCTAAGGCCATATTTCTGAGGCAATGTCGTTTCCTAAATTTGCTACTTTTTCGTCTCCAGCGATCCTCTGAACAATGAGACATTCTCGCCCCATGGCCTGCCGTAGAATTAGCTGTACATAAGAAGGGCTCACATTGTATTCCTTACAAAGGGAGAGCAGTCATGCTGTTCTTATGTACAGCTAATTCTATGGCGTAGGTGTTATCGTAGGTGTTGCATCCTTTCTGGGCCACCCTGTATATTATTATTCTTTTTATTACATATTATAATTTGTGTCGATTATCTGTAGAGTGTCATAAAATTGTATTGTTGCTTGTAGTGTAACCATGTGCATAAACACAAAATAGGAACGGATTTTCAGATTATACTCAAATTACAAGTTGTGATAGGCTATAAAAGGGGTAGCCCAGTTTTGGTCAAACAGAACTTGAGTATCATTACAAACTAGCAGTTATAATTAAATAATGCTTGAATTGTAGAAAAAACATATACGCAGTTAAAGGGTACCACCACCCAAAAATTATATTCCTATTAAAGAAAGGTAACATCTTTAGTAGTCCATTCCATCAACAAGTTCACACAAATATGTTTCCAGAAACAAAATATATAATTGGAAACGCATCACCATTCTAAAGCATGCGTCCATGCAGTCTGAATTGCGAAGACTGCGATGGGTGCGGTGAATTGCAATGATTGTGTGCAGAGCGAACGAATCGCCCGGGAATCTATTGTCTACAAACGTACACGTGAATAGCATTGGCGCACTCGCAAATGGTTGGCCCGTATGGAACCAGGCAATAATAGTGGTTCCGTAAGTGGTGGACATTAATTGCTTTGTTCATGAATTACACAACCCTTTGCAAAATGTTGGGTATCTATTTGATATCACAAAACAGTGGTCCCCTTTAAGTTGCAAGGCTGTTTTCATAACAAAAATGTTAACATAAGAGGGCGCACTCCAGACACCTTAAATTTCAACCATTTTGTTTAAACAAATGTAAATGTGATGTTTGGTTAATATAATTATTCAATATAGAGATCATCAAAAACAAAATTCAAAACATTGTGGTAGATTAAAAAAATGTGTTACATTTTAAAATATTTGTTTAATTATTCATTAATAGTTGGTCCCCACATTTATTCGAATCTGATATACTTTTAGATATATCAGCAGTTCCTAATCCAATTTTGATCAAATAAAATAGATTATGTCTTCAAATATTTGTTTCATAACCTCCATGGTCAAAAGGTATATAAAATTACAAACGACCAAGTAAAAAGCCTGTTATCATTCAAAAAGAGCCATTCAAACACAAGAGGGCGCTTTCTAAAACAAAATACAAAAGTATGCATGTTATGTTTTGTTGAAATAATGATTAATAGAGAGTTCATCAACAACTGTTTAAAAACCACTTTTGAACATTTTGAACAAAGTGTAAGTATTTTTTAAATAAAAACAAAAATCATCGAATAAATCTGGGGCCCACATTTGTTCCGATTGGATATATTTATTGATATTTCAGCCGTTTCTCGATCAAAGTTTATTCTGCCATTAAAGTTATATGGTCTTTCAATTTTTACACTTAGTTTTTCATCATCTCACGAAAAATTATTTCGTGCAGCGCCCTCTATACCAAAATTGAACTACCCCTTTAGGTTCCTAGTTGTTTTTACATTGTAAATATGGTTCACTTGGTATACTTTAGTATTTTCAAATGTTAATACATATTTAGTTCATTGTTGATATTTTACGTGTTGTATATTATTTTGTTTTTCTTGCATATTATAATTACTGTCGATTATCTGTAGAGTTTTTGTATTACTGCTTGTAGTGTAATAATGTGCATGCACACATGTTATAATGTTGGTTCCTGCTCCTTAGTAATAACGCCAACAATAAATGTTATCCCAGTTCAATCAAAATTAAAATAAAATTTGCCACATCCAACTTTTGGAATACTATTACTGGATATTTCATACAAGCTATAGGCTGCTTTGCGCTCGCTTTAGCAAAGTATCGAACTATTTAAACCGCTTTATATTCAGACTACGAACGGATTTTGAGATAATATTAAAATTATACGTTGTGAGAGTTTATTAAAGGGATAGCCAAGTTTTGGTCAAATAATTTTAGTAATTTAAACTTGCAAATTATCATTACAAACTAACAGTTATAGTATAATAATGCTTGGATGGTAGTAAAACATATACGCAGTTAAGTTATAGGGCTGTTTTCATTTTTAAAAGGAGCCGTTAGCTCAAGAGGGCGCCCTCCCACACCTCAAGTTTCAACCATTTTCCATTAACAAATGTGAATGTGATGTTTGGTTAAACAAATGATTCAATAGAGGGATCATCAAAAACAAAATTCAAAGCGTTTTGTGTTGCATTGTAAAATATTTGTTGCAATTATTGATTAATAGTTTTGGTCCCCACATTTAATCCAATCTGATATACTTTTGGATAGTTCAGCTGTTTCTAAAGTGCTCTTTCAAAATTAAAATAGTCTCTCATTACGTGAAGAAAAATATTCAAAATTACCCTTGTAATTATTCAAAATTACCCTTGTAATTATTGAAAGCAATTCCTTATAACTTGCTCTGCTAAGATAATATTTGTAATTCATATTACATTATGCGTAATTGTTTTTAGTATTACCGAATGTAATAATGTATACCATATGATTACTGAATTGCCGTATCAGCCTGGAGAGATGCAGCTATGATGTGCGATTTTTAAAAATGTTATAGTTACATAATTCAGCAGGATGTCTAATTGTAAATCATAGTAATAATAATAATAACAATAATAATATATATTTATATAGCACATATTGCAAATAGCCTCTAAGCCGCGCTTAGACATATTTAGGGTATATAAACATATATAATATGGATTAACACAAAATTAACAATCACAAAAGGCTAACTTAAACAAATTAGTTGTTAACCTCGATTTAAAAGTATCACCATTGTGAAAAGTACGGGTATTAAGGGGAAGATTGTTCCATAAGAAAGAAGCAGCATAAGAAAAGTATGTTTTACCATAGTATGTGTAGGTAATAATGGTTTTGTTTGCTGTATCAATACTTAATAAAACACAATGTAATTTAAGATTTTAGAAAGAAGTTTTTACTTGATCACAAATATTTGTAAACAATGATATAACGTTCAATATGTTATACCCTCCAAAGTACGTTCTTCCAATATTATTATAATTCGAATACAAATCCATTTATTTGTGGGCATGGGATTCTGTTATTGCTTATACATCTTAATCAAATAAATTCCTGTGTTGCTATACATTTGAGTGTCACATTGTTTTACTCCATAAAGCATACGTCCTTAAACAAGAGTGAGGGGTTTCTATATCAAGTGGCTGAAAGACAATGAGAGAAAGAAGGCGAACATTGGTAAACAGGGAGAGGAACGACGTTTGTTTCTTAAGTGAATGAAAGAAGAGAACAAACACTCGAGCGCATTTTGTATTTCAGTCATTCCTTATTGGTTTTGGGAAGGTAACACAAGTATGAGTGATCATAGATGGTGAAAAGGCAGCAAAGGAGAGGTGTGAAGAAGTGCGGGGTTAGGGGCAAGCTTAGGCATGTTAGGGATGCCCTTCAACATACAAATGATAAAAGTGCAACAATAACTAATAACTAGACTTTGAATTCGTCACTTTTACGAATTAAGGTTATACGTACTGAAATTACGATGTGACGATATTGACTTTTAACGTGTAATATGATGATGTCAGAAAGTCTAATTGGCCAAAGTTTTATATAAAATCGTATCTACAACTCGTGTTCTTTCTGAATATGAAATAACATTTTGGTGTAACCATGCGATTAAAATAGTTATGACAGAAAATAAAAGAGCATGTTTTTACAATATTTTGAAAATTTGAGCGCGCGCATGTATCTTTATCTTTGAAGCGCTCTTTCCCCCCATAATGCATCTGAAATTTGTGAAATTAGATTGAAGTTATGAGGAGGTGTCAGAGTCCAGAGTAATGAGAAAATAAATCATTTTCTCTGATCCGTGCGCAATGTACGCCGCGCGTACGTAAAACGTACAATTTGATTTAATTGATAGCTCTTATCATCCTAGTGCAAAATAAATTAATAATTTATTATGATTCATTTAGCAGACTATCGTAGCTACAATATATCAACATTTGGGAGAAAAGGAATAAAAAACAACCGAGATAAAAGTGTGAACGATACTTTTACGAAATAAAGACGCGTTTAAATCAAATGCAAAACATTTATTTTCGAATGATCGTCGTACGAATTAAAAGGCTAAGGAACGAATTTGAAATACAAAATAAAGCTTCTGTTACAGATTCCGAGGAAATTGAATGCCCACAAAATGAATTAGTATGGACAACGTATGAAATTGATCCGAAAATCAAATTTTCTAATTTGTATTATTGTCGTTACTACTGCTACAACCCCTATTGCCATTGTGCTTAGCATGGTAGGTCAAGTCCTTCCTATTTGGGCAGTCGTCGTGATAATCCTTGTGGCATTAGTCATCCTAAAGGGCGCTATGTTAACTTACCACAAGAAATACAGGTAAATAAAACAAAAAAGGAACATCAATACCCTGTGGCAATATTTGTGACTAGCCACAGCAAAACCCACCTCTTGTCGGTAATTATGTTTTGCAGTAATATGGGCTTCTTAAGTTGAATATTTTTACCTGGGGCTAAATCAAAATTTTGACAAAACTATTAAGATAAACTTTTGCTCTTTATAATGTGACCTTAATCAACTTAATCAAATACGAATCCAGTGCAAAGAAATTTACGATATCGTAAAACAAATATGCATGGTTGTAATAGTATTGTCATATATGGACCGTTAAAAGCTCAGTTTCAACTAAACCCATTATGGTATATTACAAATCCAAATATATTGAAATAGGTATCAAATTAAAGCTGATGAATACTCCTTTCAAATGGTATATAAATCTATAATTTCATTTTTGCCGACAAGTGGTGGGTTTTGATGTAGCCGGTCACATTTCATCATCTTAATTTACACGTAGATCATTCATGACCTGTCACCACAAATTTCCTCGTAAAGTTGCAATATTTAACTTTTCTGATTTTGGTATTTCCAAATTATAAACAATAATTATTATCCTTCTTTGAGATAACGGGTCAACAATTTCAGCAGCAATGTATTCACAGCAATATAGAAATACACCAATTTCAATAGTTTTATTAAGCAGGGCCCAGGTCTCAGATTAAAGTTTGAGCACATCATCTAATTTGCATTTCATGCTCGGACAATATAGATTATATTTAAATACACAAGCATACACAAGACATCTTATAAGGCATACAAAACAAACATGCAAATGTACATGTTAATACAAAATGCAATTTGTATACTGTACAACATTTGAATTGTATAGGAATTGTCTCAAAATTCAAATAACTAGCGCATAATATTATGTTCAAGTTATATGTTTTATGAAAACAATATTCAGCATGTGTGTTTTCAGTAACAAAATATTGCTTTTTAATTTATGAACCAATCTTTATAACTGTTAGGGTTGTATATGGTGAATACGAATACAAAAAAAATGTTAACATTAAATGTAGAAAATGAGAATCATATTACAGTTCTTTTTTCTTTCCGTATGATACATTTTAATATGAAATTCAAATGATTTAACCAACACATTGATAGTTTTGTTTATATACGTATTTAACCGCTTGCAGCAAATATTATGTTGGTACGTTTACTGTACAATCCATTGTAATATACCATTATTATTTTTTTGTTTTTTTTTATAATTAAAAAAAGAATTGGTCGATATCTTTTGCTACGGTGATTTTTGCTTTCAGATTTTGAGTACAATTAAATCAAATCCTACGTGATTATTGACATAATTGATGTTAAAGCTATCATGTTCTTTATTCTTCTCAATTCACTAAACTATTTCTCATTTATACTGCTGTTGCTTTTCTGGAGGAGAATACAGATACGCAACAGCGTTGCTAAGAAAAGCAGAAACTCAACAAAATAGTATACAGAGAAAATTTAAGAGAGTGGTGGATTATACAATTATGTGACCAAACGTTTTGATAACTTGGCATTGGATAGACGGAATATCAGTATGAATGTTTATTGAATGGTTAGTGTTATCCTATTATTTTGGTGCTTAACAAAGTTATACGCTTGAATCCCTGTAATTTGTTACCATGTTTAATATGTGAATGTGTTCGTCTGTGCGTATGCGTGTGTCTATGTTGCTTGTATGTGCGTGCGTGTTATTATTTGTATGATGTGTGAATATATGTATGTGTGGGTGTGTGACCAATGTTTGTGCGTTGTGAAGAAAATACCTTGTAAACGCAGCTTAAATTTGGTAAAATAAGCAAACAAACCACAGATTAATGTTCACTAAAATGCACATTATTTAATGAGCTTAGTTCCAAAATACACCAAATCCACTTTTCATAAGAATTGAGTTAACAATATCAGAACATTACTGAGCTACGTGCAAGCTATCTAGAAATCATTTTTATGACAAATTACATAATTAAAATCAAAATATTAAACGTTACATTTTGTTTTTCCTACAGTCATTCTGCACAGTTGGGAAAGGAAACTTTTTCTTCTCGAAAGTTAAAAAAGTGAATTTGGCGCCTTTTGGAACTAAGCCCTTCATAAGTGCAAGATGATCAAATCAAAGACATACATGAAATAAACTATTATTTAGATCCTGCAACACTGAAGATGAGTTATTGAAAATTATTCTAACTTCTAACTTCTAACGTCTTTTTTATAAGAACATGTACATTGTCTGATTTCTGTATTGACATCAATTCTGAATTAATCAATACAGATTGATACATTCCCTGCTGTAGCTGCACCTATTACACAGAAGGCACATGGTAAAATACTGAAGGGATGACAAAAAAGTACACGGTAATATATTGTTTAGATGTTGTCACCTATCACCTGGGTGACGAGGTACTCAGTAAAGTACCGTCTGAGGGGTTAGGGTTAGGGTTAGGGTTAGGGTTAGGGATAGGATCACTGTACAGATTATCCATCAGATTACAGAAGATGTCATCCCTTCAGTATTTTACCGTGTGCCTTTCTTTTTTTTTACGGTGGTTTACTGTGTGCTTTTTGTGAATCGGGTGGTAGCTAAGTCAGCCATAATCAGACCTCTTATCAAGAAGCAACATCTTTATAAGGATGATTGCCTGTCTAATTATATACATTTGTCTAATTTACGTTATTTGGGGAAACCTCATTGAGAAAGTTACTTGTCGTAGACTTACAGATTACATAAATTAAAATGGATTATGGGATCCTAACCAATCTGCATATAGACCCTATCAAAGGGCACATATCAAATTTAAAAATGATATGTTGTCTGCTATGGATACAGGTCGAGTAATTGTTTTGTCAGCAGCCTTCGATACCCCTTGACCGTCATATTTTAATATCTTGGTTATCGATTAACAAGGCTGGGAGTCGAGGGTGCAGCTTTGAGATGGTTTAGGTCATATTTGGACAACTGGTCCACATGTGTTGAAATTAGAGGGAAACAGTCCGTAGTAGCTTCTAACAAACTTGGACTTCCTCACGGATCCATATTTGGACCTATAGGATATACTATACAGGGTGGGCCAAAAAAGACGGAGCGGGGAACTTCCCAAAATATAGTAACTAATGTATTATATCCATCGGATAGGGTGTCTTTTCAAATGAACAACGATACCAAGAACAGTCAATTTGATAGTGTAGTTTTTGTTTAAGGGCGCTGTGAGTAACACCATGTCAGGTTCTCTTTTTTGTCAATTTTTACCGAGCCAGTGCTTGATATATCGCACGTACCGCCTTTCATAGCATTGAACAGCGCGCGCCATTGTTAGTGAGCACTCAGCCGTGTGCCGAGATAATGGGCATGGTCGTTCAATGGTATTACGGCAGGGAGTGCAATTTAACTGGCATTGACTAGGTAATAATTGAAAAAAATGGGCAACTGACATGGTCTCACTCACAGCGTCCTAAAACAAAAACTACACGACCAAAATTACTGTTCTTGGTATCGCTTTTCATTGGAAAAGACACACTATCCGATGGACATATTTATGTTGGTACTATCATTTTGGAAGTGCCCCGTTCCGGTTTTTTTAGGCCACCCTGTATATACCTTGCCTGTCCCACATTTCGCTAGACATTACAATGTTTCATATCACACTTATGCTGATGATACACAGTTTTATGTTTCGTTTGACCCTAAGCAACCTATAATGGCTTGAATACCGCAATGAAAACTCGTTTAGATTGTGTCACAGATATAAGTACGTGGATGGGAAGGAATACATTTAAACTAAATGAAAAAAGACAGAGTTTTGGGTAATTGGCTCCAAACACAACTTTGGAAGCACTCAGATTGCACCATCTGCACCATTCAAGAACCTTGGTGTAACTTTTGATTGCAACATGTCCATGTCTGACCAAATAGACCAGCTTTGTAAATCTGTTCAATTTCAGTTTTAAAATGTGTCACAGATAAGGAAGTATGTATCTGAAGATGCACGTCATCATGTGATTCGCAGCCATGTTATTTCCCGGTTGGATTATTGTAACGGGCTGCTTACGGAAGTCCCTCAAACACATTTAACAAGACTTCAAAGTTTGCAGAACTGGGCTGCTCGTGTTATTTTTCGGTTAGACCGTCGTCATGATGCAATGCATCTTTTATCATACCTTCATTGGTTGCCAATCAAACACAGAATTGTTTTTAAGATTCTTTTATTTGAATACAAATTATTTCATGATCAGGCACCAGAGTATTTAACGAGTGTCTTGAGTTGTATCGACCTGTGCGTACAAACCGTAACGTTGCTCCAATGCAGACCCATTTCGATTAAATTTTCATGTGGCTCGTAGTTAAGGCAAAAGATCGCGCATTCACTGTTGCACCAGCTAATGGAGTGGTCACACGATACTTGCGACGACCTGCAACAGCTTGCGATTGGTCACGTACACATATGAAAGGCGGATTTTGCCAAAGTCTGTAATACATCACCGCCCTGTACAAACTCACTGCAGATATACAATATAAACACTTATATTGATATGTTCTTGATGCACAAATTATGGAATACTGCTACTACTACTACTACTACTACTACTACTACTACTACTCCTAATAATAATAATAATTATAATACTAATATTGATAATTATAACAATAATATTATTTAATAATAATAATTAATACTAGTAGTTCGTATTTATATAGCGCCTAATAGCCTCTAAGCGTCAGACCCGCATTGTACACATCCTCTACTCTCCGAGGAGCATGCTAGCGGTGGGCTACCCTACTGGTGCACCAAGCTTATATGAAATTAGCCTGAGTATGGAGCCATATCAAAGACAAATGTTGCAAAATATAAACATAGGACGTGGTGGAACTTTTGGCTTTTAGCTCATACAAAGACCCCCAATGGGCCAAATATAAATTACCGCGGTAAACAAGGTAGAAAAACAACAGAACTAATAACTGTGGGACATGAAGGAGAATCTTGGGCCCAAGAGCGGAAGAGCCGAGACCCCCCCCCCCCCCCCACACCTTCGTTGTCACGTGGATGCCGATCCCAATCATGACAATACAAATATGTCGGTTGAATACCTCCCTTTCAATGGTGAGGGTGTGTAATGAGAGTAAATAACTTTTGATGACAAGCAGAAATATCTAGAGGAGTATCTGCCAGGAGTATTCAGGATAAATCATTGTCTACCAAACAATGCATCGTTGCCATGGATACAATTTCAATAGGTCACCGCAATTACCGCATGCGATGAGACTTGCCTGAAGTATTCAGGATTAAAGGGTACCACCACCCAAAAATGATAATCTTTTTATAGAAAGGTAACATCTTTAGTATTCAATTCCTTCAATACGTTCAAAAAAATATGTTTTCAGAAAAAAATATATAATAATATTGGAAAACGCATCACCATTCTCAACCATGCGGTCTGAATGCGCAGACTAGTATGCGAGCAGAGCCAGCTGCGGCGCTGCTCTATGCAGAGTGAACGAATCATCCAGGATTCTATTGACGTACGCGTGATTTGCATTGGCGCACTCGCAAATGCCTGGCCCGTGTGGAACCACGAGATAGCCGTGGTTCCGTAAGTGGTGGAAATTAATTTCTTTGTTTATGAATTACACAACCCTTTGCAAAATGTTGGGTATCTATTTGATATCACAAAACGGTACCAAAACATATAATAATGTGTTGTCCTTTGCCTGGTGGTCCCCTTTAAGTATTGTCTACCAAACCATGAATATTTGCCATGGATACAATTTCAATAGGACAATAGGGTGAGCTGCAGCCACCGCAATAACCGCAATCACCGCATGCTCTCTCTCTCTTCTATTGTTTTGATCGCAACGAATTTTGAACCGATTTTGTTATGTCCAAAACCTTGCGACGGGACTTGCGATGGGAACCTGCCGTCCCAAGAGAACACACGGCGCATGCGTTCCACGAGACCGGTCGTGCTATTGTTTGATCAACAACCCAAAACCGGGCTTATAATGCTTATTAAGCACGATAAATCACATGTAAGGTTTATTTTAGCAGAAATGTAATACACAAAACCTATTTATGACTATAATTGGGAATAAGACCGAATTTATTGCGGTATTTGCATTTTGTTGTAACGTCTAGTTATTTCGAACATGATCGGCCCTTCATAAGTTATATTGTCTTGTTGCGGCAGGCTGTTGCAGGTCGTCGCAAGTGTCGTCTGACCGCTCCATTAGGAGTGGAATAAACTTCCATTTGTATAAAAGCTGCTCCGTCAGTGGTGGATGTTTAAAAAAAACTGCTTAAAACTTACCTATCTTCTACTTGATACTCTATTATTTTGTTTGTTCGATGTTTTTATGCTGTTGTTATATGCAGATTATTGTAAGCGCTGTGATATTGTTTACTATGAATAGCGTAGCTAAATGCTTATTCAAGGGATAGTTGAGTTCTTGTAAAGAGAGTAAAGTTTTGGTCAAACTTAATTTTAGTAACCCAAACCTGCACCATTACATTACAAACTAACTCCACCATGCTCGAAAGGAATACGAAATTACAAATGACTAAGTAAAAAGCATGTTATCATTCAAAAATAGCCGTTAAAACTCAAGAGGGCGCTCTCTAAACAGTCATCGGTTTCTACCATTTAAAATAAAATATTGTGCATGTGATGTTTTGTTGAAATAGTGATTAGATAGAGAGATATTCAACAACTATTTAAAAACCTCTTTTGTAAACTTTTGAAAAGAGGAAGCATTTTTGTTTTCTCTTAACGGCTGGTTCAAAATTATCGAATACTTGTGGGGCCCCATAATTATGACAAATTGTTATGTTTATGGATATTTCAAGCGTTTCTGAACCGATTTTTATCAAATAAAGTTTATTCTGTCATTAAAATTGTATGCTCTTTCGAATTTGACACTCAGTTTTGTATTATCTTACACAGAAATTATTTTGTGTAGCGCCCTCTATACCAAAACTCAACCCTCCCTTTAATAATAATAATAATAATAATGATAATAATGATAATAATAAACTATTTCAATACTGCCCAGTATACAAATTGTACGTTACGAACGGTACAATGAATAAAATCTAATGTAACGATTTAGTTTATTTTTCAAAGATAAAATTGATTATGCGCGATATGTAAACGTTATCCAGCAATATTGGATTTCAGTGCATTTACCACTTGAATTTCAATTCATATTTGCTTAGGAAATTACACTGCCTATAATTCAGTCAACATTTTCAGTTTAAAATATGTTAGTATGTGTCTACAATTCCCCATGAAAATCACCTTCCTATTAAAGACACTCATACTAATGATAAACCGATAAAATAACAAACTTTGCTTCAATTTTTATTATAAAGTCAGGCATATGAAATCCTTCTTGTAGGTATCTCCCATAATCGTTAATCGTTTCACTTTGTCTGTTCCATTTCAAATAATATAATACATGCCTTGAGTTTGGTTCTATTTTAGTGCCTATGTTATTAAAGTTGGGAAAACAGGCATAATGTATATAATTTTAAATATGACAAGTGTTTTTTAAATGTATAATAACCTTACCAGAATATGTACAGTATATTTTTTCCTTTTCTATTTGTATCTTTTATTTCCATCCAATCATTCCAAAAAAGTAGTTTAAATTCTTAAAAACGCAACATACCTCTTCATAATGGGTCTATTATTATACAAAGTCCAATTATTGCACGCCCAAAGTATATCATGACAAATTATAACAACAAAAACTAATATTTGAATGAAAGCCATGCAACAAACCTGTCAGCCAACAGTTATTCCTAATAAGGAGTTATTATTGGAGTATTCCTAACACGGAAGTAATCTCCGAATATTCCTTATAAGGCATTCATCTCCCAAGTCGAAACAAATCCCTCCGTACTGGATCTCCGACTAAAGGTCGTGTATACATTTTCAAGACATATGTACAATTTCAGTTTTCCTTGAACATAGATATCATATATAACTACACTTGTTTAACAAAGTCGACATTAACTAACATGTGTTTTTTACAATTCGTATTATGTCACTTTAATTTTGCCTAACCGCATTACATTCATTATTTGTTACCATCAATTACAAATAATACGTACATTCAGATTCTGCGATTTCAAAACCTATCAAAGGGTCTCAATCATATGTGACCTTACACCACAAAACGACTGTTATGTCGCTGTGGTAGTTTCTCTTTTATAAGCTAAAATAGTCAAATTTTGTTAAAAATAGGAGATTTAGGATTTTGGTATTTCCTGAATAAGCATATTTTAATCTAGCTTCTGTAACATTTTGAGCGTCGGATATCATGTTTAAATATTATTTTTTCATCTAATAAATGTGATCTTAGTACAGCGCTTTAATGGAAACTGATCTTTTAAATGGCCCGTTTCTCCCTTATTTTAAAAATGATTCAGCCATATTCCAAACCGTTGGTGTTCATTTTGAGAGGGTTTGCTTAGTCCAAATATGACGAATGATATACCATTTTAAAGGTAATGACTTCTATTTTAATGTTTTATGAAAAGTAGCACAATCAGTTTTCCCGACTTTGGTCGTTTTGTGGTGTAAGGTCACATATTGTATTATTTCAAGATTTAAATATCATAAGAAAAGGGAGTTTATGTCTCCGTCTCAAGACAATTTAGGCCCTATATTGACTCTATCATCTACTAGTCTGCTAGTTGATGTATTTGCCTTGCCAAAGGGTGATACTTGTGATGTGGTGTGATGTGGTGATACTTGTGGACGTGGTGTGATGTGGTGATAATTGGGGATGTGATGTGGCAAGATTGGTAGATCGCGCGCTTTCCAAACGGGAGATCCCGAGTTCGAACCCGGGGTATGCCCATCGCGTTTGTCCTTCAGCAAGACAATTAATCCACATTGCTGCTCTCTACCCAGGTGTATACATGGGGACCCGGTATGAGGTGAAAGCCTTTATGTGAACGATCTTCTCTATGCCCATGAGCCGCTTGGAAGTAATGCTCCCCAGGCAGTGGAAATGATGCACACAATGTGCTGGTTTGCATTGTATCCTAGGACCGGGGTAATGATATCATGTTAAAGCGCTTAGAGATGATTATATATCATATTAGGCGCTATATGAATCGAGAATATAATTACTTTCTTTAAACTGCATACAGGCTCAGGCACAATTAGTGCCTATTATCAACCAAGGTGCATTATGCCTTTCAAGTGCAAATCGGAAGTATGTATTTGCCATCATTAATTGTAAAGAAATATCCAATTTGTTTAATGAAAACAATCCAACCATGTCCTGATTTTCGGTGTAATTGTCCTGTTCCGTGGGAAAGGCTTTGATCTGCCAAGCTTATAACGAACACCCTATTCAACATTTTAATTACTGCGGTTGTTTACGTCAAAACAACAATGATCTGAAAATACTATTTCCATTAACGCTGTTTCTTTTTGCATGAAACGAGGGTTGTAGAATTGTTATGGATTTTCCATAATTCGTCCTCATCTACCCCAAACAAAAAAATACAAAATTGTTTATGAACATGGTTATGTACCAACTCTGTTTAAATGAAAATTAAAACTTGTTTTACTAGCGTACGGCTTTACATCAATTATCGAAAACTTAATTCGATCATATGGATGATTTGCTTATATTAGACAAAATAGGAAATTTATTTCACGAGGCCTCCATATGAAAGTCACGCTGTTGATTTGTAATTACTTTTTTTTTTAGATTTCGAGTTCATCATCCTTCCCATCATTTTAGTGGTATATTAAATGTTTATTATATTTTTACATTATGTTTGTATTGACACACAATATTCATACAAATGTAGTGCATTCTGGATAGTTTGTTTTGTTGGCGATAAGTTCATATCTAGATACGTATTTTTAAGTATACTTACATCAAGCATTGCCAATGAAAGTATCAGTACTACTGGGTAAAAGTTTGTTCAGATATACTCTTTTCAAACAAGAAACCATCAAGCAAATGAGATATAGATGTTAATTTTGGGAGGAGTTAACATCACGGAATGTTCCTCTAGTATTTTTTGTTTTATTAACGAAAACGACAGAAATCCAGTGCTATTTCAAAACCCCTATGGTTACTGGTTAGCCTCTTAAGCTCGATTTAAATCTTTATTAAGCTCCACGGGCGGTTGCTGTGCACACGCTAGTGAGCACTGTTGTAAGTTTGAAAATCACTTAATTGAGAGTCTTGATCAACAATGGACACGCACATTGACAATATTTGAATGTAGTTTATGCAATATTTGCAACTGTCATATAACTTGTCATAAAAGAGAGAAACAGACGATGGCAATATTTAACGAGCAAAGTTTAAGACTACTTAGCAAATAAATATATACGAGAAAGTGCAAATTCAAACTTTTATTCATATTATCTCACTGTTCTCACTGTTCAAGTGTATGCATAATAAGGAACAATTTCTTGTCTTAAACATTGTACTATTTTATCTAAAGAATAAAATAAATTGATTAATTCATTTTAATTTAAGGTAACCTAGGTCAATATATTTTTAATATCATAGGTAATCCCATTTATTTTGTGAGATAAAAAAGGATAATTATTCGAAATAACGAGATTGCTTAACCAAGATAGTGTTGTCCATATTAAAGGTACACTTGAGTATTGGTACTTCCCGATATGCCCCTAGACACTAAATTGGTTAGTTTTAATTCCATTTTAAAGTTCATTGAATAAAACATGTGAAATGAGAATTATTCCCTTTCGAATGCTCTCATAGTTGTAAAATTTGATTTCAAAATATTTCATTCCTAAGTCTACCCTGCCGGGGGACATCTTGACTCTTGAAAAAAATATGTAAAATGCGTATATAATTCGTTCAAAGAATGTCAAAAGAGGTTCGTAAATAGTTGTTGATGATATCTCAATTTAATCATTATTTTAACAATACATCACATGCACAATTTTGAAAGGAAATTGGTTGAAACCAATTTTTTTTTTTTTAGAAAGCGCCCTCCTGAGTTGTAACGACTCTTTTTGAATAATAACATGGTTTTTACCTAGTGGTTTGTAATTGTGTATTATCTTCGAGCATGGTGGTCAGAGTAATAACAATTAGTTTGTACTGTAATTGTGCAGGTTTGGTTACTCATTGAGACCCCTACCATACTTCCAGTCACCGCTTCCAAAGTTTGTATCCGATTTTTACTAAATTTGTGAATTTTACTAAAATGTTATAACAAACATTTTGATATACAATTTGACAAAATTGGCCACTTCCAGTTGCCATGGTAACCATAAACTGAAGTGCATGTTTTTCATTTTTCATTTCATTTTTTTTGGTTTTTCTTTTAGTAAACAAGTGAATTGTTTGTGTTTTTTTCTAGTCAAATTTCATGAGAGTCATTGGTAACAGGTTGTCATGAATTGAAATTCATTAAATCAAGAAATCTTTTGATTTCTTTGTTTTTAAAGACAAAATGGCGTAAGATAATGAATATAATAAGAATTAGATCAAATATTGTTTTGGGGTATTTTTATGATTAAAATCTGCTAATGGGGTTTCTCATGATGTCTACAACCATTCTTGAATTTAAAAATTCAATTTGGTTCAAGTTTATATGGTGAAAGTTGAAGAAATTGAACAAATACATTATCATGTACTGTAACATGTCTGCTAAGTCGTGTAAAGGTCACCTCCACAATGACTTTGCGGACCTAATGGGCCTGTAAAATCCATCAAATTCCTCAAGTCCATTTGGCGGAAACAGCTGAAAAATGTCTCAATTCTGACATTTTTCATCATAATATCATAAAACGCACCTCACGTGGTGACCTTGAAATAAATGTATGATTGCAACTTGTAGAGCTTGGTCTGTTTTGACATGTGTGCCAAATATGAAAGTAGTTGATTGAATAATAAAGGAATCGGAGAATAAGGAATAGAGGAATTGGAGCCCTTGGGCCTGGGATGGCCAACAAAGTTTGGGCTTGATAGGGTTAAAGGGATCTAGTAACTTTGTTGACATGTGCAAAAAGTGATGAGTGGTTGATACAATGTATATTATTGTTATCTGACATGTCCACTGGGGGTTGTGTGAACATTTCAAGTTAAATGGACGTTATATGGCCGAGTAATGAGCAAAAATGCAAAGTGATATTCACTAAGTCATTGGACTCACTTTGCACACGGTTTTCGTGATCCCAATGGATAATTTAGCACCTTAAAAGCTCAATCGTAAATATCTTTTTAATGAAAGGGAGATTTGAGAAACCGAAACCTGTCCCATGCTTTTATTGTTAATACGAATCCAAAAAGGTATGAGGGAACCGCTATAATTCCGACTGGATTTTGAGGATAAGTCCCTTTAAACACCAAGAATACGCACATAATGGTTGTCTACAGAGAAAACAATAACTATGACTTCATAATAGATGGAAATAAGATTGAAGTAGTCAATAAATTTGAGTACTTTGGTTGATTTACCAAAAACAAAGGAGAGAGCACCACAGAGGTAAGAAGAAGGCTTGCAATGGCGAGATCACAGTCTGGAAGACCCGAGGCCTCTCTCTTACTCTGAAGGTTCGTCTCATTCGGGCAACTTGATTCTCTATTGCTACCTACGGAAGTGAGTCATGGGCTATGATAAATAATAACACAAACAGAGTTGATGCCTTTAAAATGTGGTGACTGTGTCACGGGAATCTTAAAAAAAAAAAAAATAAGACAAGATTGGAACAGACTTGACCATCAGAAGGGGAATCACGGAATAAAAACTAAACTGTTTTGGGCACATTGTTAGGAGATCTGAAGGTGTTGAGAAGCAAAAACTGAAAGGACCAGCCGACGGAAAATTGGGTATAGGTCCTCCACCATAATCGTGGACTGGTGATATCAAGAGAGTGTCTGGACAAGGAATGAAAGATGCAACACAAATGGCAGAATATAGAGTTACATGGCGTGCTCTTGTGAAGAACACAGCGGCGTTTTACAGCCCCACCTGAAGTTGATGATGATTTTGTTGAACTTGAACAAGTTAATGGATCATTTTAGAGCAGTGGCGTAATGAGCACAAACTTGTTTTTATTTTATTTTTTCTTTTTCTTTTTTTTGGGGGGAGGGGTGGGGGGGGGGGGGGTGGGGTTGGCAAAACCAAATCCGCATCACCACCAGGTATAAAGTGTTATGGCGGGTTTATCACTTTTTTAACAAGCGGTTTGTGTGGGATTTTGCAAGGGAACGAAGCGACCAAGCTCGAAGGAGCAAAGAAACTGAGCGGGGGGGGGGGGGGGGAGGGTGTGGAAGGAGGTGTCCCCCCTCCCACGGTAGGGAGCATTTGCATTTGTTTACATGAAACTGTGCAATTTGGTGCATACCTAGGATGGACATTTCTGACTTGAGGGTGTGGGTAAGTGTGTCACGATTCTACCGACGGGAAATCAGAGGTTATATTTGTTTCATGAAGAAAAACAAATATGCATCCCACAAAATAATATTTATAAAGCGACATATACATGTCAAACAATGCATCAAGTGCCACATTATTTATGATTCGATAGCATGAACAAAGTATTCCAGACGTAGACAATACCGATTCCCGAGGGAACGAAGTGACCGAGAGGGGGAATGGTTTGATGGGAAGGTGTGATGGTATGTGGGTGTCCGCCCGTGCACGGTAAGGGTGCTTTTACAACGTTTTCTTGAAGTTATGCAATTAATCTCCTACATTCCAAGGACGAGCATTTTTCTTGACATGAAATTATCTTGTCTAATCGCCGTTAAATCGCCGTTATCGAATTAGATATAAGCCATGATTGATTTTTTTTATTGTGTTTTTTTTGTTTTGTTTTGTTATTTTTTTTGTTTTGTTTTGTTTTGTTTTGTTTTTATTTATTAATGATTATTATTATTATTATTATTTTTATTTATTTTTATTTTTTTTTTGGGGGGGGGGGGAAATCGTCCACAAGCCCTACCCCCTCAACCCCACCCCCTACCAGTACGCCCGTGCTTGAAAGGGCATATTTTGTTCGACGAAAAAAAGACAGCTCCGGCTAGCTCAACAGGGTGAATTATCTTTTAATTCGATTCCAGATCAAAGTTAAAGAAACGTTGTCGTCCAGGTACAGTGCGCCTTTCTACAATAAGCCGAAGTAATGGAAGAATGTGATTCTAATCAAGCGTACGCCACACATCATGTTGCGGTACACGTTAGGAAGTTGCGCTTGCAATAGGCTCCTTCCGGGTAAGATGACATACTGCGGCTAATTACACTAGTTCCCAAAAGTGGAAGACGAAATCACTTTATTTGTGGTCCCAATTCGTACAAAATATACGCACTGCAATCTTCCGAACGCCTTGCGCACATTGATACTTACAGATTCAGTTAACATGCTTTGTGCTTTGCAAAGCTCAGAAGCTAGCTAATGCCTATGTCACAAATGCTCCGAGCGCGGTACGATTTTTCTCCCTATGTCTGTGATACGGCTCCCATAACTCAATCTTAGTGCCCGTACGGGTGCCTTATGGTGTTCTTGCGGTGACTATAAGGTACCCATACAATTTGAGTGGCCAAATATTCAGTCTCAAAATCGTACGATATTCGAGAAAAAAAGTCTGCGGTGTACGTGCTTTGCACGTGCGGTGCGCGTGCGATGCTCTCTACGACGTGTCTACGGGCTTAGGGCAAGTAAAACATCATACGATGCATTTTTGTTTTTAACAATTTGTTGACATCGTACGGCGAGGAAAAATGCAACGGCGAACGTACGATAGCCAAGGCACCATTGCGGGCGCAGCAACATTTCCGCAAGATTTCACCTAAAAGTGGTATTGTACGGGCGCCGTATCCCAAATCGGAGCATTTGTGACCTAAGCATTAGTTACAAATAATAAACCACGGGAGGGGTGGGGGGAAGGGGGGGGGGGGGGGGCATGTAAACAGTGCCCTCTGTATGCCCACGCATAATAGCCTTTAATTGGCACTGAATGATACGTCATCAGTATGTATTCAATGGCTGCGCTGTCGATTCTGAATCTTGATTGGCATTGGTTAAAAATACAAAAGCATTCAGCTTACAAAACAATTCTAAATCGGTATATTTAACCTCGAATCGCTTCGCGCGCCATTATCCGTTCTATTTCGACCTAGTCGGTTACACGTCTGACTGTTTGTTTAGCTGTATAACGTACTTTTACGAATATATAATTTTTTCTCTTTGTAAAAGATACGGACAGAAAGTTCATCACTCGTCCCTTGATTCTAGATGACAACTTTCCAGATGGATTTTGTAAAATCATTTGCAGCTTTTCTTCTCATCATCTCTACATTTGGATATGATAATATGATGTTTGCTTACGGCCAAGGTAAGTGTGAGCCAGAGTGGGTAAACCCCTTGACTACGGTAACTGGGTGGGTTGTGTACAAAGTCTATGGGGATTTCAAAATTTCACCAAGTTTTCAGGATTTATGTCAAGGAATATAAATCATTATTGTACACTTTGTAAGGAAATGTGCACATTTAGATGTTGAGCAACGTATGGTTGTTCATACTGTCACAATGTAAATAGGCTACACCCCCCCCCCCCCTTTCCACTATTTTACTATTGATTTGCATATAGTCTGTATTTTAACCCATCTAGCCGGTAATGCTACATAGTACCAGGAGTTGATGGTAAGGAAAAGTGTTACCAGTCTAACTAGTTGGGGGTAATTAAGGGAGTGGTGGATGTTTTGAATGCTTAGTGCAGATTGGATCTTTTGTGTGTGAGAAGGGATCTTTTGTGTTTGTGCAGAAGTGTGAGCAAGAGGGGTACAGTAAATGAGGGAGACATGTTAGTTCTGGGTGGTATAGTCAGTTGATACTATGCTTTCCTAGGAGCAGGTTGTGCACTAGGTGTGATGTTGTGGTGAAATTGGAGGCACCAAGGATGAGGCACACGCTTTATGTATGTTATGCAGCACAGGCATGACAGCTTTGGCAGCCATTTTCCAGTGGCAAATACAAAATATACGCACTGCAATCTTCCGAACGCCTTGCGCACATTGATACTTACAGATTCAGTTAACATGCTTTGTGCTTTGCAAAGCTCAGAAGCTAGCTAATGCCTATGTCACAAATGCTCCGAGCGCGGTACGATTTTTCTCCCTATGTCTGTGATACGGCTCCCATAACTCAATCTTAGTGCCCGTACGGGTGCCTTATGGTGTTCTTGCGGTGACTATAAGGTACCCATACAATTTGAGTGGCCAAATATTCAGTCTCAAAATCGTACGATATTCGAGAAAAAAAGTCTGCGGTGTACGTGCTTTGCACGTGCGGTGCGCGTGCGATGCTCTCTACGACGTGTCTACGGGCTTAGGGCAAGTAAAACATCATACGATGCATTTTTGTTTTTAACAATTTGTTGACATCGTACGGCGAGGAAAAATGCAACGGCGAACGTACGATAGCCAAGGCACCATTGCGGGCGCAGCAACATTTCCGCAAGATTTCACCTAAAAGTGGTATTGTACGGGCGCCGTATCCCAAATCGGAGCATTTGTGACCTAAGCATTAGTTACAAATAATAAACCACGGGAGGGGTGGGGGGAAGGGGGGGGGGGGGGGCATGTAAACAGTGCCCTCTGTATGCCCACGCATAATAGCCTTTAATTGGCACTGAATGATACGTCATCAGTATGTATTCAATGGCTGCGCTGTCGATTCTGAATCTTGATTGGCATTGGTTAAAAATACAAAAGCATTCAGCTTACAAAACAATTCTAAATCGGTATATTTAACCTCGAATCGCTTCGCGCGCCATTATCCGTTCTATTTCGACCTAGTCGGTTACACGTCTGACTGTTTGTTTAGCTGTATAACGTACTTTTACGAATATATAATTTTTTCTCTTTGTAAAAGATACGGACAGAAAGTTCATCACTCGTCCCTTGATTCTAGATGACAACTTTCCAGATGGATTTTGTAAAATCATTTGCAGCTTTTCTTCTCATCATCTCTACATTTGGATATGATAATATGATGTTTGCTTACGGCCAAGGTAAGTGTGAGCCAGAGTGGGTAAACCCCTTGACTACGGTAACTGGGTGGGTTGTGTACAAAGTCTATGGGGATTTCAAAATTTCACCAAGTTTTCAGGATTTATGTCAAGGAATATAAATCATTATTGTACACTTTGTAAGGAAATGTGCACATTTAGATGTTGAGCAACGTATGGTTGTTCATACTGTCACAATGTAAATAGGCTACACCCCCCCCCCCCCCCTTTCCACTATTTTACTATTGATTTGCATATAGTCTGTATTTTAACCCATCTAGCCGGTAATGCTACATAGTACCAGGAGTTGATGGTAAGGAAAAGTGTTACCAGTCTAACTAGTTGGGGGTAATTAAGGGAGTGGTGGATGTTTTGAATGCTTAGTGCAGATTGGATCTTTTGTGTGTGAGAAGGGATCTTTTGTGTTTGTGCAGAAGTGTGAGCAAGAGGGGTACAGTAAATGAGGGAGACATGTTAGTTCTGGGTGGTATAGTCAGTTGATACTATGCTTTCCTAGGAGCAGGTTGTGCACTAGGTGTGATGTTGTGGTGAAATTGGAGGCACCAAGGATGAGGCACACGCTTTATGTATGTTATGCAGCACAGGCATGACAGCTTTGGCAGCCATTTTCCAGTGGCAACTTCAGGCAGCACAGGCCAGGAGAAGCCTCCATTTCCCCTCAACTTCTGTCATCTCAGCATTTACTGTAAGTTTCAAACTGATTTCTAATAGTAATTGTAGGAAAAGTAAATCATTATAAAGTTGAAAGCTAAAGAAGCTATGTTTTTCTAGGAATGAAGACATTGGAACATGCTGTAATTTATCCCCAAGAAATGTCAGTAAAGCATGTGTATTTAGTTAATTATTGAATGTGTAGTGAAATCAAGCTATTTGAAGTGGAATTAATCTACTACAGAAAAGGATTATATTTCTTAACTTTCCAAGCAATGGTTAATTTAGAATATTTTTGCTTGTAGTCATTAATGTATTTCTTTGAAGTGATGTGATATGCTGATTGAATTAGGCGTTGTTACACAAATGAAAGTCAGTACAATGGTACAGGAAGAATGTTAGAATTGCATTATTTTGCACTTATGTAAAGGAAATTATTCAAAGTGTCTCTAAAGTCATTTAGACACTTAACTTATGAGAATACATTTATTTGCTGATGAAATAAAATACTAAGTTTATTGTATGTGTTCAAACTAATGTTATAGTTCCATACATGTAAATATAAAGTGTGGCAAATTGAATTCATTGTGGCACACATGATTAACAAGATTCCCGATGGCCGGTTAGTTATTCAAATAGGGAATAGTGTCTTTTTATGTGTCCAATATAACCCTCTTTTATAGGGACGAGCTGGGCCAGAACCCCGTACCCAGAACCCCGTACTTCGTAGCACATACTTCGTAGCCATACCCAGTACTCCGTACTTCGTATTCGTCATCGACCTGCACGTCGTACTCCTCGGCTACTTCGTGGACCTCGTACTCATCGTGGACTCGTACTTCACGCGATCCTCGTGAGCGTTAGTCGTACCACGTCGTCGTACTTCAACGTACTCTTCGTAGCACTCATCGGCTACTTGGTCATCGACCTTCACGAACTCGTGCTCGACGCCGTCGTCGACGATGATCGTCAGTGTCGCGCATGAACTGCAACCCGCTACCGAACTCACACTAGACTGAAGGACTCTCGGCATAGCAACCGCCCCATGTTAAGGTGCTATTCAACCATTTGGCCATTATAGTTAATATTTGATTCATGGATTAAGGCCATGTTTCTGCCACACTATCTGATTAAATATTCAGATCAAGATAACTGATTATATGGATATGTCTACTGTGTTTAGCAAAGCCATTTTGTGACCCATATGATCCAACAGATCCTGATATGGTGTAGTTTGATAGTATTTCGCAACATTGTGCTTGTATGTTATGACTTGAATTGTTGTATACCTATGCTACCATTCAATTTCATTTATGAGATGTAAACTTGCATAAAGTGATTCAGTTGATGTATTTCAAGAGCTGGAACCATTGGCTCTTATTAAAAGTTTGTTTGAACTTTATATTCTTGTGTGGTGCGCCTTATTTGAGTATTGCATACATTTCATGATAACAGAACCAAATCTGTCGTTAACCAGGGTAAATACAGTACCTAGAGTTGACACATACATAGCCATAAATTGTGTTTATCTATACAAATCCTCTCAATATGAATTAACACATTCATGTACATCAAGACTTATCCCATTTTCACCAAACTGTTAGTTATATTCTAGCCAATGATGGGAGTATTTTAATTTAGCATATTTAAATCGTACAGTGGGTTAACTTATATAGATATGGCTTGAATCTTAAATAACTTAAAAAAAGTGAATGAACATCCAACAAAAAATATTCTTATAAAATGAAAAGTAATAGTTTAGGTAGTCCATTTCACCAACATGTTCAGACAAAATATTTTGAACAGACAAATTAAAGGTTACAGCTCGTTATTCCGAAGGTTCGTTATTCCGAAGGTTCGGTTATTTCGAAGGTTCATTATTCCGAAGGTTCGTTATTCCGAAGGTTCGTTATTACGAAGGTTCGTTATTCCGAACCCGATTTCATTTTCGGACTTACGAACCATCGGAATAACGAACCATCGGAATAACGAACCCGATTTCATTTTCGGACTAACGAACATTCGGAATAACAAACCCGATTACATTTTTGGAATAATGAACCTGCTTGTAAACCTTCGGAATAACGAACCTTTGGAATAACGAACCTTAGGAATAACGAACCTTTGGAATAACGAACCTTCGGAATAACGAACCTTCGGAATAATGCAACAAATGTTCGGATTAACGAACCCTATTTCATTTTCGGAATAACGAACCCTCAGGTATACAAAATTTGCGTGTTCGGAATAACGAACCATTGGAATAAAGAACCTTAGGAATAACGAACCTTCGGAATAACGTCCCGCACCCAAATTGAACACCTCATCACAATGGGTACATGGGTCTACAGAAGAAGAAATTAAGCTGTTCTCGCAACCTCAACGCGGACGGAAAATCCTGCGGTTCGTGTGTAAAATCGAGAATTTCCTATAGTAACAGCGGCCCGCCCGTTCTTGGGTTGAAATCACCGACGGGCTTTGGTCAGAATTACGTCATTATGCCACCGCACGATACAGCTCTATGGTCAACAACCAATCAGCGCGTGTGTAGCGAGGAACAATCGCTCGCACGTATAGTGCGCTGCCAGCTGAAACAGTTTGCGCCCCTCGTGCGCACATAGTACATAGACAATGCATATGATGGCGTGTCAACAATACAAGCCAGCTATGCATTGCCTATACATTGCTTGTGACAGCGAGTGGTGACGTCATGCAATCTACGAACGTACTTCCGCGTTCACCGAATTAGCGAAACAGCTTGTAAACGAGAGTTATTTGAGCGCGGCGGACGGGGCAATTATATCGCTCTCGCGGCGTTTAATGCTCCGTACGTCGCTGAGCGAAAACACCATAGTATTTTGTCTATGACGTACGCATCTCCCGTTGTTCTTTTTCCGCTTACAGAACCATGATGTCCTGTTGGTTGCGCAAGTGTTGGTGATTAATTATAATGTTAATGTTTATAAATTGCACAATACTTTTCAAAGTGTTGGACATCTATTTAGTATCAAAAAACGGTACTCACACGTATAAGCCTGTATTGTTAATTGCGTGGTGGTCCCCTTTAACTACAATTTGTGTAAATCTTGTCAAGGGGATGCCACCATGAAAAAACACCACTATTACCTGGCATTTCCCAAATTGCATCTGTCATTTTCAACAACAAAGAACTCAGCGATGCGGAATATTGCTCATACAGGAAAGTTATCAAATTACAGCTGAAAAGTCACTCTTTAGATCTATGCCTCATTTAAAGGGACTTAGTAACATTGTCCATATCCTCAAAATCCAATTTGATTTCTAGCGGTTCCCTCATACCTTGTTGTATTGTTATTAACAATAACATCATGGGGCAGGTTTCGGTTCTTCAAATTTCCCTTTCGTTACAAAGATATGACGATTGAAGTGTTCAGATAATAAAATATCCGTTGGATTTTTGAAACCGTGTACAAAGTGAGTGCAGTGAGTTAGTGAATATCACTTTGCATTTTTGCTCATTATTCGGCCATGCGACGATCATTTGACTTGAAATTTTCACACAATACCCTGTGGACATATCAGATAAAAACAATATACATGGCATCAACTATTCATCACTTGTTGCACATGTCAACAAAGTTACTAGATCCCTTTAAAGGGGTAGTACAGGTTTGGTAAGGCTGAACTTTAGAAACCAAACCTGGTCAGTAACATTATAAACTAATAGTTATTACTCCACCATGCTCGAATGGTATACAAAATTACAAACGACTAAGTAAAAACCCCATTATCATTCAAAAAGATCCATTAAAACACAAGAGGGCGCTCTCTAAAAAGGCATTGGTTTTATTGAAATCATGATTAAATAGAGAGATCATCAACAACTATTTAAAAAACGCTTTTGAAAATTTTTGAAAAAGTGTATGCATTTTTTTAATTTTTTGAAAAATTCATCTAATTATTTGGGCCCCAAATAATTATAAGATCAGATATATTTATTGATATTTCAGCCGTTTCTGGACCGATTTTTACCAAATAAAGTTTATTCTGCCATTAGAATTGCATGTTCTCTCAAATTCGACACTTAGTTTTTCATTACCTCACCAACAAATTGTGATGTGCAGCACCCTCTCTACCAAAACTGAACTACCCCTTTAAGGTGTGAACATATTTTTGAGTAATTGACCTCTGAACTTCGATTACCTTTTTTGTATACGCTCTGTACAAACTGGGTATACTACGTTCGGGTATCTTACTGCAGTTTGACGTACAGTTGGGTTCATTAATTTAATATAATGTATTCATATGTTTTAAACCAAAGAAAACTGAACCAAATCTTCTGTAAAACCTTATCATTTGACCTTCATGAAGGCGCTTGTATTCAATATGAGTATGTCTCAAGTTTCAAATTAAAAGTTTATTGTTTTCATTTTTACAAAATACATGTACGCATCAGAATAATGTAACATAATGATTATAATCAATACAACATATATACAAAATAACATATAATACCTAAAGTGAAAATAGACTTTGTACACAGCCCACCCGGTTCCCGTAGCCAAGGGGTTAAAATTGATTATTATGTTCATTATTTTTGCATCGTTGTTTCCTTAAAACCAGGAAAAAAAGTAAATATAAGTCGTTATCTTGTTATTGATGTGTTCTATAAAAACTGGCCAGGAAAAAAACAACTACATTTCCCTTATTAACTGTAAGAAAAAATTCCAACAACAAATGAAACATGCTCTCCATGTCATGGTTTCCATGGCAACGATAAGTAACCACGGCGTATGCCGAAAGGGTGGGTAGCGTCGCGTCGCGTCGCGTTGACTGGAACGCGACCATTCGTCTAAAGCCCCCCCCCCCCCCCCCGGTTTTGCCTAAAGGGTGCGTTGGGAGCGTTAAGGCGCGTCAGTTCAGAAAACGCTACCAAAAGGCACATACGGGGGGGGGGGGGGGGGGGGCTTATTCCGAATGTACGCGTTTTGTACAATGATGTGTACATCAAAGACGCGTCCGTAACTTGCGCCATTTCGATCTCTGAGTTTTCGTTTCGCCACCCCGACGAAACACGTGTTATCAAATGAGAGACCGACTTTTCCACAAGGTGGGATTTTATAGCGAATGGTTGATTTATTCAACCGATGCGTAACGCGTGCGTGCTTCGGATGTTATACTGTAGTCGATATATGAAGCCTTATTATTGTGTTTGTAAATGTATGATGTTCGATTCCCACGCCCTAGTTTACAGCGTACCGCGCATTCCAGGAAATGGGTTAGTACAACCGCCTTGTTAATGTTGTATTATAATAAAGGTCAGTTGCGAGTCATGTGTGTTTGATTGTGTCCCTGAAAGTATATAAAACTTATGAAGGCCCTATTTGATCAAAATACACATTTACTAAAGAGTCTACATTTCAAGTTTCGATTACACACAAATTAATTCAATCCGAAGGTTAACTATTCCAAGGCTTAGATGCTTACTCTTGAGCAAATTTGAGTAAACAAGATATGACGTCATAACAATCTATTTTTTGAATTTTCAAATTTGAACTTCATTTACCGAAAGAGCATATGGCTAAGATATGCCTATCGGAATGATTTCTTTTGTCAATGGGAAATTAGTGCTTCCAACGCACCCTTTCGGCAAAACCGGGGGGGGAGGGGGGGGGGGGGGGGGGGGCTTTGGACGAATGGTCGCGTTCCAGTCAACGCGACGCGACGCGACGCTACCCACCCTTTCGGCATAAGCCAGTAACCACCATGTTTACAATAATCTTTTAAGGAAACATAACCAAATTTGGTAAAAATTGAACATGTATGTACATATGGCGACCAAATTATGAGAGAGGCATACTGTGCCTACCTCGCGGGCTTCATAGGGTGAAAACAAAAATTGCATATCACGTTGTATTCGATTAAATTGATACGAAATTACTTATATTTATTTTTTGAAATCATTTTCTGAATCTTTAAGAAGAAGCTAAGAGCTTTAAATGATGTATGATATACTAATAAATTACTTAATCACCTTCCGAACAAATTAAATGAAAATTTACGAACCGTTTGCCCACACACAATTCAAATATGTCTTTAAATTTAATTGCATAGTTAGCATATCTAAGAAATAATTTATAGTAATACAGAAAAAAGAGAAAGTGACACCATGCCAGATTGCAATATTTGTCAAGTTCTACAAAGTCGGTGCCTGATAAATCGCACCTCCTGGCCATCAAAGAATTATATTATATACGATGCCTTTATTCGATAAACTATTGTAATCTATAGCCATTCGGTGATTCGGGGTTATTTTTGAAGTAACCCCAGAGCCCATATATTTAATTAGCGCGTCCGAAAATATGGTATATTAATATGTATAGTACGTTTCGATATGATATGTTATGTTATGTTAAGTTATAGATATTATGTTATGTGCATTGATAGTGCGCACATATAATGAAAACAAACCTGTTTCACAAATGCAGTACGGTTGGTCGGAGGAAGTGCTCCACACGAGGGGCGAGTTGAAGTCTTACTGAACGGCCAGTGGGGTACGGTGTGTGACGATTCCTGGGATTTGAGTGCTGCTCAAGTCGTGTGCAGTCAGCTCGGTTACCCTACGGCGATCTCAGCGAATTCCCGAGCGTACTTTGGCCAGGGCACAGGACCTATCTTACTGGATGATGTGGAATGTTTCGGCATCGAGACGTCATTGACAGATTGCTTTCATGGTGGAGTAGGAAACCACAATTGTGAGCACACTGACGATGCAGGCGTTGTGTGCGCGTCAACACGTGAGTAAATAGAGTAATGCGGATCTTAAATTAAAGGGACTTAGTAACATTGTCCAAATCCTCAAAATCCAATTGGAATTTTAGCGGTTCCCTCATACATTGTTATATTCGTATTAACAATAAAAACATGGGACCGGTTTCGGTTTTTCAAATGTCCCTTTCGTTAAAAAGATATTTACGATTGAAGTGTTCAGATGGTAAACTATCCACTGAATCGTCAAAACCGTGTACAAATTGAGTGCAATGAGTTAGTGAATATCACTTTACATTTTTTGCTCATTACTCGGCCATATAACGTCCATTTAACTTGAAATGTTAACGCAACACCCAGTGGACATATCATATAACAACAATATACATTGTATCAACCACTCATCACTTTTTGCACATGTCAACGAAGTTACTAAATTCCTTTGATGGGATTATTGTCAGAAATAATCCAGTGTGTTTGTCCAATCTATTTAAACATACTGGATATAGCAACAGCGCCTCCTTCATGAAGCTAGCGACAGTGTTTAAAAGTTCACCCAATACAAAAGTGCCCCATTCATTCGCGTGAATTGATTCACGCGAGTGAATGGTGCACCTTTTGTCTTGGGGGTACTTTTAGATATTTGCGGCGGCTTCAACGTCGCGCATTCGGCAGTGTGAAGCGTGCTTTATCCAGTGTGCATATCGATGGTTTGTCCGCCTACGTTTGCTCATTTGTTTACATATTTTTGTTGTGGAAGTGAGAAATATGATGAGTTTACAAGGACATGTACACGTTGGTCATTGTCAAGTTTACATGAGTTTATACTCGGAAATACGCAAAATAATTCATACGTTATGTTGTCATATATATAATGTATGTCATTCTAAAGTATTGACCTGTAATGTGCCGACATATGCACACCTCAACAAACTTGCAAGGGCTTCAGGGATCGGAACACACTTGGTAATCGCCATAGTATTTCCCAGTATCAGATCGAGTTGACTACAAGTTGAGAAATTCTAAATGAAACAGGAAAGCTATAAATTCCAGATCAAACGGCATGTACGTAAAACTATTGCACCCTCCCAACAAAAAACATTCAATCGTGTAACATTTTCAGGACAAACCTACACCATATTAACATTTCATTACTGATAGCACTACAATAGTATACCTATGCTGCAGTGATGATAATGACAATACTGATAGTAATGAATCATGTTGATAGTGATGGTGATGGTACTGATAATGATGTTAACAATACTGAAGATTGTAACGATGGGAAATGTCGGTACTAAATTTGGTTTCAAACATGTCTGTAAAGCGTGTAGTTTATGTAATGATGTAAAACCTATCAATACTTGCGTACAGCATAATTGAAAAGTACCCACTTCCCAACTGCAGTACGCCTGGCCGGAGGGAGCAATTACAGCGAGGGCAGAGTAGAACTCTTTCTGAACGGCGAGTGGGGTACGATCTGTAACAACGGCTGGGATGTGACAAATGCGCTGGTGGTGTGTCGTCAGTTAGGACTCGGCTTCGCGATCTCAGCAGGTACCAGCACTGTAAGCCCAGCCCTGGACAGTTCTGTGCCCATCTTCCGCGATGAAGTGTCCTGTACTGGCGTCGAGTCATCCATCACTTCCTGTCCTCACAGTGGCGCAGTAATCATCCTCGACTGTGATCACTCTCAAGATGCAGCGGTCGTATGCAATCCTCCCGGTAAGTACACTCATATATTTATTACCAGTTGCGTGGAGCATGCTTTGCATTATAGAGATGTAAGCTTTGCAAATAAAACTTGAAATGGAGTAATCACGAAGTGTTGTTCCAATTAAGGTTTTTTTAAACAAAACTGTAATCGTTTTATAGAGGACAAACTTGTCGTTATCGGTTGGGTAGATAAAAGGAAATTGATGCCTGTCCTTAATACCACAAAATATTTATTAAGCTCTCCATGAAAACAAGCAAAGATTTGTTGTGTGTTATTCTCTTTTTTAATTTACATTTAATAGGTCTGTTCAGCTTCACTTCGTTTGAAATAGCTTATGTACTAATTAGTGCAATGACCCCTGTTCACAATTATTAACAGTTAGCTAACTGTAAGGTAGCATCTAAAACTGTTTTCATCATTGAAAACCAATACGTATCATCACTCTACCATACTTGAGTTATAAAAGTAAACATTAACATGTCATTCAGGACGCTATGGTCATTCACATAACAGCGGCTACCCAAGATATGGTTATTTAGAAATCCAGAAGATGGAATTCCTTTTAGAAAAAAATATAAGGCAATTTGTTCCCAACATTAAAAGGATCTAGTAACTTTGTTGACATGTGCAAAAAGTGCTGAATGGTTGATGCAATGCATATTGTTGTTATCTGATATGTCCACGGGGTATTGTTTGAAAATGTCAAGTTATATGCACTTTATATGGCCGAGTAAAGAACAAAAAGGCAAAGTGATAATCACTAACTCATTGCGTTGACTTTGTACATGGTTACGACTATCCAGTGAATATTTTAACATCTGAACACTAGTATCGTAAATATATGGGAAATTTGAAAAGCCAAAACCTGTCCCATGCTTCTATTGTATTAATACATAAAGATAGGAGGGAACCGCTGAAATTACAATTGAATTTTGACGATTTTTGACAATGTCACTAGATCCCTATAACATTTAATGGACATATGAAGCAAACAACACGTGGATAACGAACTATTTTATCTCTATTGATTACATTTAAAAAATGCCTGTTTACAATGCTTTTTATTGTTGCATCATTTCCTTAATCGACCACGTTAACTATCAGATTAAGTGGTCCATTCATTCCCTGTTGATAATCTATACAAATGTTTATCTAAACCGAACACAACAAGTAACTACCCCCAAAACAACTGCTCATAATTTCATAACCGAAAATTGTTTCAAGATGTTATCGTTACACAATATATTGGTACAGTTGGTATGAACATTTTATGTGAAAATCAGAGATATTCATCATTTTGTGGCTGAATGAGCACAGATTACAGACAAAATTGCCCAATTCAAAAGCCACAAGACATTGCATGTGCCTGTACATTGTTGTAAAACAGCTACATGTGGCTGAGTGCATTGATTATGGTTTATGAAACAATGCTGTTTGATATTCCATTCATTTTGATTTTTTAACTTTACATTTTTTAAATTTTGAAATATCACAATTTTCTCTTTATTGTGTGCTCTTTCAACCATGGAATAATGGTTACCGCTTATCTTTACATATTGTTTTCCGAACTACCACAGGGATATTTTGGCAAGGCGAAATCTTGAAACGATTCGTGGTTATGAAATTATGAACAATTGTTTAGAGGTGTAGTTACTTTTTGTGTTCGGTTTAGTTGTATTTTCCTTTGATCTCCGCGTTACAGAAATGGTAACCTGTCGGTCACTAGCCTCTATTGCGAATGGGGGCGTGTATGTGTCAGATTACAACGTAGGGGGCGAAGCCAGATATTTCTGTGACTATGGCTACGAGTTGAGCCTCGATGTTTTGCTTATCTGTGGATCAGACGGACACTGGACCACTACTGGGGATACCCTCTCGTGTCAAGGTAATTGTTTCTCCTCTAGTGGCCTTGCTAAAGTCGTGTTGTATTCAAAATGGTGCACAATATGCCTTATAATATACAGAACAGTGTAGTGCATCACGGATAATCCAAATATGGCAATAGCTCTTAATCGAAAGCATACATTAACTGCCACAGAGCAATATTGGAAAAAGTTATGAAATTCAGGTCTACTGGCAAAACCAATTGTTTAACATGGTTGAAATAGTATGAAAGAGGGTTTATATGGTAAACTTCGAACCATAATATCGTAAAATGCAAACATATAAAAACAGTTTCGTGCGCGCCGCATAGAGTGGACGAAAAGTTCACAGCTTGTTCAGCCCGTCCTCCTCGGCTTGATTATTGTAGCTCGACTACATGCGGTGTGGTTTGCGTGTGCTTTGCATTTGATGTTCGGATGCACTTTTGAAATTGCATCCGTTAGCGACATCGTTGGAGCATATACGGCTATAGCCTAAATTGCAAATATCTCAATAATGCTGTGTCTGGGCAAAATCGTTATAATCATATTTTGCACAAATATATTATTTTACATGGTCGGTGATGAAAGCGTATATTGTATGTGGTGTGTGGTGTTGGGTGTTCTCCAATTCAAAGTCACCATTGGGAACCCCCCCCCCCCCCCCCCCCAGCCCCCTTACAAATGGTATACATACATTAAGACAAAATAATGCAAAAATAAATACAAGTCCGAACAATGTCCGCACAACACGAAAGACGTATGACGTCACTGCCGGTAGAAATAAAATACTGCCTGTTATACCAAAATCAATTAGAGATAAAAAGCACTTGACATCAAGTATGCATGCAATAACATGACAATTTATGTGTTAAGACAACCTCCAAAATTTTCTGAGATATTCCATCAACTAGTAGTAGTACTAGTAGTAGTAGTAGTAATAGTAGTAGTTGTGGTTCTAGTAGTGAGAATGTTGTAATTACCCGACTGTACATGTGACTCAGTAATAATTGCAATAAAATGTGTTGTTCATATTTCTTACAAACAGAAGTAGGAGGTGAGATCATCTACTGGGACCGAGTAGGCGGTGGGGTTGGTAGCTTCGTAGCATTTGTCGTCCTCGTCATGCTCGTCATATGCTGCTGCCGATCTGAAGTGCATTACGTTTCTTAAAATATTTTCGGATAAAGCAACTGTTATTGAAATTAAGATTGGGTAAGCTATAATATTGGTGTTTGTTAATGTTGTGTGATTGTAAGCATACGCTCTGCTCAGATGCATTACACTGTATTTTGTTCATCTAGCTAATAACTAAGTAGTGATTTACTGATGATGACACTATCAGTCATTAATATAATTTTACTCCGGAGAGTTTCTAAGAGGCGGTGCCACGCGACATAAAGTTTACAAATAAACCGAACACAAAAAGTAACTTACCCCATAAACAACTCCACATGATTTCACAACCAATATTATTTTCAAGACTTCATCCAACTAAAATATGTTGGTAATTTGGATAACTATGTTTAACAATGAACAGGAAAGATTACTTCATGGCTGAGTAATCAAATATAATAGCCTCAACAATTCTCAAAATTCTGCGGTTTGTTGCGAGTTTAGAAAATGTACAATTACACTGATTTCACAATCATAATAAATACATTAAGCCACATGTACCATTAAACATTCAAAATGGGTGTAATTCTAAGCAGCATTGTTTCATATACAAATGACGCGCAGGTATGAGTGGGTCGGTAGGAATTGTTTGCACAAGGTAACTATGGAACTGTTAAATCCACGAGGCGAAGCCGAGTGGGTTTAGACTAGTTTCCATAGTTACCGCGTGCAAACAATTCCACCGACCCACGAAATAAACTTGCGCATCATCTGTTTTATAGAATGGGCATTGTTACGCCCCCCAAAAAGTCAAAAAATTAAAAATTAGAAAAATTACCGGATGCATGAAATAATTTTACCGGACGCATGCAATTTTTTACCGGACGCATGCAATTTTTTACCGGACGCATGATTTTTTTACCGGACGCATGACATTTTTTACCGGACGCATGAAATTTTTACCGGACGCATGAACTTTTTACCGGACGCATGATTTTTTTACCGGACGCATGACTTTTCATGCATCCAGTACAATTACTTGTCTGCACAAATTTTGCTCTCAACCAATTAGATTGCAGGGATTTATCAACCCATTCTATAATAAACCATGATCAATGCATTTAACCACATGAGCTGTTTCACAATAATGTAAAGGTATGCGTCAGTTCTTGTGTCGTTGGTTATGTTGTCTTTAATCTGTGCTTATTCAGCCATGACGGAATGGTTACCGCTTATTTGTAAACATAGTTATTACCATATTGATATTTGAGCAATATGAACGCTTGAAACATTATTGGTTACGAAATTATGAGAAGTTGTTAAGAAGGTAAGACACTGTCTTGTTTGCACTTTGTACACTAATAATATTGATAAACAGCGTCATGAATATTTGTCAAATTAAGTGACCAAAATACTCCATGAACTATTTGGAGTTCCTTTAAATGATGCGCAATACTTTGAAAGAAAAAGGAGCACTGCTTACAAAATGAAAGGCGATTATTTTGTTTTGTTTGGCTATTTGTATGACCTACCAACCATTAGTCTTTATAATCAATTATATTCATAATTTCGGAGCCATTTTGAAAATCAGAAGTCATTTCAATCCTATATCGTGTGGCATTGAGAGTGCATTATGCACCAAGACCGCACCCATCATAAAAGTGTACTTTTCAGCTGTATTTTCCTTCATATGGATACGGTACTTGTTGAGTTTTAATTAACATTCATTATAATGGTACGTATAACGAGTAAAATAGTATTATACACGGAAATTGCCGTGTTTATGTTATGAACTTAATTGTTGTGTCAGCTAAATAGCTCATTTATTGTATATGTATGGATTTGTCCGGTGTTACTGTTATATTTTATGATAATTTATATATCTCTATATATTTATAATTTCGGAGCCATTTTGAAAATCAAAACACATTGTAATCGTATAATGTGTGACATTGAGAGTGCATTATGCAAAAAGACCGCACCCAACGTAACAGTGTACTTTTCAGCTTTAATTTCCTTCATATGGGTACGGTACTTGTTGAGTTATAATTAACATTCATTATAATGGTACGTATAACGAGTAAAATAGTATTATACACTGAAATTGCCGTGTTTATGTTATGAACTTAATTGTTGTGTCAGCTAAATAGCTCATTTATTGTATATGTATGGATTTGTCCGGTGTTACTGTTATATTTTATGATAATTTATATATCTCTATATATTTATAATTTCGGAGCCATTTTGAAAATCATAACCCATTTTAATCGTATAATGTGTGACATTGAGAGTGCATTATGCAAGAAGACCGCACCCAACAGAGCAGTGTACTTTTCAGCTTTATTTTCCTTCATATGGGTGCGGTACTTGCTGAGTTCTAATTAACATTCATTATAATGGTACTTATAATAAGGATAATATTATTATACACGGAAATTGACATGTTTCTATTATGAACGTAATGGGGTAATTCAGTTTTGGTAGAGAGGGCGCTGCACCACACAATTTGTTGGTGAGGTAATGAAAAACTGTGTGTCGAATTTGAAAGAACATGCAATTTTGATTGCAGAATAAACTTTATTTGGTCAAAATCGGTTCAGAAATGGCTGAAAAAATATACCTCGCACAAAAAGTTCCACAATCGAGGTTTGTACATTAATAACTTTTTTTATTACGCTATTACCATTCATAAATGTGGTATCATTGAAAAGCGTGAATCTTTCTCTTTACATTAATATAACATTTGCTATGAATATTTTATCATGGAATGTGCATTGCATCCAAATCTAGGGCAAAGTCAAAAGTGAAATGTTGCAAAATGCACTGATTTTGTCAACAGAATGCCTTCCTTGGCTTGAATGGGGGTGAGGTGGTCATGCATTCAAGCCACGTTTTAATCTTCAAACAAAAGGAAGGCACACTGTTGACAAAATCAGTGCATATTGCAACATTTCATTTGTTATTTTGCCCTACAATCGGATGTAATGCACATTCCATGATAAAATATCCATAGCAAATGTTATCTCAATGTAAAGAGGAGGATTCACGCTTTCCAATGATACCGAATTTATGAATGGTAATAACGTAATAGGCATTCAAGCCACATTTTAATCTTCAAACAAAAGGAAGGCCCTTTGTTGACAGAATCAGTGCATTTTGCAACATTTCACTTTTGACTTTGCCCTACATTTTGATGCAATGCACATTCCATGATGAAATACTCATAGCAAATGTTATATCAATGTAAAGGGGAGAATTCACGCTTTCCAATGATACCAAATTTATCAATCGTATTAACCTAATAGAAAAGTTATTAATGCGCAAACCTTGATTGCGGAACTTTTTGTGCGAAGTATATATCAAATCGTAATACATTTGGGCCCCAGATTTATTTGATGATTTAAAAAATAAAAATGAAAAAAATGCTTACAGTTTTTTCACCAATCTTAAAAGCGGTTTTTAAATAGTTGTTGATAATCTCTCTATTTAATCATTATTCTAACAAAACATGATGCACAGTTTTGTATGAACAATGGTTTAAACCAATGATTTTTGTTTAGAGCGCCCCCTTGTGTTTTAATGGCTCTTTAAAAAAAAAATTGATAACAGGCTTTTTACTTAGTCCTTTGTAATTTCGAGCATGGTGGAGTTATAAATATTAGTTTGTTATGTTACTGTGCAGGTTTTGGTTACTAAAGTTCAGCCTTAACAAAACTGTACTACCCCTCCAATAGTTGTGTCAGCTAAATAGCTCGCTTATTGTATATGTATGGATTTGTCTGGTGTTAAGTTATATTATAGTGTTAAATGTGCTATACAAGTAATTGTGTAACTGTATGTTCAAGCGCAAGTTCCTTTGTATTAGTATTGTTTTTTGCCATGATATGTAGCTATGTTAATGTTCTATATGAAGAGCTTAATTCCAAAATGCGCTAAATCAACTTTCGGGGAAAAATTTCTTTGCCCTGTTTTGAACACATGCCTACGGGAATCTGAAAATAGAGCGTTCCATATTTTGATTTTGATTGTGTAATTTCACTAATTTGTCCCTACATTTTGATTTCTGGATAGCTACGTAGCTCACTAATGTACGGATATCGTTGAATAAATATAAATGAAAAGTGGATTACGCGCCTTTTGGAACTAAGCTGTACGGACCTGATTTATATTTTTTCTTTCCCTTTAAAAAACGGACATCTACCCCGGATAATAAACAAAGATTAAAAATAAAACAACATAGTTAAATGTACCTGGAACACTGTTATCGTATTTTTTAATCCATTCATTTTATCTAAATAATCGCATACCGAGGTCACACAAATCGAACAGTAACTTTCATGTGAAGCTTACTTGCCATCTTCCAGGGAAGGGATATATTACAAACAATAAATTGTTGTCAAGTACAACCAAGTTCACTTTCATGTTCATCTCGTATTTGTTTATTTTATTTTATTTTATGTTTATTTATTTTTTTTTTTGGGGGGGGGGGGGGGCTTTGGTACCATATTAATGAAATAGGTTAGGGTTTGTATATTTATTGTTAAAATGGCAGACAGTTTTTAATCCTAGAGATTTCTTTGTAAATGCAGACGTATGCATATATGCTAGATACAGACGGAAAAAAATTCATAATTGGGAGCATGTTATACAGAGCTTTTACGATTTTCATTCATAGCATAAGCAGGTGAGAGCTTACTTTATTGACAATCAAACAAAGGACATATTCAACCATTTATGCGAGATTATGCATTGTTTTAATATACATGTTTAAAGATAAGATGTGGTTTGAGTATACACATACACATACATGATGCCTGTGATTTACGTTATATTTGCATATTTAATAAATAGATGACGTCAGTCAAGTATCCGATTTGAAGCGGCATTTAGTATAACGTGTTTTCTATTCTTCAGCGTTCCAAGTTGCCAAATCGATGGCTCGATGAGCTAGCTGGGCGCCTAAATACGTACTGTTACTGGGTATTAAAATTTAAAAATATTGGCACTCTTGATTTGAACAATTCAGACATTATTCTATCAATCTTCAAACTCAGTTGGTGTGAATGGGTGTGGTCGTGATGCTCATATTCACCACCAATTTCATACAATTAACCAAATGTTCAAAAGGAGATTTTAACAGTCTGACCAAAGAAAACCTTTTGTACACACATTACAAAGCTGTGTGCAAAATAATGAGTAGGTGTGCCGTCTTCTGCTTCAACACGGATACATTTCATTACATATTTTGTCTTTATTTATATTAATACTCAAAGTGTCAATAGTTGTAATTATTTAACAGCTAGTAAAAGTGCAATTGTAATCATTCCAGTTGGTTACAGCATTGCATCGATTAATTATATATTACGTACAATACATATTAAAGGGATAGTTGAGTTCTGATAAAGAGAGTACAGTTTTGGTCAAACTGAATTTTAGTTACCAAAATCTGCACCATTACATTACAAACTAATAGTTATAACTCCACCATGCTCGAAGGAATACAGAATTACAAACGACTTAGTAAAATGCTTGTTATCATTCAAAAAGAGCCGTTCGAACTCAAGAGGGCGCTCTTTAAAAACTCATTGGTTTCAGCCATTTTAAAATATTGTGCATGTGATGGTTTGTAAAAATAGTGATTAGATAGAGAGATAATCAACAACTATAACAAAAACTTCTTTTGAACATTTTTGAAAAGAGGAAGCATTTAAAAAAACAAATGTACGGTTGGTTCAAAATTATTGAATACTTGTGGGGCCCCACATTTATTACAAATGGTTACGTTTACGGATATTTCAGCCGTATCTGAACCGATTTTGATCAAATAAAGTTTATTCTGTCATTAAAATATTATGCTCTTTCAAATTTGACACAAAAAAGTATTATGTGTAGCGCTCTCTCTACCAAAACTCAACTGTCCCTTTTATGTATTGTTCCCTCATCTCTGAGGAGGCACAGCTACGTACACTAATGACTAAGCCATCAGTGCCATGAATCAGTTAAATATGACGTTAAAGGTGTAAGGATTTTTTGGACTGATTTTGATAATAAAAACATGTTAGAACATCTTAGTTTCCTCTATCAAGAATAAGGTTTGAAATTATATTATCAAAGCAATTAATTTGTTTAAATTCTGAAACATTTCGATAGTTTTTGATTTGATTCATTTATTATTGCAACTGATAAAACATAGTTGGCTTGATACAAATTAAAATACAATATAATATAATATACAAATATATAAAACACAATTAAACAAAATTTAAAAGGCAAATAATATTAAATGACTAAATGAATCTTATATATAAAACCAACAAACATTTATTAAAGTACAAATACACCTCGAAAGACCAGACAAGATAACCCAAACAAAATCAATCCCACGGGAATACACTTCACTTCAAACCAAAAACAAGCATACAATAATAGCAAAGATTTTATAGTCATTTTTAAAAGGGGACAACCAGGCATAGAGCAAGACATAATTGAATGTTTTCGTACCGTTTTGTGATATCAAATATATACCAATCCGTTTGCCAAGGGTTGTATAATATAATTCATTAATAATGCAATTAATTACCAACACTTACGGAACCTCTATTATTAAATGGTTCCGTGCGCGCCAAACATTTGCGAGTGAGCCAACTCTATATTACAGGGTGGCCACCCAAAAAGGAACGGGGAATCTCCCAAAATATAGTAACACAATGATTATGTCCATCGGATATAATGTCCTTTCCAATGAAAAAAGATACCATGAACAGTAATTTTGGACGAGTATGTTTTGTTTCAGGACGTCGTTAGTGAGACCATGTCACATAGGCGTAAATACTTACGTAATACCTATTCATCAGTTGGGATGAATGTATAGCTCATCACCTCCCCCCCCCCCCCCCCCCCCCCTGTTGAATGGGTATCAATGACAGATTTACGACCATGCATGTCAGGTTCCCATTTTTGTCATTTTTTGTAATTTTGTACCCAGTTACTTGCTGATAAATCGCACTTCCTTGCCGTAATAGCATCGAACAAGTATGCTCATTATCTCGGCACACAACCGAATGCACACTGACAATGGCGCGCGTATCGCTCGTGGTTCGATGATATGACGGGCAGTAAGTGCGATTTATCAAGCACGGCCATGGCTAATATTTACCAAAAAGGGAACCTGATGTGGTTTCATTCACAGCGCCCTAATACAAAAACTACACGGCCAAATTTACTGTTCTTGGTATCGTTTTTCATTTGAAAAGAGACACTATCCGATGGACATAATCATTTTATTACTATATTTTGGGAAATTCCCTGTTCATTTTTGTGTGGACCACCCTGTATAATACCTGATGATTCGTTCGTTCAGGACAAAGGTAGTCTTCGTACATACATACCCATATGAACGCATGCTTTATAATGGTTATGCGTTTTCCAAGTAGATTTTGGATCTGGAAACATATTTTTCTGAACTTGTTGACGAAATGGATTAGTAAAGATGTTTCATGTATAATAATATTTTTGGGTGTGTGGCACCCTTTAAAATATGTGACTCGCCACCGTAAATTCAGCCAGAATTTGGGTAACCTCAATTCTGAGATTTTGATACAGTCCGAACCGGCACTATCTAACCTTTGATATGATCTTCAATTTGTCACATAAAGATTCTGTAACGCGCAGTTATTAACGTTTTTCCAAGAGCAATTTTGATTGTTGGACAGATGCAACTTGCGTTTCAAAGGTGCGAAACCATCCCAATACCACGCTGCGGTCCCCTTTGAAATTACAATCCTGCGAAATGGCATCCTCGATATTGTCATTAATTGGATCATGCATAGATAGTCCGTACGCACAAGGGGAAGGAGGGGGGTTCATTATTGACCTCGTACGCTACATCCAACCACATGCCTACACATAACGTACTTTGTAAGCAGCTGAAATCTGTATGCAACCACATTCTAACAAGTAATGTACAAACTGATGGAGTTCTCTTTGTACAGGCGAAGTCAGGATGATATACTTCATTTAACTCATTAAAGGGACTTATTAACATTGTCAAAATCCTCAAAATATAATTTTAATTCTAGCGGTTCCCTCATATATTGTTGTATTCGTATTACCAATAAAATCATGGGACAGGTTTCTGTTTTTCAAATTTCACTTTCGTTACAAAGATATGTACGATCGAAGTATTAAGATAAGAAAAACTCCGGTGGAGTTTTTCTTACTGTGTACAAAGTGAATGCAGTGAGTTAGTGAATATCACTTCGCATTTTCGCTCATTACTAGGCCATGCAATGTCCATTTGACTTGAACTTTTCACACAATACCCTGTGGACATATGATATAACAAAAATATACATTGCATCAACCATTCATCACTTTTTGCACATGTCAATAAAGTTACTAGATCCCTTTAAAGGGATCTAGTAACTTTACTGACATGTTCAAAAAGTGATGAATCGCTGATGTTAAATACAGATTATATGGCAGAGTAATGAGCACAAATGCATAGTGATATTCGCTAACTCGTTTCGCTGATGTTGTACATAGCTAAAAATATCTGGTAGATAGTTGAATTTGCCGCACTCAGCCGTTTGGCGCATACGGAACCAATCGGCCACATTGGTTCCGTAAGTATTGGTAATTAATTGAAATGTTTACTGGGAAAAGTGTTTGACATCTAATCAATATTAAACAATGTTAGCAAAACATTTCATTCTGTTTTGTTCCTTGACTGCAGCTGGTCTCCTTTAAACAAGCAATAATCACAACAACAACAACAACAACAACAACGGATTCCCCTGCCAACGAATAAGCATATTTGTACGATAATATTAGAAGGTATAATGTAAATGGAAATGTGACGTATTGAAAATAATATTATAACAGTATCGTTGATAGACAAGTACAAACGTTTTTTTTTCTTCAAAAATCTAAATTGTATCTAAAAAAATTATACAGAAAGCTATACCTTTATTTACAATTATCATAATATTTAATACGATAATTCACCCACAACAAAGCAACTCATAAATCATGGTATAGATATATTCAGGCACGGCAATTCTAAGCATTGGGTATTTATGTTCATATCGGTATTAACTCTTAACGTGCTAGGTATTTTCTGCGCTATGGAATTTGTGTGTAATGTAACTCGCAAAAAATGCGAGCTCGGCATGCTAGTAGTTAATTCAACGTTTTATATCAAAACAATTCACAAAATATAACAACTTTTTCCTAAGCAGGGTACGTTATAAGGATTGTCAGTCCAGAATCAAAATAGTGATTTGTGACAAATTGATTAGGACTAGGCCTTTCAGTACGGAGGTTTAAGTCAAGGAACTTGGCAGCAATATATTCATTGAGGTGTTTATGTTGGTTTGATATAATATGCCATCAAGACCGTAGTGCTAATAATATGCATATCATTATTAATAATTAAGCTTGAATACCAATCGCATACTAATGTGTAGTACGCCTCATTTATAGGCATACAACGTTATAAATATCCACACTAGTAGGAATAACCGACATACATTATAATAAGAAGTATGAAATGTCCATAACAATACCGTTATGAGCATAATAAAAGCAGTTATATGTTCATATGCAAAAAGTAAAGTATACAAAATGTACAGTTATACAAAAAAATCTAGAACCTGTATCAACTTAAGTAAAATCTGAACATTCGTTTCTAGTCTAAACAATCATATTAAAACAAATCACACAATCTAACAACTATTTCCTACGCAGAGTAAGTTAGAAGGATTGTCAGTCCCGAATAAAAATAGTGATTTGTGACAAATTGATTAAGGTAGGACTAGGCCTTTTAGTACGGAGGTTTCAGTCAAGGAACTTGGCAGCAATATATTCCTAGAAGTGCTTATTTTGGTTTGTTATAATGTGCCATCCAGACTGCTAGGCATATATTATACAAATCATTATTACTAATTAAGCTTGATCACCAATCACATAATATTGTGTAGTACACTTCATTTATAGGTATACAAATATCCACAATAGTACAAATAACCGACGGAAATTATAACCACCTATTACACAGAAGGCACACGGTAAAATACTGAAGGGATGACAAAAAAGTACACGGTAATATATTGTTTAGATGTTGTCACCTATCACCTGGGTGACGAGGTACTCAGTCAAGTACCGTCTGAGGGGTTAGGGTTAGGGTTAGGGTTAGGGTTAGGGATAGGATCACTGTACAGATTATCCCACCTTGTCCATCAGATTACAGAAGATGTCATCCCTTCAGTATTTTACCGTGTGCCTTTCTTTTTTTTTACGGTGGCTTACTGTGTGCTTTTTGTGAATCGGGTGTTATAACAAACAATAATTGTGGATTGTACATAACAATACCGTTATAAAAATAATAATTAAAGCATTTAAATGATAATACGCACAACAAAGTAAAGTATACAAAATATACAGTTATAACAAAACATCTAGAACCTGTATAAACTTAAGTAAAATCTGAAAATTCGTTTGTAGTATGAAAGTGGTATTCATATTCGGTCATTTTAGTGTGCGAAGACAAGCTGGTATTGAAGTCTCAGTTCAGTATTAACATTTTGTAATGTGTTAATTCGTTTGAACTGATTGAACGGAGTTACAGTGTGTGGCGTAACCATAGTGTATCAATACAGGGTCGAATGATTCAGGAGCAGGCCCCAATATCCAATCTAGATTATATATATGAAAATAAAACAGTATGGTTGTGGAATCCAACCCTATACATATATGTAACCAATGTTATCGTGGCGATTTCCAAATCACATATCCCATTATAATCATCCATTCCATCGCATACAAAGATAAATTTACAATTATAATTCACACACAGCAAAGCAACACATAAATCACGGTATAAATATTGTCAGGCACGTCAATTCTAAGCATTTGGTGTGCATGAAGTTCTCATTGGTATTCATACATTTTATATCAAAACAATTCACAACATATGAAAACTACTTCCTAAGCAGAGTAAGTTAGAAGGATTGTCGGTCCAGAATGTAAAGAGTGAATTGTGACGAATTGATTGGGACTAGGTCTTTCAGGACGGAGGTTTCAGTCAAGGAACTTGGCAGCGATATATCCCTTGAAGTGCTTATTTTGGATGTTATAGTGTGCAATCAAGACTGCTAGGCTTATAATTTACAAATCATTATTACTAATTAAGCTTGATCACCAATCACATTATAACGTGTAGTACACTTCATTTATGGGTATACAATGTTACAAATATACACAATATTTAAACTAACCGACAATAGTTATAATATACAAGAAGTATGACATGTACGTAACAATACCGTTATGATAATAATAAAAGCAAAATGTACAGTTATAACAAAACATCTAGAACCTGTATAAACTTAAGTAAAATCTGAAAATTGGTTTCTAGTCTGAATAATTATAAAGGGCTTATGCCGAAAGGGTGGGTAGCGTCGCGTCGCGTCGCGTCGCGTTGACTGGAACGCGACCATTCGTCCAAAGACCCCCGGTTTTGCCGAAAGGGTGCGTTGGGGTGTCGCGTCGCGTCGCGTTGACTGGTACGCGACCATTCGTCCAAAGCCACCCCGGTTTTGCCGAAAGGGTGCGTTTGAAGCACTGATTTCCCATTGACAAAAACAAATCATGCGATTAGGAATATCTCAGCCAATTCTTAACATATTTAGTTGATTTTGGGTATTTGGACATTATTTTGTATGCTAGCACTTTCGGTAAATGAAGTTCAAATTTGAAAATAAAATTAAAAGATTTGTATGACGTCATATCTTGTGTACTCAATTTGCTAAAGAGTAAACTACGAAGCCTTGGAATAGTTCACAATTAATTTGTGTGTAATCGAAACTTAAAATGACACAAACCTGAATGATGGAGGTCAGACCAGTGGCGTACCCAGGATTTTTTCAGGGTGGGGGGGGGGGGGGGATGTCGTCTGACAAATTTATGTAAGCAGGGGGGGGGGGGGGAATGGCCGTATACATTTTTTGAAGCCGAGACCAAGTACATTTACAATTTTCGAGGGCTTAAATGTGGTCTCAAGACCAGCTACAAATTGTAAAGAAGGGGTTCAAACCCCCAAAACAGTCATTATTTGGTCAAAGGGGGGGGGGGGGGGGCTTCCCCCCCCCCCCCAAAAAAAAAAAAAAAAAACCTCCCCTGGGTACGCATATGGATCAGACTCAAATAAATTAACTCCGAAGGTAAACTATTCCAAGTCTTAGATGTAGAATCCTTAGTAAATGTGTATTTTGATACAAATTAGGCCCTTCATAAGTTTTTTATACTTTCAGGTACACAATCGAACACACATGGCTCACAACTGAGCTTCATTATTCAACGCAAGGTGGTTGTACAAACCCATTTCCTTGAATGCGCGGAACGCGGTAAACTATATAGAGCGTGGAATCGGACATCATAATATTTTACAAACGCAATAATAATGCTTCATAATTATATCGACTACAGTACATCCGAAGCACGCACGCCTTACGCATCGGTTCAATCAATCAACCATGCGCTATAAAATCCCATCTTCTGGAAAAGTCGGTCTCTCATAGGATAACACGTGTTTCGTCGCGGTGGCGAAACGAAAACTCAGAGATTGAAATGGCGCAATTTACGGACGCGTCTTTGATGTACACATCATTGTATGCATATATAAACGCGTACATTCGGAATAAGCCCCCCGTATGTGCCATTTGGTAGCGTTATCTGAGCTGACGCGCCGTAACGCTCCCAACACACCTTTTCGGCAAAACCGGAGGAGGGGGGGGGGGGGGGCTTTGGACGAATGGTCGCGTTCCATTCAACGCGACGCGACGCGACGCTACCCACCCTTTCAGCATAAGCCATTATAAAGCGGTATACATAATAGGTTATTGTTATGTGCGAACACAACATAGTATAGCTTGTATTGAATTCTAAGTTCAGTATTCAAATATGTTAATGTGTTAATGGGCTTGAACTGATTGAACGGAGTTAAAGTGGGCGGCGTCACCATGGTGCATCAATACAGGGTTGAATGATTGAGGAGCAGGCCCCGATATTCAAATTAAATTCTATATATGAAAACTACACCTATACATATATGTACCCAATGTTATTATGGCAATTTCCAAATCATATCTCCCATTATAATCATCCATTCCTTCGCATACAAAAACTATACTAGTGGGGTGTTTCATTAAGATTATGATTTGCACTTATATCATTGATATCAAATTAATTAAATTCATGGGAGTTTCTTGGACGGTCCATTCTCCAATCGAAAGGTCTTCGTGGTTTATTGGTAAGAGTACCGGTCTTCCAATCAGAATGTATCAGGTCGATTCTTCGCGGTATTTATATTTTGTATTTTAAAGAGCCTAATTCCATAAGGAGCACATTTAAATTTGTCAACTTTGTGTGTTGTAATTTGTCCTAAAATTGGAAGTTATTTATAGCTACGTGGCTGAGATTTAGCACATTTTCCAAATTAAGCTCTTCATTATCATAGTCCATTTGGGATTTCATAGTACACCTGTGTTGTCTGAATTCGGATTTGGGTTGCTAGGTTGGAGCAGGTTATCAAGCCTGCAGTGATGTCAGACAGCCATAGGACAGAAAAGACCGCAGCTAAACATGAGAAAGGAACAAAACAAAATATAAAATGGTATTAAATTAATAGAAAGCATAAATGATGATACAAGCAGCACCTATGAGCAGATATAACGGTAATTAGTGTACTTATAACGATTATTATACTAATTGTTTTAGTACAACAACATATATAGATATAAGTAAAATTAAAAGTTGTACAACATATTGTCATGTATGGAATACTTGTATTAAAAATGCGAAAACAAATGCCTAAATTCCAGTGTAATATTTGTATAAAGAGTCCAATCAAATTAGATGAAATGAAAGTAAAGGAAATGTAATAACACATGTACGAGCAGCAGCTTGTACACCCAACGCGGCCCTTTACCAACTTACATCATTATTTGTAATATCATTGTTGCTAATATTGCCAAGTTAAATGCCTTTTGCCTACTTTTTACACAAAAAAGGATGTTTTGATTTGTTTTAGTGGTGGCCCTAAACTTGTAATGGGCATTCAAGACAGCTACGTTTAGAATAAAGATGATGATACTAATACACTCGATGAAATAAATATTGTGCCTAATATGAATTATCATCACGCGCTTTAGAATAACACGTTATGATTGATATCGAGATTAATTGAGTGGTACATACTTACTCGTATAGTAGTGCATAAGCTGATCGTGCAGTATTACTAGGCGAACGGACTGTATTTGAAATTATCAGACAAAATAAAAATAGGAATTGAAATGACAAGTGCAAAGATGAATTTATGGTTTGTATGTTGTCAAGTTGAATTATTCATGTGAAATAGTTAAAAAGGGTAATTCGCATCAGATTAGTTTTTGTAACAAATGATTAAGTGCATCATGTAAATAATAATTAGCGTATATAGCTGAACATACAAATACCTATCAAACTGGTTTAATATATTATATGCGGTCGGAAATATAACTAAGTGTGTACAAATCGAGTTACAATTGAATGTAAGTCTGACATGTTGCGCGTTTCAACCAATCAGATGTGTGCAATGGAGATTGTATATCTTTATTAATTGGGGCCAAGCTCTCATGTTGAGAGAAATACTTGAAAATTCATGGTAAGTTCATGATGTATCCGATCTGAATGTTGACGACTGTTTATTCACTATATGAGCCTCTGTGAGAATCAGTTTATATCTATATCACGTTTCCATATCAAACGAAACCCGATTTGAAGGTTACTTTTGTAAATATGAATCTGAATTGTCGCCCGAAGGTGCAGCTAACGTTTTCTCGTTCTACACCATACTAATGAACTTATGTTGCAGCCATGATAATGCAGGTATTATTTTGAACAATGTTGATTTTCATTATATCATTTTCAGATTGTCTGTTATTTTTGTTTGTAATAGCAGTCACGATGTACTGATAATGTACACGGAGCCATATTAGGAAGATATGCAGTAATGTCAACTCTAAGCACAAAATAGATTAACAATTTGTGTCAGGGTAAGACTGTATACATTATTTCGAAAAAAATAAAGGAATATATGACCCAGCATCATTATGTTCAAGCTAAAGATGTTTCAATTACCTGACTGTTGAAGAATTGCACTTTTTCGTGATTATCACGGCCACCCAACATTGGAGGATCAATACTCCGATCAATACTCCCATAAAGATCAACACGATTTTCCAGTTAGCAAGGCCTGTACACATTGTAATTGAAAGAAGAACATAGTCTCATTTAAAGCTATAATGCATGTTATAATTATACAGATACTCCGCCGTCGAATTGTGGTATAGTAGTCACGAGTGTGGTATGTTAATATTCCAACGTTTGCTGATATTAATACCAACGCATGTGCTTAACGCACGACGCATATCCAGAGTGCGCATCCGCACACTGTCCATTTGAGGGTCCCTTCCATTTACCTTGACGCATGCAATTAAAGGACAATGTAGGTTTAGTAAAGAGAGCGCTGCACACACAACTGAGTGTAACATTTGAAAGAGCATACCATTTTAAAGCAGAATAAACTCTATTTGATCTAAATCGGTTCAGAAACAGCTTAAATATATATCCGATCAGAATAAATCTGGGCCCCAGATTTGTTCAATGATTTTTAAAGGATTCAAACAATGCTTACACTTTTCCAAAATTTTAAAAAGGTTTTTAAATAGTTGTTGATGAACTGTCTATTTAATCATCGTTTCAACAAAACATAACATGCATAACTGCGTTTGAAAAAAGGTTGAAACCAATGGGGTTTTTTTAAAGCGCCCTCTTGTGTTTTAATAGCTCTGTTTGAATAATAACATGCTTTTCAGTTAGTCGTTTGTAATGTAATGTTCTATACCTTTCGAGCATGGTGGAGTTATTAGTTGAAGTAACACACTATTAGTTTGTAATGTCATTGTTCAGGTGTTGGTTACTAAAGCTCAGCTTTACCAAAACTTTACTACCCCTTTAATGCATCACAATATGCTTGTTCATTTTACATAACATTAATAGACAAGGATGATTGAACAGAGTCATGTTAAAAAGGCACTATACAATGTATTTGTTATATATCGGACATCGTCTGCTAATGAAGACTTGCACATTACATGACGTCACAGTATTTCAGCTCGTTTTGGAGGTACTTTTGATGCCATAATGGGCTTACGAATTACCACTATTCCATTGATGTTAACGCCTTAAAGGGACAGCCTCTCTTTTGCAAGCCAAATTTCAAAAGTTGCGAGGTTATTGTCTTATATGAAAGAAAATGTCATTTAATAGCATGCCTGAACAAATTAAGGCTTGAAATCTCTTTTTCGTGGAGTTATAGACCTAAATCTAATAAACCATCGTCCAACGGTTAATTGTGCAGTATACGTATATTCACCCGTCGAGAAAGTTCGCGGACGGATTCCAAGAATTGCCACAGCGCTATACGTGACCCCTCTGTGACCCGCGCTAGCTACGTGACCCGCGCATACATAACAATAGGTAAGCGATTACTAAGCAAAATAACCAAACCTCGCTTAAACTGGCTACATGTAATTATATATTCTTCATTTTTGAGATCTTTTTCCGTGACATACCTTTACAAATGTCGGCTTCACAATACCTTTACAAGAATAAGTACAATATTGTTGTACTATTATGCTACATCAGTTGAACTCCTTTATTGACCGATATATAGTTTGATGGAGGGACGCATTCGTTTTTTATTCGTAGAATCCTAATTACAGGGCTGTTCGATCTGATTTTTTGGTGTGTGTTACATTCATCCCCATCCGTCAAGAGGGACTTTCCCTTTAATAACTATGTTTTGAAACACTTACTTGTAATATTCGTGCTATGAATTATTGATAAAATAAGGAAATATGAGCTGAATCTACATTCAAAATCAATTAAATTATACTTTAATAATGTGTACACAGTAAATGGAATGTGTATATAGAATTGTTGTCATTATGATCTAAGTTATGTACCGAACAGGAGATTGAGTAAATGTCAGGGGAGTGATATCAGCATCTGTACCTCCTGTAAGCTGTGGAGTATATTCACCAGAAGAGGATTCTTGACACGCTGGGAGATCTCCATCGAAATACCAGGAGCCGTCTGATCTGCAGGTCAGGTCGAGGTCGTGGCTCAACTCGTAGCCCTCGTCGCAGATGAACGTAGTCACGTCCCCTTCGCTGTACTCCGACGCCGCCATGCCTCCATTTGGTATCCCTACCGACAAGCAGGATGCTATAACATAGACAGATAACCATGGCTATTTTGAATAATTATTAAAACCCGTAGTTCTGAAAATCTGCACATATTTGTGTTTTGTGGCGCTAACATTTCGCTTTACGCCGGTAGATTAACTGAACATTTAAATTCAAACTAGTTTTAACTTGTTCTTATTTCGGAACCTTCCTTTGTCCCGTTCCAGAAAGACTGCAATTGGTTGCAAGTCAGCAAATGTGCGCATTTAAAGGTATGGTGTCAAGAAAATCAGCTGAAAATGGCATTTTAGCCCTTCAGAAAGCTACTTACATGTAGATTTCGAATAAAACAACTGTTTTGCCCTTGGAAAATTATTTATAAATGATATGAAGACCTGAAAATTTACTTTGAAAGTGCCCCCCAAAAAAATTGAGTTCGGGCGAAGAAAAATGACGTCATAGTTGTGACGTCATCTGCAGGCAATCACAGGATCCCCGATACTCTAATTGTCATAGACGTACACGCTGAGCGCATCTAATCACATTGACAGAGAGATATTATTTCGATTTTTTTCAATATCTACATACATTTGTTTGAGTTTATAATTATGGAGGATCCACACCCAGATTCATCTGATTCTAACAGTGCGCGTGAATTAGACGAAAGATCTGGATCAGAGTCAGAATCGAGTTTTGAATTGACAGTTCCTGAAGATAAAATTCCAAATTGTGCGTTGGCAGCCAAAATGGAATGGAAGTGATAGAGGTGCAACCGAACAGATTTGTTGAGCGTGGCTGAGCAAATTCATGACAATTTCCCCATAATTGCAGACACCATTATTATAATTCTTATTTCATTATTTGTCTCCACAAATACAACAAATATAATTGCCAAATAAAGGCGCATACTCACTCTAAAAATCGCTTCGAGGAAGTCTCCGATATGATTATAGCAATCGTATACCCAGCCCCCTCGCAGACAGGTCTTCCGGCCATCAGCGCGCACGAGCGCTGCGGCTAGCCCAGGCCTAGCCTAACCATAATAAGTGGCGGCTTCATCCGATCACGTCTCAAAACATGGTGTACAAAAATGCGGTGTTTCGCACTCAAATTCATCTTTTTATGCGGCAATAAAATGACAAGTATCATTGCTTTGATGGATCTATTTAACAATATTTACGGAAATATATTTACAGAACATTCAGAATTACCTCAGTTTTGAGCAAAATATTACTTTTCCCCGAAGTAAACAAATCCAAAACTCAAGTCGTTGGCGAGGTTGAACATAGTCAATCAATTTCTGGGCATCGATATCATACACGTAGTCTACGCCGTTTGCAAATTAACAACAAAACTACAAAAGAGCGCTAAGTTCAGTTCATTTATTGTTTTTTTCTCTGTCGGCATTAGAATGCCGACATCTAATGGTAATGCCGACAGAGGAAAAAAACAATAAACATTGTCAAAGAGGCCACGAAAGTGATAGATTTGTCCATCTAAGGTAATCGTTCTTGTATTTGTTTGAAAAGCCATGCAAACATGTAAGTAAATTAAGAAATAGTCTAGAATAGGTACAAGGTGCGATCGTAATAATCTTGCATTTTCGTTACTTTTCAGAACTTGTAATACATAGGTAGTTGGCGCGGCAGCTAGCACGCGAGAGCATAACCTGTCTTGCCGCGCGGCCCCCCGAAACTCTGGCAGACCTGCACACACTCGCTAGGTCCTTCCCAGTCGGCCCTCGTTAATTTAACCTTTGAGTTCTAAATCCGCCTCATACGTGGATCCTTATGGAAAACGGTGCAGGCTTATACTTTCCTTAGATGTGTTGCTGCATCTTGCTAAAATTCATTCCTGAGGCAATTTCAGTTAATCCTCAATTTTCAAGCAAATACGAGTTTGTATTACTAGCAAGTCAAAGTGTTTGCATTGAACCACGTTGTAAACAATTCTCGCTCTTCCGTGTTATTGCCTGCAGGTGACGTCATGACTCATGAGCTCATCGTTCCGCTAAAATTACTTTTTTAGGAGTATGGAACGCCGACGCGAAAAAGAGCCAAAAATGTGCATGAAATTTTCCTTATTTGCCCAACTTAAGGATTTAAAAAAAGAAAAGAATGTGGTATATCAATAAAGGCACATATTCAAAGCTATAAAGCTGAATCAAAGCCGGGATTGCGCCCCTCCTTTAAACCAATCAGATAAGTATTCGTATTTAGTACTGTGATCGGAAATACACAATTGAACATTACTAACGATTGTATCTCTTTCTGCAACGAGGCCCTAAACAGTTTAAATCCCTTTCCGACATTCGGTACACTGTCTAAGTCGAATATTAACTTAGATGTACTGTTACACAAGTATCAGTTCATCAGTTCACTGATGAACATGCAAGTCGAACAGCCATATCTAGCAAGGTCAACAAAAACCTACCTGAGCTTTGCAGATGACAATAGGGGATTGTCACATCTGTATTCCAGCTGCCGTCTGACTGGCAGGTAAATGTGGCGTCATGACTCAACTCGTAGCCTTCGTCACAGACGTAGGTGGCTTCGCTCCCTACCGTGTTATTTGACACATCCACTTGCCCGTTGGAAGGAGGTGCTAATGATGGGCAGGTACCTTCAGCTTAACGATTAAAGAGAATGGTTGATGCTTTAATGTATTGTGTTCATGAATATGTGTCGTATTCTAAGGTGGGTTTTAAATTAATGTTTACAATGTCTTCATTGAGATTTTATTATAGAAAAACTCTACACCCCCATTCGAAGGAGATGCCATAAACGCCTAAACAATAATGTACTGAGCTACATTGGAATATAAATGTATTTACGAGAGATCCGTGCATAGTCACAAAACTATTTATACTTCTTTTCCATATTTGCTCTAACTTAAAACTGCCAACAAGATTATCATGTTAAAGGGATAGTTGAGTTTTGGTAAAGAGAGTACAGTTTTGGTCAAACTGAATTTTAGTAACTAAAACCTGCACCATAAACATTACTAACTAATAGTTATAACTCCACCATGCTCGAAATGAATACAAAATTACAAACTACTAAGTAAAAAGCTTGTTATCATTCAAAAAGAGCCGTTAAAACTTAAGAGGGCGCTTTTTAAATCTCATTGCTTTCAAGTATTTTAAATAAAATATTAAACTTGTGATGTTTTTTTAAAATAGTGAGTAGATAAAGAGATAATCAACAACTATTTAAAAAAAAACTTTTGTACATTTTTGAAAAGAGAAAGCATTTTTTTGAATTTTGTAACGACTGGTTGAAAATTATTACAAATGGTTATGGTAATGAATATTTCAGCCGTTTCTGAACCGATTTTGATCAAATAAAGTTAACTGTGTCATTAAAATTGTATGCCCTTTCAAATTTGACACTCAATCTTTCATTATCTCACAAAGAATTGTTTGTGTGTAGCGCCCTCTATACCAAAACTCAACTATACCTTTAAGTATAAGTCGGCCTGACCTAACACCAGACGTTACCACACATCCTATACCTAACCCTAAACCTAGTTTTAATCATTAATCATAATTTCAATTACTAAACCTAATGTGTATGTCTCATATGTAAACACATATGTAAACACTGGCCTTTTCATTGTACATGTACTACATGTATCAGTATACGAAATATGACGTAGACCGAATGGTAAATATAATATTACTAATAATACTAGGCAGGCATGTATATTGCGCCATGAACCTAGAAATGTATGTATACCAAACATTTTACCATCATTTTTGCCGATATGTTTTACTTACGTACCTAGGGCCTGGCATACAACTCCCGCATCCTCATGGTGATAACAGTCCTCGACATCATAGCCGTAATAATAGTAACGAGGGCATGATGACAATGTTGATTCGCTGCCTGAACAAGCCACGTTAGCCAGGAAGATGTTCCCTGAGCCCTGGCCAAAGTAAGCACCGGTGCGAGCCGCGGTCGCCGAAGGGTAGCCGAGCTGACGGCACACGACCTGCGCATCATTCAAATCCCACCTGTTGTGACAGACCGTACCCCAAACGCCGGACAATCTTATTTCTACTCTCCCTTCGTGTGAAGCACGGCCCCCAACAAGTCGAAGATGTCCATCATCTGCGGAAGTGTTGATATTTTGAGTGACATCAAGTAGCTTAAAATGCAATTTTCCAACGGGTGTGCTTAATTGTTATTTAGTTGTAAGGAAATAAACTGAATCATAGAAACATCAAACAAAAGTTTTAGGTAATCATGTGTAATAATTAGGACAGTTAAGTATTGTATTGTCATGCAAACTCATTATGAATATCTGTGCTAAATATATTTGGACAACTCATGTGGTGAATTTAATTGGCATTATTTTGTACTTCATATGTAAAATGCGCTTGCCCAAATGCATAGTGACAGTTAGTTTAAAATACATGCACAAAATATTTGACATCGACCTAGGTAGTCTGTAATTATACTACTGGTAGGTGGCCACACACGTTAATTATGTACGACATTGCGCTGTGTGTATGCAGGGTACCAGGCCACACCCTTGAAATTATGAAACTGTTTTGATCTCCTTCGCTAAAATGCTCACACACCATACCCTACTTATTATATTATATAACAAAGTAAACATAATGCCAACATGTAATGTATAAAGTATATTGAGTGTCATATTGGTATTGGTTCAGTCTCCTGTTCCCAGAATGATTTTGACGAAAATGGCAATACTTTATGTTTATACTCACTTGGTAACTGACATTGAACTCCCGCATCTTCATGGTGACCACAGTTGTGGCTACCAACGCCAAAATGATGGCAATAGGTCAATGCTGATTCGGTGCCTGAGCAGCGCACGCCAGTTAGTAAGATGTATCCTGAGCCCTGGCCAAAGTAGGCGCTTGAGAGAGCCTTGTTCGCCCTTGGGTACCCAAGTTGACGGCACACGACGTCAGCATCGCTCAATTCCCAGTATTCGTCACAGACCGTTCCCCACTGGCCATCCAGAAAGATTTCTACTGTTCCCTCCCCGGAAATGCCTCCTCCCACTAGGCGCACTGCAATAAGAAAGATCACAGATTTAGAATTGTTGTACAAGTTTTAAAGCTCGTGTGTATTATATTCAAGACAAGATATACTACTTACATAAATAAACATAGCTTAGATCGTTCAAGGTTTGTGATTAAAGGCAAACTAGGTTAATGAACCTGATTAATCATAAGGGCAAGTTATTTTCCATCGATATGCATTTAAACAAAATAAAAATTCTACATATCAATTCAAATAATATATTTATTAAGTCATATACCAATAACGAATCTCAGAATCTTCTGAATGATCTGTGATACTTACATTGAAAAAACAATGTTTATCTAGCAAAACAAAAGACAATTAATGCAATATTGTATAACTGTTATCCGTCGATTTTGAATACGAAGGCAACACGTTCCGGAACTCCTTAGTTGAGTTTTGGTATAGATGGCGCTGCACAAATTATTTGTGTGGGATGTAATGAAAATCAGACTATCGGATTTGAAAGATCTTACAATTGTAATGACAGAATAAACTTCATTTCATCAAAATTGGTTCAGAGACGACTAAAATATCCATTAATAAAACCATTTGTAATTATTATGGGCCCCACAATAAATCAATAATTTAGAACCAGCCGTGCATACAAAAATGCTTACACTTTTCAAAAATGTACAAAGTCGTTTTGTAATAGTTGTTGATTATCTCTGTATTTAATCAATATTTTAACAAAACAGTACATGCACAATTTTGTATTAAACAGTCAGGACCACTTTCGCTTTTCCACTATCGTGAAAATAGCGGTTTCCCACTATTCTCCAATCAATGTCGCTAGATGGCGCATATATCGTGGCGATAGTGCCATGCGATACTATCGGTGATCGAAACAAAATATAATTTTGTACAGCCGTCTTTTATTATGCAGCTTTGTGTCCGCCATTCTCGCCTTCCGCGTGCTAAGTGTATCTTGCCGTTCTCTTATCTTGCCGAGCTATACGCCTCTCTAACACGCTCCCTCATTTTCTGTCGTTATTTAGCACCGTACCAGTTCGTACGGCATCAAACACCTGTCGCGTAAGTCTATGCGCGAATCAATCAACCGTTTATTTGAAAAATGACCCCGCCTAATCGAGCAAGATTTTCTTAAAATGTTCTGGCCAGATAATGTAGACAAACTACACACCATTAGTTTAATTATCAAGGATGCTACACATTTACTATTTAGATGATCTGTCCAGAACATTGGGCGAAAATAATTGTCATTTAATTGAATGTAGTCGTTGCACAAATATCCTCATTGCCACAACACGTGGAACCGAACATGGCGCAATACTGCGTATCACGTGATAATCGCGGAATAGTGCTTTCCCGCTATTTTGGCCGATAGCGGTTTTGCGAAAGTGGTCCTGACTGTTAAAGATGGTTGAAACCAATGGGTTTTCAGAAAGTGCCCTCTTGAGTTTTAATGGGTCTTTTTGAATGATAACAGGCTTTTTACTTAGTCGTTCGCAATTGTGTGAACCTTTCGAGCACGGTGGAGTTATAACGATTAGTTTGTAATGTAATGGTCCAGGTTTTGGTTACTAAAAGACAGTTTCACCAAGACTGTACTCTCTATACCAAACCTAAACTATCCCTTTAAAATTATCTCCATTATTATTGAGACAATCACAAAATATAACATTTCATGCTTCTGTAACCATAAGTATAACAACGTACAAGCCATAAAGTACAAGCATACATGCGAGCTCTCAAAGTCATTTAGCTAAAATTTGACCAAGAAAATGAAGTAAATAAGGCAATTGGTACATGTCTAGTACATAGATTTGGAATGCGCATTCAGTTGATTGGATTTGTATCATTTTGCACTCCCAATACAAAACGTTTGCTCAAATGCATGTACAAAATGTATGACAGCAAGCCTGTAATGATATAAATGGTACATTACCTAACATTTAAGATGCTTACAGACCATACCCTACTTATTCAGATTATTCAAAGCAATCAGACATAAAGTCAAGCTGTAAATGGTAAAGTATACTGGGTGGCGTATCGGAGTTGGTTCTGCTGTTCTCAGAAGGATTTCGACGGAAACAGCCATTCTTTATGTTTATACTCACCTGGTAACTGACATTGAACTCCCGCATCTTTATTGTGACCACAGTTGTGAATACCAACGCCGTTATGAGAGCAGTTTGCCAATGATGACTCGTTACCTGAGCAAGCCACATTATCCAGTAAGATTGGCCCAGAGCCATGGCCAAAGTAGGCACTTGGACGAGCATTGGTGGCCGAAGGGTGGCCAAGTTGACGGCACACGACCTGAGCAGCGTCCAAATCCCAGTTGTCATCACAGACCGTACCCCAATGGCCGAACAAAAAAATCTCTACTCGCCCCTCGTAAGAAAAATTACCGCCAACAAGTCGAACATCTCCCTGATCTGCGGAGGATATAAGATTTTTAGTGACATCTAGTAGCTTAAAATTATATTTTCAACGGGTGTGCCTCATTTGTGTGTAGTTGTAAGGAAACAAATGAATGAAAGGAAAATCGAACAAAATTTTGAGGTAAAAAGGCAACCAAAAATAAAGACAGTAATGTAATGCAACGTCGTGCAAAATCACGTACATATCAAGTATAAATATTCGTACTAAATATATTTGGCAAATTTATTTGCTCTTTTATTTCATATGTAAAAGGCGTTCGTCTAAATGCATATTATGATTTAGTTTATGTGAATTCACAACATATATGACAGCTAGTCTGTAATAATATTTACAGCTCGTTATTCCGAAGGTACGTTATTCCGAAGGTTCGGTTATTCCGAAGGTTTGTTATTCCGAAGGTTCGTTATTTCGAAGGTTCGTTATTCCGAAGGTTCGTTATTCCGAGGGTTCGTTATTCCGAAGGTACGCTATTCCTAAAGTGAAATCGTGTTCGTTATTCCGAAGATTCGTTAGTCCGAAAATAAAATAAGGTTCGTTAATCCGAAAATAAAATCGGGTTCGTTAATCCGAAAATGAAATCGGGCTTGTTATAATACTATAATTTCAGATTGACGTAGCCATGGGAAGGAAGGAAGTCAATACCCTCCCCCCCCCCCCCCCTCCCCACTCCCCACCCTATACGACCTGCAAAAACTACTTAATGAACCCCATTATTTCCCCTTAACCTTACTATATCACTTTACAACTATACGTCTATGTTAATACAGATCCTGTATCAAGCAACCCCCTTCCCTCCGTGGCTACGCCAATCTGAAATAACAGTTTGTTTTTATTTTGTTTAATCAAGCTCCCCCGGCCCCCCCCCCCCCCCCTTTCTCTTACTCCGTAAAATTCTAATTTGTATTTATTTTTTTTATTTAGAGCCTGCAATAAGCATGCCTCTCCATTCTTCCCTCTCTGGCCAGACAATCAAACATTTAACTTTGTTTATATTTTAATTTGATTAAGCAAGCCCCCCCCCCCCCCCCCCTCCCTCCTTTCCTTCCCGTGGCCAAGCCAATCTGAAATTATAGTATTATAACAAACAAGATTTCATTTTCGAATTAACGAACCGGATTTCATTTTAGGAATAGCGAACCTTCGGAATAACGAACCCTCGGAATAACGAACTTTCGGAATAATGCAACAAATGTTCAGATTAACGAACCATATTTCTTTGTCGGATTAACGAACCCTCAGGTATACGAAATTTGCGTGTTCGGAATAACGAACCTTCGGAATAACGAACCGCATCCGTTACTGGTATGTGGCGGTACACGGTAATTATGTAAGAAATTGCACCGTTGGTGTTTTGGGTCCAGACAAAAACATTATAATTATACATTCAATCAACAGAGCCTAGATCGTTCAAGGTATTTGACAAAAAGCAAACGACATGAATTATCAGTTAGGAAATAAGACCCTGCACATTTACTTCCAAATGCCTTTTTTGAATACATTAATTTACATATTAATTCAAACTTCTGAAAGAAGAGTAACAACTCATAATTATTTGAGTGATATACCAATAATGAATCTAAGAATCTTCTGAATGGTCTGTGATACTTTCATAGAAAGAGCAATGTTAACCTTGCACAATGAATGACAATCCATGACGGAATTACATAGTTTTTGAATGCGCATTACGTTCATTGGATTTTATATATAAAACGTTTACCCAAATGCATTATGGCAGTTAGTTCAATTGCAGTACACAATATGTAATAGCTAGCCTTTCATAATTATATCAGTGGTAATTTGCCTCACATTTTGTTCCTGGATCGTCCAAGCCAAGATTCCAACAGAATAAATTCTACTTATTCAGATGTTTGTATAGCAAACACACATAAAGCCACTATGTAATTAATTAAGTATATTGAGTGGCGTATTGGTGTTGGTCCTGGTGTTTCCAGAGGTATTTCGACGAAAATAGTAAGTGCATGTTTCTACTCACCTGGGAACTGACATTTAACTCCCGCATCGTCATTGTGACCACAATTATAATAGTTAAGGCCATGAGGGCAAGATGTCAATGATAACTCGGTGCCTGAGCAAGACACAGAAGTCAGTAAGATGTTTCCAGAGCCCTGGCCAAAGAAAGCATTGGAGCGAGTAGCGGTCGCTGAAGGGTAGCCAAGCTGACGGCACACAACCTGTGCATCATTCAAATCCCAGCTGATATCACAGACCGTACCCCAACGGCCAGACAGGTAGATTTCTACTCTCCCCTCGTATGAAAAATTACCGCCAACAAGTCGAATATCTCCCTCATCTGCGGAGGATGTAATATCAAGTAGCTTAAAATGCAATTTCTAACGAGTGTGATTTTATTGGCCGGTATTCTGAAGTCGTGTCTAACTTAGTCATGGATAAAGTTAAACAACTGTTTAGTTAGACAGGACTTAAACGCGAGGTCGTGTCTAACTAAATTTCGTATTCTGAAGTCGTGTCTAAGTCCTGACTAACTAAACATTTGTTCAACTTTAAACAGGACTTTCGCGCATGCTCTGTAGGCATTTCTGACGTAATGCCGCTATTACGCGATTGCGCTGCGCTAGCCCTACAGACGATAAACACAATTCATGTTATCGATTGAATATATCGCCGATATCGTATCGCTGATCGCAATCGTATAAATAGCACGGAGTTTTCGGTTGATTAAATTTTAAAATAAAGCAGAAAATTTATCTTACAAGCTGGATATTTCAGGTTAGTTAATATTATCGAATCAAATGATAGGGCAACATGAGAACAAATCCGGCCATTCTTATTTTACATTTGAGGGTGCACGTACCGTTATCCTCCGCCGCAACTTCCCGGTAGAGTACAGGAGAGTGTGCTGTACGTTGCAAAGCAGCATAATCGCGCTCTTAAACATAACTTAAACAACCCCTCGCATGCAACTAAAGTTAAACAGGACTTAGACTGGACCTCGAGCTTAACTTGACTTAATCACGACTTCAGAATACGAAAAAGTTAGTCACGACCTGGTGACTAAAGCTAGATGGGACTTAGACAGGACTTTAAACAAATGTTTAGTTAAACAGCACTTAGACACGACTTAAGAATACCGGCCATTGTGTTTAGTTATAAGAAAACATACTGAATCAAAGGAACAGCAAACAAAAGTTTGAAGTAAAAATGAGGACTCAGTGGCGTAGCGAGGGTCAACGGATTGGGGGGGGGGGGCACAACTCCGAGGGAGCGGAGCGACCAAGCCCGAGGGGGGGGGGGGGAGGGTATGGGAGGGGGGTGTCCCCCCTCCCACGGTAGGGAGATTTTGCAAATTTTCACTGGAAATGATGCAATCTGGTGCATACCTGTTATATAAGTTACGTATATATGTATACATTTGTACAAACATACAAGCGGTTGTTGTAATAAATGTTTATAAGATGAGTTTTTTTGTAACGTTATACAGACTGGTAAAGATCACTCAATATTTAACTTGTTCTTGAATGTTACAATTGATGATGAAGTATTTTGAACAGTTTGTAATCCAGATGTATTGTTGATACATAATGTGTTTGTGATTTTAGAGAGTGTATAGGAATATATATGTTTATAAAGATGACTTGAGTGTAAACGGATTGTCCACTCATTTAATTAGTACAAGATTTACTCCGAGATGCCTGTTTGTTATAGCGTTAGAAATTCCTCTAGTAACAGTGTAATTGTAGGAATCATACTGAGGATAAAATGTATTTTATTGTAAGTTCAAACGCAGCATTCAAATCATTGTTGTGAACGAATGTCCTTGTTTTATCATTAGTGATACATGCAATGTGAAACGAGAGGAATTGTTAATTTGTTGTTCAAAGTACACAGTTATTACCATTAATGAAAAGTTGTTTATTTATACAAAGATGGACAAAGGTTATAGGGTAGACAGTTATGTTTAATTGCATCAGGCTGTTATGGTAAAGAGATTTTTAAGGGCCAGCCCGGATAATGTAATTATTGATTTATTATATTATAGATCCCTGCTTTATTTGATGCAGTATGCATGTTAAAATTGAGATAGTTACGTAAATAATTACTTCATTTTATGTAAAATTAACAAGTAAAATTATACCAAAATAGGGGGATAATTGTCATGAAATAATTACTGTTTTACTTTGCTATGCATTACACATGTATGTAGCCACCAAACCAGGTGCGCGAGAGAATTATGCCCCGCTTTTATGTTTTTGTTTAATGTTTGTGAATAAAAATGCTCCTGGCTTACCACCTTGAACAATTAGAGAAAGTGCAGATAGTAGGCCTACATGTAATAAACGTTGAGATATATCTAGTCAGGTATTATGTAATGTACTTTAAACTTGTATGCAGTACTTTTCGAAAGGCAGAAATTATTTTATTTGTTGGATTGAACATATCACAGCTTAACTTTATGTAATAACATCATGTTTGCGATTAAGAAACGTGATACAAATACAGTTTAATTTCCTCAAATTCTACTGTTCTTTTCCCGCCAATTTCATGATGCCATTTAAAAAAATGTGGATCCCTTACCCCTAAGGATGAACTCTGCCAAGTTTGATTAAAATCTAAACATGCGTTTTGAAGCATATGAAAGAGTTACTTTTAACATTGAGCCCCAACCGGTTTCCACCCCCCCCCCCCCCCCCCCTCCAGGGGCCCAATGGGGCCACCCTGGGAACTGTTATGAACACATTTTATTCTTCACCTAAAACGGTAAATATTTCGTTATTATATACAGTATACAACCATTACCAATATTTAACCTGTAACATGTTTTTGTTTTGACATATTTACCTCTGACATTTTTACCTCTGACATTTTTTTCTCGGACATTTTTACCTCTGATATTTTCACACCGAGCCGTGGGTGTGTGAGGTCCAGACAAAACATTGCAATTACACATTTTAATCAACACAGCTTACATCGTTCAAGGTATTTTTCTTAAAGCAAACGACATGAATTATCAGGGACGAAATTGCACCCTAACATTGACTTCCATATGCATTTTTGCTAAATAATGGATCTAAATATTAATTCAAACTGAGTAACAGCTCATACATTACTTCTGTCATATATAAATACATGTAGTAAATGTAAGAATCTTCTGAATGGTCTGTGATACTTTCATAGAAAGAGCAATGTTTACCTAGCAAAGGAATGACAATTCATAAATCATTTCCACCGTCAATTTTCGAATACGAAGGTAAAACGTTCCGGATCGCCTTCATGCAGTTATAATTATATCCATTATTATTGGGACAATTGACAAATAAAACAATTCATCTTCTGAAACCATTTATTCAAACAACGAGGTACACGAGAAATAAGAGCTATCCAAGTAATTTAGCTTTAATTTGACCATGTTAACTTAACAAAAATCAATTGGTACATATCTAGTACATACATTTTGGATGCGCATTCGTTACAATTTCACTAATTTTCCATTTCCTGTATAAAACGTTTGCCCAAATGCACCATGGCACTTAGTTAAGATGCATGTACAAGATATATGACAGCTAGCCTGTAATAATTGTATCAATGATAAATGACCCAACATTTTTTCCTGGATCGCCTTCACTAAGATACCCGCCACAGACCATATCCTAGTTATTCAGATTCTTGTATAAAAACACACATAAAGCCAAGATTTGGTTGATTAGATATATTGAGTGGCGTATCGATGTTGGTCCTGGTTATGTCAGAGTTATAATTTCGACGAAATCAGCAAGTGTAACATGTTCATACTCACTTGATAACTGACATTGAACTCCCGCATCATCATGATGAACACAGTTGTGGTTACCTACACCGCTATGAGAGCAGTTTGCCAATGATGACTCGTTGCCTGAGCAAGCCACGTCATCCAATAAGATGGGTCCAGAGCCCTGGCCAAAGTAGGCAGAGGTGAGAGCTGCGGTCGCCGATTCGTAGCCGAGCTGACGGCACACGACCTGTGCATCATCCAAATCCCAGTTGTCATCACAGACCGTACCCCAATGGCCGGACAAATAGATCTCTACTCTCCCCTCGTATGGAAAATTGCCGCCAGCAAGTCGAATATATCCCTCAGCTGCGGAATATGTAATATTTTGAGTGACATCAATAAGCTCAAAATAAAATTGTCAACGGGTATGCTGTATTTGTGTGTAATTGTAAGGAACAAAACTGAAAAGATGCTCGAACAAAGGTTAGAGGTTTAAATGCGTAATAATAAGGACAATAACGTAATAAACGTCGTACAAATTCACGTACATATTAAATATAAATATGTGTACAAGATATATTTTTGTCAACCCATTCTGTATATATGATTATCATTATATTGTATTTCCTAAAAGGCGTTGGTCTGAATGCACAATGGCATTTAGTTTAAGTGCATGGACAAAATATATGACAGCTAGTGTGTAATAGTATCACTGATATGTGAACACACACTGTAATTCTGTAAGAAATTGCAGTGGGAAAACACAACATTGTTATTATACATTTAATCAACAGAGCTAAGATCGTTCTAAGTATTTGTCTGAAAGAAACGACATGATGTATATCTACTTCCGTATGCATTTTTCTAAGTAATTAATCTAAACATTAATTTATACTTCTAAAAGCAGAGTAACAACTCATAAGTTATTTCAGTCATATACAAATAATGAATCAAAGAATAGTCCGAATGGTCTGTGATACTTTCAAAGAGAAAGCAATGTTAAAGGGGTAATACAGTTTTGGTAAGGCTTAGCTTTAGTAACCCAAACCTGCACAATAACATTACAAACTAATAGTTATAACTCCACCATGCTCGAAATGTACAGAAGGTACAGAAAATTACAAACGACTAAGGAAACAAACCTGTTATCATCCAAAAAGAGCCATTAAAACACTAGATGGCGCTCTCTAAAAAAACATTGGTTTGAACCATTACAAAAACTATTAAAAGAGCTATTAAAAAACCTCTTTTGAAAATCGTTGAAAAAGTGTAAGCATTTTGTTAATTTTCTTAAAAATCATCGAATAAATCTGGGCCCCAGATTTATTATGATCGAATATATTAGTTGATATTTCAGACGTTTCTGAACCGATTTTGGTCAAATAAAGTTTATTCTGCCATTAAAATAGTATGCTCTTTCAAATTCATTATCTCACAAAAAATGATTTCGTGCAGCGCCCTCTATACCAAAACTGAACTACCCCTTTAACCTAGCAAAAGGCATGACAACCCATGTAAGTATTGCTAAGTTTTGGAATGCGCATTCCGTTCATTGGATTTTCGTTATTTAACATTTCCTATATAAAACGTTTGGCCAAATGCATAAAGGATTGACAATTCATGAAAGACTTTATCAATCTGCCCCGAATACGGTGGAGAAACGTACCGCGACGCCTCCCATGCAGGTATAAGTATCATTATTATTAGAGAGACAATGACAAGAATATAACACTTTATTATTTTGTAATTATAAGTTAAGCAACTAAGTACAAGGGAAATGCGAGCTCTCCAATTTATTTACCTTAAATGTGTGCCAAAATATAAATCAAAAATAAATTAATGAGTACAAACCTAGCACATAGATTAGAAAGAGCGCATTCGATTGATTTGATTTTCTTCATTTTACATTTCCTATACATAACTTTTGCCCAAATGCATAGAGGTAATTATATTGGCGTAATTTGCATATGAAGAGTTCGTTTCCAAAAAAGGTTAGGTCCACTTTTGTAAGTTTTGAGAAAAAGAGGGTTATTTATAATCTGACCCCCCCTGCCACCCCCCCCCCCCCCCCCCCCCCCCCCCCCCAATGACAGAATGAAGTATGGGACACTTCACTTTTGCACACTTTTAATGTTCAATCTAAATGACAGACGCTAATTATAAAACTAATTATAAAAGCTAATTATGCAAATTTATAATTAGCTTTTATAGTTGGTTTTATAATTAGCGTCTGATTATAAAACTAATTATGAAAGGTAATTATACAATTTATACAATTATACAATTTGATATCAAATAGATACCCAACATTTTGAAAAGGGTTGCGTAATTCATACACAAAGCAATTAATTCCCACTACTTACGGAACCACTATTATTTCCTGGTTCCATACGGGCCAAACATTTGAAAGTGCGCAAATGCTATTCACACGTACGTTTGGAGACAATATAATCCCGGACGATTCGTTCGCTCTGGACAAAGTAGTCTTCGTAATTCAGACCCTGGAACGCAAGCTTTTGAATGGTAATGCGTTTTTCAATTATATATGTTCTTCTTCTGGAAACATATTTTTGTGAACTTATTAATTGAATGGAATACTAAAGATGTTACCTTTAATTTGTAAGAATATTATTGTTGGGTGATGGAACCCTTTAACAAGCCTACTAGAAGGATGTCAAAGAAAAAAACAAGTCTCTATGGCTGTGTATACTCACTTAGTAACTGACATTGAACTCCCGCATCTTCATCGTGACGACATTTGCGGATACCAATGCCGTTAATAATAGGGCAAGATGCTAATGATGACTCGTTGCCTGAGCAACCCACATTATCCAGGAAGATGGGTCCAGAGCCCTGGCCATAGTCATGATAGTAGGCATCGATGCGAGCAGCTGCGGTCGCCGCAGGGTACCCAAGTTGACGGCACACGACGTCAGCATCGTTCAAATCCCAGCCCCGGGCACACACCGTTCCCCACTGGCCATCCATATAGATTTCTACTCTCCCCTCACTGGAATCGCTGCCTCCAACCAATCGTACTGCAATTGGAAACGTGGCCGCGTATTCATCATTTTATTAGTTTATTACAATCAAGCCCAGAGCAACATTGATTTAAACGGAGGCAATTGCTCCCTGTACATTTAATTATATATGATTTGTTGCATTATGAGTTATTAATTGAAATATGAAATCAAACATCTTAAAGCAGAGTAACGACTTAAATATCACTTCAGACATTTCCACTAATAAATCTAAGCTTCTTCTGTAAATGTGTGATAGTTTCATACAAAAGAAATGTTTACCTAGCAAAAAGAGTGAACATTTATGTCACATGTTAGCGCATTTGTTCGTTGATTTTGAATTCAAAAGAAAAACATCCCGAAATGTTTTACATGCAGTAACGATACCTACATGATTGGTGAGACATTTGACAAACAAAAATACATGTTTTATGCAACTGTTAGTCAAACAACGAGGTACCAGATAAAGTGCGAAAGCTGTAATGTAATTTGTCTTACATTTTAGCAAGTTAATGATGGATTACTTTAATTGGCTAACATTTTATACACTACTCACAAAAAGTAGGTGTCACCCCCTAGCATTTTTTTCATATATCTCAAAGAGTATTTTACCGATTTTGATCATTCAAACGGTAATGGATATGGAATTTTCCTACGCAAATAATAAATGGTATAGAGTACAGAAGCCATGACGTCATAAAAACAGAAAGAGCATAACAAATAATGTCCAAATACCGAAAATCAAAGGAATAGGTTACGTATTGGCTGAGATATGCCCATCCGAATAAATAAAAAAAAAATAATTCAGGTGGGCATATGTCAGCCAATACGTAACCTATTCCTTTGATTTTCGGTATTTGGACATTATTTGTTATGCTCTTTCTGAAAATAAAGTCAAACAAAAAAATGTTTATGACATCATTTATGACACACTTCACCACTCTATGTGTCTGCCAATTGATGGCATTGTTGGTGTGAAATAATGCATGTTATGACAAAAGGTGTGAACAAAAATCTTGCACTTTTGTGATTTGTGTCAGCTTCTACACGAATAACAAGAGAATCACGCATGTTTCTGAACTTTCAAGCACCATTTATTACATGTCACTCTATGTTTTACTTTTAATAAGCATCACAATTAAAACATGTCATTGCTTGTGCCACTCTTACCGATTTTGATCAAACAAAATGCAAGTGGTCTTTAAATGGACTTAGTAATCCAAATCCTCAACACTTAGTTGATAATTACCACACAAATAATAATACTATTCCTAATACGTGTGGTTTGCGGCTATAATGAATACTATACTATAATAATACTATTCTTGGAAGCAAAGCACAACAAATTGTATTATCCCTACCAAAAAAAAACAGCTACACAGTCGTTATATTCGACCCAGGTAAACTGATCGATATTATTCAACTATCCATGAACCTCTCTACATCAACACATATGTCGTCCAGGCTGGTCAGATATATGGGATGTGAATTCGACGATGTATGATGTGTAATACATGTAATGTGTTTCATTAAATCATACATTGCGCACACGTTGTACATTCGACGGGTATAAGCCCTTACATTGTGTGTCTGGCTGATTCCCAAAACATAAGTTTGCAATTCGTGTGTTCCTCCTACATTATTTAATATGGATACATTTCGAATTATGTTTGGTCGCATCAATCGTAAAGCAATATTAAACGTTTACTAACACTGCACGCATGCCATAGTTGCAGCATAATGTTGCAGCATAAGTTGCAGACATTGTATTTTCCTAATGTATCGTAGAAGTTGAAAACACATGGGGAGGTCCGTTTAGCATGATGTATCGAACTTTATGTATAAGCAATTTATTTTTTTCATATCACACAAACAAACACTAATCGATCCAGATGTGTTACTTTCGAGGACTTCCATGAAAAAGTTATTGATAAACTCAATCATGGTATAGGCGGAGGCGGGGGGGGGGGGGGGGGGGGGATTTTCAAAACATGAATAAAAACAAAACAGAGCAACAACGACGAAAGGGTTAGTTTGAAAAATGTTAAAGGGTCACACAGCCGATGCGAATTAGACTACATAAGCTTAGTTTAAATGTTAGTAGTTAGTATTATCATTATTATTGTTTGTTTTACCTGCTATTTTAGCTTAAATTAAATCATAAGGCTTTTTATATTTGACTATTTTGGTCAGCCGCATATAAGGATTACCTCCTTTCTGGCTGCTACCAGCCTAAGCAATTTCCTTCTGTTTTTTAACCATTTTTTATTCATGTACTGTAAATTTATTTTGTGTTTTTTGCGCTTTCCTATGTTAAGTAATTGTAATTGTGTGATACTTTGTATATTGCTTTTTACCATGAATGTATTTTATTGCTTTGGCAAAATAAACTGAACTAAAACTAAAACTAAAACTATAAGTAGTAGTAGTAGTAGTAGTAGTAGTAGTAGTAGTAGTAGTAGTAGTAGTAGTAGTAGTAGTAGTAGTAGAAGTAGTAGTAGTAGTAGGAGTAGGAGTAGTAGTAGTAGTATTAACTGTTGTAGTAGTTGTAGTAGTAGTAGTAGTGACATGATGTTGGGCCATTGTCGGAAAATGACGTTATGCCAATATATCACAAAAATGACGTCGTGACGATGTTGGGCTGGCGGAGATTTTAACCTCGAGCCAACGGCGATATGCCGACATCCGGCAACCAAATTCCGACATCGGCCCGACGTCAGGTGGCTAGCTGGGTAGTAGTAGTAGTAGTAGTAGTACTAGTAGTAGTAGTAGTAGTAGTAGTAGTAGTAGTAGTAGTAGTAGTAGTAGTAGTAGTAGTAGTAGTAGTAGTAGTAGTATAGTAGTATAGTAGTAGTAGTAGTAGTATTATTATAATTAGTATTAGTATTAGTAGTAGTAGTAGTAGTATAGTAGTATAGTAGTAGTAGTAGTAGTATTATAATTAGTATTAGTATTAGTAGTACTAGTAGTAGTATTATAATTAGTATTAGTATTAGTAGTAGTAGTAGTAGTAGTAGTAGTAGTAGTAGTAGTAGTAGTAGTAGTAGCAGCAGTAGTAGTAGTAGTAGTAGTAGTAGTAGTAGTAGTAGTAGTAGTAGTAGTAGTAGTAGTAGTAGTAGTAGTAGTATAGTAGTATAGTAGTAGTAGTAGTAGTATTATTATAATTATAATTATTAGTAGTAGTAGTAGTAGTAGTAGTAGTAGTAGTAGTAGTATAGTACTATAGTAATAGTATTATTATTATTGTAATTATTATTATTAGTAGTAGTAGTAGCAGTAGTAGTAGTAGTAGTAGTAGTAGTAGTAGTAGTAGTAGTAGTAGTAGTAGTAGTAGTAGTAGTAGTATTAGTAGTAGTAGTAGTAGTAGTAGTAGTAGTAGTAGTAGTAGTAGTAGTAGTAGTAGTAAAAATAATGTATGTTTAATATGTTTAGCAGTTACAGTAAATGTCGTTAATAGAACAAAGAGTAACCCTCTATTGTACCACGCCAACGTAGAGATTCGTAAACTGAAGTGATTGTGAATGTCTTTGATAGTGTTTTAACTTATTCACCATTAAAACCTGGTATAGTAGGTAACACATGTATATAGATTACAATAGCTCGTAGTAGACGGGTTGTTAACGGCTTTGCAAAACTAACTCCACACCGACCCAATTAAAGATCAACAAGTCAGTTGTTGTTGACAGCGTCCCATTGTGTCAAAATATTAATATGTGTATGTTTTTTGCGTCATCTCTGAGGGGGTCAGTCATCCTGTCATCATTTCATGAATAGGGTCATTATGAAGTGAAACGTTTATTGATTGTCTGAAAGACCCACGGGTGGCACCTGGGAGTAGGGTTTTTCCCCAACACATTTGACGAGATATATATATATATTATTATGTTGTGTTTGTTTAATTTTGTAAAGCCATTTAATGATGTTTTACATCATCAAACTGTTAAACAAAATAACCAAATTCGAAACCGTCCCACACACAAAGAACGAAATATACGCCTTATCACCGCTCTAAGTGGCCTTGCAAAGTTAAACAAACTTCAAACATCCAAATACGATTGGGAAGTGGGTGGATGGGTCCAGGGCCAATTTGGATAAACAAAATAAAAATTGGGAAACCCACCCCCCCGAAAAAAAAATAATTAAGATTTAGTGCCAAAAATTGCACTTTACTCGTCTCCCGCCACAATTGCTAGGACCCGAAAGGAATGTCTAGATCGGAAATCATCATACGATTTGAGTTTTCTGTCCATGTCGGAGATGGATTTCCAAACAAAAGAACAAGTTTGGATAGGGGGTGGGTGGTTGGGGTGAGCACTATCCAAATTTTATTTGGTTGTTTGGATTTGTTTTAAAGGGATAGTTGAGTTTTGGTGGAGAGGGCGCTACACAAAATAATTTTTTTGGGGAGATGAAAACTGAGTGTCAAAATTGAAAGAGCATAGAATTTTAATCGCAGAATAAACTTGATTCGATCAAAATCGGTTCAGAAACGGCTGAAATATCAATAAACATAACCATTTGTAATAAATGCTGGGCCCCACAAGTATTCAATAATTAGGAACCAGCCGTTAAAATTCGTTTTAAAATGGTTCCTCTTTTCAACAATTTTCTAAATAGGTTTTTAGATAGTTGTTGATTATCTCTCTATCTAATCACTATTTCAACAAAATATCACATGCACAATATTTTATTTTAAATGGTTTAAACAAATGCATTTTTTGAAAGCGCCCTCTTTAGTTTAAACAGCTCTTTTTTTTTAATGATAACAGGCTTCTTAATTAGTCAATGTTTGTAATGTTTGTATTCCTTTTGAGCATGGTGGAGTTATAATTATTAATTTGTAATGTGATGGTGGAGGTTTTGGTTACTAAAATTCAGTTTGACTAAAACTATACTCTCTCTACCAGAACTCAACTATCCCTTTAAATTAGCAAGGCCCCTAAACAGTTACGAGTAGGACAATGCATACACGTGTACGTCTGGAACCACGAGAGACGCCTACGTCCTAGACGATAAACTGGTCTTCTTTTGAATACCAATAACAATATGATATACGGAGTGAAATTTGTTCAATTTAAAATATAAATGACCTTTGTATGAGATTGCTTTTTCGGTACACTTTGTACATTAATTGTAGGTATACATTTTTTTTTTTAAGGGAAGAAAGAAAAAAAAACATGAGGACATGGGTGTGAACATTTAATTAGCAATCACGACATCATTGCAAACCATTATATAATCATGGTGTGTAATTCATACTTGTGAACATGAACCTTAATAAACATAACATAAATGATACGATTTCCGAGAAAAACAAATGTGGTACTGATTTTTGTTTAATCCCTAGAAAGACACATGCAACTGTCACAATCTGATTTGTTAAATATATGAATACCTTTTTCCAATTGTAGAACTATCGCTCACATTGCCAGGCTTTGCAGTGATAATTCCATTGGGGATGGATCAGTTATTTGCGGGGATAATAATAATAATGATAATAATAATATACTCGATTTAAATATCGCCTTATATGATTGATAGTTATCTATAAGCGCTTTACAATGATATCATTACCCAGGTTAACGAATACAATGCAAAACAGCACAGAGTGTGTACACCATCTCCACTCCCTGGGAAACATTTAACATCAGTCCATTAAAAGGAGTATAGATATATCCTAAATCAAAGTTGAGGCAAACCATAATGATAGCATTGCATCCAAGTGACAGGGATAATATTTCATTAGTGACAGGGATATCTTTTATTTGATAATCACTAAAAATGGCCCACTGATTAGGCCACACCAATCTCGTAAAGAGACGACACAACCAATCATGTTTGCGACGTCCCGTACTAACATGGGAGCTGCCATGCTTACATTCTTTGGCAGACCAACAGCAAAGATGTGAGGTTTATTGGACATTAAATAAAACATTCCATTCATGATTATGTTTGAAAGGACAGACAATTCTGTCTTCTTAATATGAAGAGCTCGGTTGCAAAAGGTACTACATCCATAATTTCAAGTTCTGAGAAAAATGTGATTTTTTGATTATCATAGTTAGCAATGTCAGATGGGAATGATATTTTCCCCCATTGTACTGTTATATGATACAACACTAAATCCACTCTTTAAAAAAATCCAGGTCCTTCCTTTTTTTTTTAATGAATTAATCATTTTTATATTTTGTTGGATGTAGTACCTTTTGCAACCGAAAAGGGATGTAGTACCTTTTGCAACCGAAATTTTACATACCAGAGATTCATTTTGATGTCATCAGATATTTCGTGGATTTATATTGTCTGGCTATGGGGTTGATAGCGGTGGGGTGCAAGGTCAAGGGGGCCTAGGTAATTGACAATGCCCTGCCCCATTTAGCAGCAAAAATAACAAAAATTTCACATCTAACCCCCCCCCCCCCCCCTTCCCACTTGCTGACCTACATTTTGAATGAATGATGTGACCTCCCCCCAATAATTTCGAAAAAACAATAGAATACATAAGAGGCCATTTTTTGAAAAAACAAAGAAATACATAAGGTGTGCCCCCCTACCCCCCCCCCCCCCAATAATTTCGAAAAAACAATAGAATACGTAAGAGGCCATTTTTTGAAACAACAAATAAATACATAAGGTGTGCCCCCCCCCCCCCCCATAATTTTTGTGCCCCCCAATCAGTCCGACCACGCTACGCCACTGCATGGGGGGATATACATCATGCATAAAAGGTAATAATGGGGGAGGGGTCACAAAGGGATAGGATTCTCCAACCAGGAAGCAGGGGCAGTTGAACATACCCACCATGTTTCCCCCAGCCCCTTTCTCTCACACAGGCTTTCTTTCTTATTTTCCATCTACCCACTACATTTTTTTTTTTTTTTTTCTTTTCTAATTTTTCTTTTATTCTCGCCATGTAATTTCTCTTTTTTTTTTCTCTCACGGGCTTAACGCTCTCGATTTCTTTGTTTCATTTTGTTTTTCTGTATTAATTTCTATTTTTTCTTCTCTGAATTCTCTCTTCGCGTGTCTCTAGAACACTCTATTCATTTTCTTTTTTTCTTCTTCTTTTCTTCATGTCTCAGTCTCTATCACTATTCCCTCATGCAGTTTATTATGCAGTTTATTATTGTAAAGAGATTAAGTTTGACCGAGTAATCGAGTATTATGATGTGGACACATGAATTTCATGTCATAGAATTTACATTTTAAAAAGTAACATTGCTTTCAGATTAGTTATTACACACTTATTAGCTGTGAAGCCAGTCCATACCTACAACGTGCTTGTACTTGCATAAATTTGGGCACAACTTACGGTTCAAACTCAAAGATCAATGTCAAACTCAACAGTAATGCACAGTCAGTAAACCGTCAGTAGCTAACAGTAAACGCATTGCATGGGACTACACAAAAAAAAATCACTTACTTTCTCCACTGTTTCTCCGCCGTTCCGCCGTGCGTGGTGATTTTAACAGAAAGCGTAGTGTTTACAGATTAGGTCAGTAGAGGGGTCAAGTCAATACTGCTCTCTGATTGGTCAATTTCCTATGATGGCATTGGAATGGATGTAGTACCTGTTGCAACCGAACTAAAATGGATGTAGTACCTTTTGCAACCGAACTGATTTTTTAATGTAATTTTTAAAAACTTTCTAGTTGGAAATTCAGCTTTTTGTTAGTATAAGTGTAAAGAGGTCATGAAGTCAATTTTTTTTGAAAAATGGATGTAGTACCTTCTGCATCCGAGCTCTTCATATACACATGCCACCATAAACAATGTAAACCAATGACTATTCGAGACGGGGAAGTCTAGAATGAGATTTAATTTTGTTATTTAGCCAATTAATATCATAGCTTTTGGGCAGAATTGTCAGAGGTTACAATGGAAACCATTCTTTTTGCGCAAGCATGAGCATGTATACTACTGTTATTGATTCGTGCCGAACAGGTACGATTTACTCTATTGGGCCCCCAAAACAGCTGTGATGATACCGAACTAAGTACCAAGCATGAAGGAGTGCCATTCATCTTTATCGTACAAAACAAAGGCTTGTATAGTAAACGAACTGCCTACCTGTATTTCCATAGTAACCTTTTGTTACCCCACTATTTCACATTAACAATTGAGTAGTAGTTTCGAGATGGCATTGTTCTCTGGCGAATGTAGTTGCTTTTGTAGTGATTTTAATTTGAATAATACATGATCGTGGTCTAGATTAGGCTTCGTTAGGCCGGAAATAAATGCATGACTTGTGGTTTTATTATTATATTTATGCCATGATATTAAAAAGTGTAACTATTGAATTAAAAATCACAATAAATATAATAATTAGAAAGGATTGCGAACACGTACGCGAACAAGTCAAAGGTCATATAGACACCTTCGTCATGTTCGTTGTGACTAGAAAAAAGTACTATCATGTTTAAAGGGGTAGTTCAGTTTTGGTATAGTGGGCGCTTCACGAAATAATATGTACTATGTGAGATAATGAGTGTAACATTTGAAAGAGCATACAATTTGAATGGCAGACTAAACTGTATTTTATCAAAATCGGTTCAGAAACGGCTGAAATATCAATAAATATATTCGATCATAATAAATATGGGGCCGATGTTATTCAATGATTTACACAAATAATGAAACAATGCTTGCACTTTTTCAAAAATGTTCAAAAGAAGTTTTAAAATAGTTGTTGAGAATTTCTCTATTTTAATAATTATTTTAACAAAACATCACATGCATAATTTTGTATGAAAAATGGTTGAAACCAATGCTTTTTTAGAGAGCACCCTTTTGTGTTTAAATGGCTCTTTTTGAATGATAACGGGCTTTTTATTTAGTCGTTTGTAATTGTATATACCTTTCAAGCATGGTAGAGTTAAAACTATTAATTTGTAATGTTTTGGCGCAGGTTTTGGTTACTAAAGCTCAGCCTTACCAAAACTGTACTACCCCATTAACATTTGTTTGAAGTAAAAACAAGCACAACACATAATACATAACTTGATTCAAAATGCTAAAATATACAAAGTGCAGTGTTTTGTTATTGCTCTGATCTCCAATAAAGAAACGTTATTAAAATAATATTTAAAATGTCATTTGGCTAGACCAATCAACGTGTATTCCAAAAAAAAAACGTCACGTTTCGGCGGCAAACAACAATCATGACGCCGCTCAGAGCATTAATAATGAGCCTGTTATGTCTCACTACACATATTGCTTTTCGCTATGTGTTTTGGTTTGCTTTAAGATCAACAACAATACGCGAATGTGTTAGATAGTATGTACATACGTTATTATAATTAATACAAGCCAAATAAATCTCCGTTTAAGAGTAGACACATCAATGTTGATGGTTCCGAGATAATTTATCTAGCCCAGCTACTATAAATATACTACTCTACTGCGCTTAAGTAATTATTAAAATCAGTATTACCAATACAATGATATTGCGTACTTCCGAAACTCCCCGAGGAGCATACTAGCCGAGCTCCCACTGATGATTAACACCCGGCAATAGTACCCATGTAGACACCTGGGTAGAGAGCTGCAATTGTGGAACACGGGATCTCACGATCGGAAAGCGCGCGCTCTACCAATCTTGCCACACCACGTCCACAAGGATGGGGAACGTAGTGTATATATATGTTCTGGCCCTACTGTGTGGAATTGTTTGCCAACAGAATTAAGGTTTTCCCTCACATTATATACATTTAAGTGAAATTTAAAAACATATTTGTTTTTATTTCAGATTAGAGAGGTTGTGCAGCGCATTGAACAATTATGAACTGGAATTACGCTATACAAGTATCAACAAGTTTCAACAAGAAATCATTACGTTCATAAATCGCTATATTTGGACCGACCAAACTTTCTCAAAGTAATTGCGCAAGGCTTGGAACATGGATTAAGCAGTTTTAAAGTTAGGGAAAAACGGACCACTCCAAAGATCTGAGTCCATTCAAGCGATGTAATATGGATAAATTTAATTTCATGAAATATCACATTTATACATGATTGTTGAAGTATTTTGAAGCATTTCACAAAATGTACATTAAAAAACCCTCATTCAGTAAATACAAACATCCTAAATTTCATATTTTAAACGAAATTTGAGTATTTCCGCTTATAACAGACAACATCTACCACGACATACGGGTCGGGTAGTAGCATAAGGTCACAAAGGATAACATTTGTTCAACATCGGGTCCTTTCAATCTTCATGGATTAATTTCCTCCCGAATATGAACACGATTAGCAAGCAAATTAATGTTTGTATTGGCTAGACGAGATCATTGTAAGCACCTTGCCAACTTCACAAATGATGCCTACTTAAACCCAAAACAAATAGCAAGCTAGTATAACATGACCCTTGGTGCATGGCTTTATTTAATTTAAACCATATATAAAGCTTCACGTATTATTCAACATTTTCATAATATGATGTTCTTACGTTCTAAATTATAGTTATCCTAGATATACAGTACATACACGATACATTAGGAACGCATTGCAATTGTCTCCAAGGACTCATGATATAGAAAAGGCCCTTCATATTGCTGCTGCTTAGCTGATAAAAAGAAACTCTAAGTGTTGATGTTAATCGCAACACCATGACTTGTAGACGTCTTCTGAACCAGAGCTCAATATCCTATGAAATATGTAATATTACACCATGATAATTGCAGTTGACAATACATGTTAGAGCTAATATTTATGCGTGACACTAACCTTGAGCGGCAGCAAACATAGTCTTCTGGGATCCGAAAGAAGATGTGATGAAAATAAAAATCCCGAAATATATCAAAGAATCCATCTTAAACATGTCTTCTCATATAACTTAAGTGAGCAGAAATCTTAAATGAAACTGTTCTTTGCAATAAAAATGACACTTTGCAAAGATATCATAGACAGACTCAAGGGTAACAGACTAGGTTCGATTTAGGTGGACGAATTGCATGGGAGCAAAATAGATTTGACTGTCACTGGATATTTCAATTCTCGAATCAGTGGAATAGCGGGGTGAATTGGTTGTGGGGGGGGGGGGGGGGGGGGGCTTCTATCATGAGAGGCGCACTATACGTATTGTTTGTTTAAAGGTGCACCTGTAAAGTGTCAGATATTGCCCAAATTTAAGATTTAAATTCTATACCCAAATGTGTGTAAGATATGTCCAAATGATGTGTGAAAGTTTCGTTAACGAGAACACTGTTTTCCTGGTTAAAAAAGCGAAGATCTGCGTCAGCTTTTACAAAGAATTACTGTATGACGTTTATGAGGTTTATGAACGTTCATTAACGCTATTGAGGTGAATGATTATCAATGATAGATATCGTCATACTAATGGGACATTTGAAAAATTCTAACCCTATTCTATTCATCTCTTACCAAAAGCCAGCAGCATGGTACAAGGGAAATGTGGAAGCTCAAATTAATTGGTGTGGAGTTAGTCTAGTATAAGTCTAGTATATACAGTCATACTGTGGGGCAAAATGTTTATATGTAGAGAGTAACGAACTTCCTCCCCCACTCCCTTGTCCTAGATATTACAATAGCCCGTAGCCGACGGGTTAGGAACGGCTTTGCAAAACTTAATCAGGGTCCGATGTATTGAACCCACAACAACTCATTTAAAGATCATCAAATCAGTTGGTCTTGACAGCGCTCCATCGTGTCATAATATTCATAGATATGTATGTATTGTTCCCTCATCTCCGAGGGGGTACAGTCACGACATGCATCATGCCATTATTAACATTAATCAGTTCATTATGAAGAGAGAGGGGTTTTGATTGTCTAAAAGACCCACGGGTGGCACCTGGGTATCGGGATTTTCCCTTATAAAGTTCACGAGAGATATAATCGATTGTGTTCTGTTTGTTCAATTTAAACAGCTTATTCATGATGTATGACTTCATCAAACTGTACGCAAGATAACAAAATTGGAAACTGTCCCGTATAAGAATATTTGCCTTTATACTGCCGTCCCATGACAAAAGGAAGCAACTCCGAATTGATCAAAATCGACTTTTGGGGTATTTTTTGTATGCTCTACATGATGGTGAATAAATTGAGGTCACATGACCCCTAATTTCCGAAATATAGATAATATCAAAAGGAAGCAACTCTAAAGATTTCCTCATAAAACACTGACAAAAGGAAGCAACTCAATCAGCCAATCACCTATCAGCATGGAAGTGGCATGTGTGCATTGATCTCCCAATCAGCCAATCAGAGCGCGCCTAAGTGCAGCTCACTTTTCTCCTTGAATGTCTGTCAACCACTGCACCAGAATTGATACAGAAAATACTGAAATTCGCTGATCTGTTTGCACATCTGAAGGAAACGTTAGTGTATTTTGACTGAAGTATATATATATACATTTAAAACCCATTTCATTTATCAATCAAAATGCTGACTGTGAATAAAAAATATAACGTTTTCTTTTTTTTTCACAGCCCAAGTTCTGATGCTATGTGTTTATTATTGTCCCACATGTAGACTTTTGTGTGGGGAATTTTGCAGAAAATGATTAACTTGATGAAATGTTGTTTTACCTGGCTTTGCCAATGACTCACACACAAACACAAACACACACACACACACATGCACAACCATACACGTACACACACATACAAACACACGCATGCAAACACACACAAACACACACACACACAAATATACGCACACATACAGACATACGCGCAAACAAACACACACACGCACAAACACACATACACACACACCCACAAGCAAACACACAGACACACCTACACACAAACGCACTCACACACATAAACATGCACACGGCACAGCCACACACACACTTATAAACGCACATAAAACACACGCGCACACACACACACGTACGCACACACACACACGCGCACACACACACGTACGCACACACACACACACGCATGCAAACACACACAAATATATGCACACATACATACGTGCAAACATACGCATATATACACACGCATACACACACAAACACGCACATATACACATACATGAGTATACAGACTGTCCCAGAAAAAACGAAACCGGGTTTCATGTCAGAAATTTTCTGTCATAATGAATAATTTCTTTGATGATATATATATGTCTGAAAAGCTCTGTGTCTCTTCTTTCATTTGATGTACAACTTATGGCACATAATTCACGCAAGACTGAATTAGAACAATGGAAAGAGGTGTTACCAAAATTCGATTTGCGCGCAGAAATTGCAAGTTTGGGTGAGGTTTTGGGGTGAGTTTTAACGGTAGTAAACGTACTTATTTTGAGAAAAGACAAACACCTCATAAAAATACATAATTTTATCTTTTATATGACACCTCATGATTAAAAAATAAATGATTTATGCCAGAGAACGAGTACAATGAAATCATGCTTGATTCCAGCCCAAATGGGTAATTTTCCTGATCTAGCCCGTTTCCCATGGTTTCCCTGATCCCCATGTTTGTGTAAATTCACTCATGCATCAAAGTCCATTGTCAGGAAAGGTGAGCGACTTCTTACTCAACTTTCACTCATTTGGGCAGAAATCAGGCATGGTTTCATTGTACTCGTTCTCTGGCATAAATCATTAATTTTTTTAGCATGAGGTGTCATGTAAAAGATACAAATATGAACTTTCATGTGGTGTTTGCCCTTTTTAAAAATAAGTACGTTTACCACCCTTAAAACTCACCCAAACTTAAAATTTATGCGTGCAAATGGAATATTGGTAACACCACTTTCCATTGTTCTAATTCAGTCATGCTTGAATTATGTGCCATAAGTTGTACATCAAATGAAAGAAGAGACACAGAGCTTTTCAGACATATATATATCATCAAGGAAATTATTCATTATGACAGAAAATTTCTGCCATGAAACCCGGTTTCGTTTTATCTGAGACACGGTGTATACACACTAACACATGCACACACTGACACATACTCACATGCACTCACACACACGCATACATACACATATATTTGCACATAAATATACACACAAACGTATATACACACATACACATGGATACACACACAAACACACACACGCACGTACTCACACAATACTGACTTCTTAGATTATCAAGAGTTGCTTCCTTTTGTCATTGGATGACGCGTGCAATATTCAAGATATACTGTGACAAAAGGAAGTATGCTGCTTAATTTGCATAAAACAATGATTTTACAAATCAAAACATATCAACCCGAAATGCCTTCTCTGAGTACATTATAAAACATGTAATACCTGTGAATTAGGATTTTATGTTTGAGAGGTCAGAAAGAAAAACATATTTTCTTCATTTACTAAGAAACTCATTCCACAGAGTTGCTTCCTTTTGTCATGGGACGGCAGTATAACCGACCATGTTAAGGAATATCACTACTAATCTGGAAATATAAAAACATTAAAATCTGTGTGGCATTTTAAAATAAATATACAAACTCGTTTGTCCATAACATGTTCCGACTTTATTATTCGCAATCAATCTGTCTTTTATTTCTGCTATATTTCCTGAAAACTATTAACACCAGTTTTCTTCATCAAAATCATCTTGTGTATTACTCACCATACTACTAATGTTAAACCAAAGATTAGATTTGACCTCTTAATAAATGTAGGTCACTAATCTTTTGCACGCTTACTTCCCACACATCTGAATACATACTACGACTACGTCAGCATATCAAAAAAGTTAACATTTCAAATCAACCACCAAGGTTAAAAAGATCCCTATTCTAACTGACAAAACTTATACTTGACATAGTGTGCACTTCATCATGTTCATAAGGATCTTAGAATTCCGCCAAAAGCAGTTATGTTACTTTTCAGAACATTAAAATTCCATATTTAAATTGGCAACTACAGTATCAGCCCTTAAAGTGATAGTTTTGGTATAGAGGGCGCTACACAGAATACTTTTGTTGTGAGATAATGCAAAAAAGAGTGTCAAATTTGAAAGAGCATACCATTTGTAAATTTGTAAATGCAGACATATATGCTAGATACAGAGGGTTAAACATTCATAATTGGGAGCATTTTACAATTTCCATTTAAAAAATAAGCAGGTTTGTGCTTACTGTATTGACAATCAAACAAAGGAAATATTAAACCATATATGCGATAGCATGCATTGGTGTATTATACATGTTTAAAGGTGAGATGTGAATTGAGTATACACATACACTTACATGGTGCCCTTTGATTAACTTTATTTGAGCATATTTAATAAATAGATGACGTCAGTCATATATCCGATTTAAAGCGGCATCTGGTATACTGCCGTCCCAAGGAAAAAGGCAGTATCTACACGATTCAGCGTTTTCTAGAAACTGAGATATTGACCCTTTTGTGTTTTTGCCACAGCCGCTCGGAAATAATAAACTTGTGAAGATATCTTAAGCGTGTGATTAAAGGCTATATAGGTGTCTATTTTTCTTCATACATGAACAATTGAATTTTCCGTTTAATTTTGAGATTTTCATGAAAATGTAGATACTTTGGGAAAATCCATGGTTTGTGACCGATTTCCCCAAGGAAAAAAGCAGTATCTACATAGCAATTCGGAGGGTGTTAAATTATGCCTTACGTTATGGATAAAACAATCGAAAATGTTTCGGATATATTCTGTATGTACTATTAACATACTTTAAAGGGAAACAAGTTTGATTAATTAAAAAGCGCCCTCTCTAGGCGAGTCACACTTTTCTTTAAAAAGGGACTTATTGGCCCATATTTCCGCAATGAAAGAAAATACGAAGCATGAATTGTATTCATTAACCACGCAAAAATGATTGTTTATACATTTGTTATAAAAGTGTATAAGTTAGAGTTAAAACAAAACTTTGAAATGATAAAGAGCGCCCTCTCTTATCAAGTCAAGTTACTTTAAATATGGAATAATGCATGTTACATGCTCCCAACACGGTGCGTGATCGATTTCCCCAAGGAAAAACGCAGTATCTACATATAAATTTGGAGGGTGGTGAATTATGCCTTATGTTATGGATAAAACAATTCTTACTAATCCATGCTGGCACTGAAGAGCTTAATTTAGTAGAATATTAGGACTGCATTACTGTACATACATGACTCAATTGCATGTATGTATGCGTTCAAATCACATGCCATTAACACACTGCACAGCATCATATGCCGTGCGCAGTCAGTCTGTGCATTGTGTGAATGTGGCAGAGGTACACGCACTTTCATGCATACTTGAATAGCCTTTGTCACAAACTCTGCGCTTTATAGAAGAATGTTGGTCGTATTGCAAAATGCACTTATATGTTAAATTTGCTTCAATATTTTGTGCTTCGCAATTCATATAAGTAGTGAAATTTGTTCATACAAGATATAATTATTATAAATGCGCATTATTCATATTGTCTGCTTATAAATAATTAGTTTGTCTTGTGGCGAGACTAGCTGTGTAGATACTGCTTTTTTCCTTGGGGAAAGTGGAGGTTGACTGTAGATACTGCGTTTGAGGGTTGGGAAAAAATGGGGTTCCCAATTTTTTTTCAGAAAACTGAATGTATCACATGAAAGAGCATTGTTTATTGAGTATTTTTCTGCAAAAAAGTGAAAATCAACAAAAATGTCAGATACTGCTTTTTTCCTTGGGAGGGCAGTATAACGTGTTTTCCATTCTTCGGCGATCCAAGTTGCCAAATGGATGGCTCGATGAGCTAGCTGGGCGCTGTAATACGTACTGTTACTGGGTATTAAAATAAATCTCTTGACACTTTTGATTTGAACAATTTAGACGTTATGTTATGAATACTATTAAAGGGATAGTTGAATTTTGGTAGAGAGTGCGCTACACATAATATTTGTTATGTGAGATAATGACAAACTGAGTGTAAAATTCGAAAGAGCATAATATTTTAATGACAGAATAAAATTTATTTTATCAAACTCGGTTCAGAAACGGCTGAAATATCCATAAACGCAACTATTCGTAATAATGTGGGGCCCCACAAATATTAGATAATTTTGAACCAACCGTTACAATTTTGTTTTAATGCTTCGTCTTTTCCACATTTTTCAAATTAAGTTTTTAATAGTTGTTGATTATCTCTCTATCTAATCACTCTTTTTACGAACATTCACATACACAATACAATGGTTTAAACCAATTAATTTTTATAAGCGCCATCTTGAGTTTGAACGCCTCTGTTTGAATGATAAAAAGGCTTTTTGATGTTGAATTCCTTTCAAGCATGGTAGAGTTATAACTATTATTTTGGAATGCAATGGTGCATGTTTTGGTTATTAAAATTCAGTTTGACCAAAACTGTACTCTCTTTACCAGAACTCAACTACCCCTTTAATCTTCGAACAAAGTTGGAGTGAATGGGTGAGGTCCTGTTGCTCTATTCACCACCAATTTCACACAATTAACCAATATTTCCAAAAGGAGCTTTCAACAGTTTGACCAAACAAAATCTTATGTACAAACATCACTAAACTGTATGCAAGATAATGAGTAGGTTTGCCATCTTCTGCTTAATGCGGATACATTCCAAACTAAAAATAAATTAAAGGTAAAATAAACTATTATTAATACAAAAAATGTCAATATTTGTAATTATTTAACGGCTAGAACAAGTGCAATAATATACTCATTCCAGTTGGTCACATCATTCCATCGATTAATAATATATTACATACAATACAAATTAATGTACTGTTCCCTCATCTATGATGGGTTACAGTCACGTACACTATCATATCATTGCCATGAACCAGTGTAATATGACGTTAAATATGTACGGATTGTTTTGACTGATTTTGATTATACAAACTTATTAGAACATTTCAGTTTTCTCTATCAAGAATTAAGTTGGAAATGCATTATATTTTCAAAACAAGTAATCTCTTTAAAGCCTAAAACATTTCGATAGCTGTACACACTTCACTTCAAAATAAACACAAGCAAACAGTAATAACAACATTTTTTTATAGCAAAATATATGTTATTGTATATGAAATTAAAGAAAAAATAACCCTCCTCGATATTAGCATATAATCCAGGATAAATCATTCATGCATGACTTGTCACAGTCAATTAACCGCCGCAAGGTCTGTTTTCAAAAATAGCAAAAATGGAACATCCATTCAACCATTTAAATGTTGACAAGCATGATATAAACGTTATATTAACAACATAGCATAATTATTTCATTGCAGGTGTGATCTTTTTTTAGTTTAATCTATTATAGAAAAAGTGTAAATGAACATAAATTGTGAACGTAGTAGGATTTATTTTCATCCACATGTAACACAATGGGGAATTCCATGGCTAAGGTTTATTCGTCGAAACTAGTTTGTCCCCTTATTTCAGCATGAAACTTGGTATAACTGTTTTCTCAAGAAGTATACCGTAATCCAAAGATCTTCAAAATCTGATGTCACCCTTGGTCAACCGTTTGGACAGTCTCTAACATGTCACTTTTCTAGGTAACTATAGTTTAAATTGCAAGGGACACATGAAACAGACAAGCTTTATGCCTCAAAAACAGACCAGTATGTTTATGTTCTCATAACCTGGCCCTGTTTTATTGGAAAATGTGTATTGTTGGTGTTTTTTTATGACAATAAGGTTAGATGGTGTCATAAAAGACTTGCCCCGCACACATGGGCGTAAATCTGTCATTGATACCCATTCATCAGGGGGGGGATGATCTATTCATTCATCCCCCCCTGATGAATAGGTATTACGTAAGTATTTACGCCCGTGCCCGCACATCTTGTTCAAGCAGGACGCTTACTTATTGCAGTCGAATGGTGCGGCCATCCATTGTTTTTGCTATGTTTGAAAACATACCTTGCTATTGTTAACTGATCATGACAGTTCATGCATGGACGATTACGCTTTTAATTTATATTCTGCCTGACGACTAAATTTCATTTAATGTGAAATATGAAAATGAACACTCTGTCGCACATTAAATATTAAATATTTCAAATAAAACACGTGTCCAGATTCTTTTTGTGAGGAGTATATATGTTTTATGTTGACCTGTGGAACATAGATAACGAAATAGGACCAATACATTTTTGATTTCCCCATGAAATCTTGTAATCTTGTAAAAACATACGTGCTTTTGTCTTAGAAAATCGACGACTACTCTCCTAGCTTTCGATCCGGTAAAACTACGTATGTTTGAAATTGTCAGGAAGAACTACGTATGGCGGCCGACAGAGCAAAGCAATGTTTAACAGTCAAACCTAAGTATTTCGGCCGACGGGGCAAAGGTTTATCAGCCAAAACTACGTATGTGTCAAGTTATCAGGCATAACTACCTTACGTTAGGTACAGTGTGTTATACGTCGCGTCATCGGCCCGCGATATGGGAATACAAATATATGTGTATTGATATTTCAGCCATTTCGGAACCGATTTTGTTTCAATAAAATAGTTTCTGTCATTTAAATTGTATGTTCTTTCAAATGTGAGAGTGAGGTGTTCGTTATCTCACAAACAATATTTTGTAAAGTGCACCCTATACTCAACTATCCCTTTGACGTTGCTTCCTTGCCATACCTATGCATCACTTGAAAATACTAACTGTACATGGTGAACAACATTTCATACACAGCGTGGGCGTTGTTGTAGAGTTATTGCTAGTAGACCAAATCGTATGTAGACGTATTGGGTAGTAGCCCAAATGACTAGTAGACCAAGAGCATCGTAGACCACATGGATGGTATACGAAATAAGTTGTAGACGAAATGGATTGTAGACTAAATGATTTGGAGACGAAATTGTTAGTAGACTAAATAGAGTGTAGACCAAATACATAGTAGACCAAATAACTAGTAGACTAAATGTATTGTAGACCAAGTATATTGTAGACCAATTGCATGATGGCCTAAATACTAGTAGACCAAATGGGGTGTAGACCAATTGGAGTGTGGACCAAATTAAATGTAGACTACATGACTAGTAGACCAAATGGGTAGTAGACGTATAGGGTTTGGACCAAATTACAGTAGACCAACTGGATAGTGGACCAAATTGGTGTGGACTAAATAGCAGTAGACCAAATGGTCATAAACCGGATGGGATAGCTATGCTATGCGAATGACGTGCAGGGTTCGTGAGAAGCCATGATACAAAACATCTCTATTTGGCATTGTAAGGTTTTTTTTTATTCGTCGTCATCTGTGTAATGAGTGAATTGTTATGACTTTATATTTATCAGAGTAATACCCACATGGTTTATGTCAAATTTTTGTCGAAATCCATTGCAAATTACATATACCGGTAAATGTTCATCGATTGGAAGAATTCCATATCGCGCATCTCCGCTTAGTGCAAATGCCATGGCTATGCCATGTGTATCGTCTCGCCGCGGCCGCGAGCCCATAGTGTATGCAGCAGCTGATGCAGCTGAGTGTACACAAAATATGGGAGATACGTAGTTTTGCCTGACAAATGAACTTCTACTTTCAATCCTATTGCCCTAACGAAACTACGTAAGTCGAGTTACCTACTTCTGTCTTTTAAATCTACTGATTTGTAAGGACATTTTACAAACACGTAATATTAAATGTCTAGAAATAATCAAAGATAGATATTGAAATTTTGTCTGATAAAAAAGGGCATAATCATTCAAAATTATAAGAAACACTAAATACCTGAAAACTCCTACAAATTACTTACATGGTTTTGCCAGATCACGGCCGAGTACCGTTCATGAATCAACATAGGGCACACATTTGTCATCATAACATAGGCTAACTCAGGACAACAGTACCGTGCTGACAATAATATAATACTGTGGTATTCTTGTTATTATTTACAGGCAGTGAAGGTTACAAACTGCGCAATTTTAACATATCAGTATACAATATCACAAAGTAAAATCCGAACATCCATTTCTAATCTCAATTATTTTAAAGCTGTTTATATGTTTCGGTAATGTCGTCTGTGAAAGAGTATGATGTAATGAAATCCTTATTCAGTATTCCAATACTGATAAAACTGTGGGTGTAACAAGTGGACGCTTGTCTTTCAAGCAGTATGTTTTTAAAATGTTCCAGCCATGTTCAAAATCGTTGGCGCTAATTTTGAGAGGGTTTGCCTTTTCAGAATATTAGCACGTACATTATTACATGTTAAAGATGATCACTTCTTCTTCAATTTCATGTGAAAATCAGTACAATTAATATTACCGACATAGTGAACGAGTTAAGTTATAATTGTTATTAAATTACTTTGTGAAGGCACGAAGCCACCCCCCCCCCCCCTACCACACCCTCCGCCCAACATACTTTCGCCACTGCTTTGAGTCACTTCACACGTTTGCGGTTTGTGGGGGGGAGAGAGGGGTAATAATAGATTCGCGGAGCCCAAAGTCAATGCAGAATTTCGAATGAAGCACATCTGAACCTTGCAGTGATCCTGCTGGTATGGCACGTAATAGAAGATGTGTAATGTTTCTTCCCGATACGAGGTCTGGAGTGAGCTACATCCACCCACTATTGAGAAATAGAAATAATTCTGACCAACTATTATATTATTTCAAGGTTCATGGATTTAAACAATATTGTGGTAAACACATGCAATACCGATACCAAGGGGCACAAGCTATATTGCACACCAGAGTACGGGACGATTGACAATCAAAGAAGAGATATGGTTTAAATATTCCTTTAACTTCGTAAGATTTTGTAAATGTTGTTATTTAAAACGTTTTTGTATAACCTACTGGTGAGTAGTATTTCTTCGAAATGAAGCGTAATGTTTGCATTAACACACCTTTGTAGGTTGTGTTCCCAACAAGCTTTTACTACAATCGGAATATCCTAGCACGATGTTTATTCCAAAATAAATATGGAGACACTTGGAGACACGTTGATATTGCTAAAACAAGCAGATTATTAATGAGGTACAGAAATCCAAAAAAGCCTGAAGTAACTTTGGTTTAATATGAACAAAAACGTATTAATTCACTAAATGGTTGTACACTTACGACCCTTGTGGTTGCTGGTACGCAGGTGGGGGACTTGAAGTCATGAGCCTGGCACTGTAATACAATACAAGAAGGACGATTAATCAATTACTTGTTCATGTGTTACACAAAATATAATGCAACTTAATTACTTTTAAAATGTAACAACATTATATACCATGGCCTGTAAAATCAAAGTATAATATTAAGTGTGAACATATGTGCACATACAGTGAATAGTTTGTTTTCATCGTGTATACGATCATTTCATGCACGCACAATTTGGTAAATTTTATTGTCAGGTCACATGGTCTATCAATGCGACATTTAAAAATAGATTACAATCTCGACGGGCGATGTAGCGTAATGCATTCGCGTGCAAGTTTAACTTCCGGCATTTTTTGTTAACATTTTTTTCTACGATATATTACTTGCGCATGTCCATGGAGTTAATTGTAATGTTCAACTTCGATTGTTGGGCAGATGTATGATGATCTTCGTTTTGTGTTCTGCTCGCTATTTGAATATCGTAACATTAACATTAAAGGGATGGTTGAGTTTTGCTACAGAGGGCGCTACACAAAATAATTTGTGATAATTGATTAAATTGAGATAATTATAAACTAAGTGGCAAATTTAAGAGATTATACAATTTGTGTATACATTTGATTAAACTCGATTTAGAAATGGTTGAAATCATCCTAAACATAACTATTTGTAACAATTGTGGGGCCCCAAAATTACTCGATACATTTGAACTTGCCATCTAACATTTGTTTGGGTGAATGCTTCCTCATTACACTTTACAAAAGAGGTTTGTAAATAGTTGTTGATTATCTCTTTATGTAATCGTTATTTCGGGAAAATCATATTCAGTATAATCAATTTAAAATGGTTAAAACCAATAAGTTGTTACTTTGTCATTAGTGATGGTGTATTCTTCTATTGGAAGGAGACTAATGAGGCCCTGCTCAGAATTTGATTTTAGGATCTCATCTTTTGGCAGCCTTGCTCTTGGTTGATCATAGTTATAATTTAATATGTGTAAACTTACAATCCCATTAAACCCACAATTAGTAAATAAATCTTAATTATAACACGTTACTTTGTGTGCATTTTGTATTTCATGTTTGTATTCATCTTACTCATATTAATATCATTCTAAGCTTAAAATGCACTTTGTAATTGTGCCACTATCATTATCTGACTAATGAATATAAATGTATACTTCATTCAATAAACAAGTTTCCAGTCTCATCATTGTCATTGAGCTTATTCAAGCTTCAGTGGAAATCTAAATATGCAACAGCCCGTTTCTCAGACTTCGAAATTGGTCATCTTATTACAAGAATTATCTTAATTAAACAACAATTCATGGCTTTATAACATCAACACTGTTTAAATGAGACTAACTCAGTTTTACATATATCTTACTGTCGCATATAATGAACTGACATTACAATTTTAGATCCATGCAGAGACAATCCTTTTTCCGTCTGAAGTTTGCGTCTACTTGTTCACCTTTCACATTTTCCGACAAATACTTACGCAACATCTCTACGCAACATCTGACTAGACCGAACCTTAGACTGATGTATTGTACTTAAATCCAGCTCTACTTACATGCATAATTATAACATGAACCTTTAGGTTCATGATTATAATAATACGCTGGAACGAACATGACATTTTAGTCTTGTATTTTAGAAATATATTTTTATCATATTCAAGGCCAAATAATGTGTTTATTTGCAAATGTACGGGCTCCACTACTACCCAAGTATATCCTAGTCATATGCGCGCATTACAAAGTAATTTCTTTAAAAGAAGATGGAATCGTGCAGTCCGTCACTCGCATAACTTAAAGGTATGGTGACAAGAAAACTGCCTCAAAATTGTGTTTTACTGTATCTAAGGTAGATTTTCATAAAGATTACTAATACAAACATATTTGTCGTAGTCGTAGGAAATTTTCGAAGCCGAGACCAAAAATGTTCGAAATTTACGAGGCCGAGACCACAGTTTTTCGTCATTTTCAAAGACGAGACCACGGTTTTTCGACAGTCATTTTGGGGTCAAAAGGGGGGGGGGGGGGGGGGGTTGAACCCCCCCCCCCCCCTGGGTACGCCTATGCTACTACTACTACTACTACTACTACTACTACTACTACTACTACTACTACTACTACTACTACTATTACTACTACTAATACTACTGCTACAGTTAACATTGTAACGTCTGTGAACAAGCCACCTACCGGGAAGTTCCATTTATCTCATGTTGTTGTTGACACTTTTATTGGAAATGTTTATTGCAATATGCTGAGACTGATGAAAATGGTGAACTGATGGAAAGTTGGATAGACTTTACAGATGTCTACGCAGTATAGATGTATACGCGTCACTAACCACCAAGCATCACAACATACTTCATTACACAAACAATTATTATATTTAAAAGATAATTGGAAATATAAACAACAATAGATCAATTACCAAAATTAAAAATAGTTTACAATTAATGCACCGTTTCTTCGAGGAGCGGATTTAAACACTTACAAACTGATGAAAGTAAACGTACATGTTCATACAATTATAATCATTTTACAGTTATAAACGTAGTATGCAAGGACTGTACACTTATACTTACACGTTCGCTGTGGCATGTGGTCGCGTATCACTGATCAGGACAAAACAAGCATTGATATAATTATGTTTAAAATGCATCCAAATATTACTAAATGTATTGGTCCTATACCATACACAGTACGGAATAATGCATTCCGTTTGCTCGTTAGTTTGCTTTTACACATTATATCGAATTGCCACAATGTTGATCGTTTTAAGCATCGTATTAATGTTTATGTTAAAGAATGAAATAATAATCAGCCAATTTGCATTGGAGATTTTGCATGTTTAGACTTGAAATCTGGTGTTTACCTAAAAGGAAATGAGGGCTTAACATTGTTTGTATCTGGGAAAGCGTGTTATGATCTGATCGACCCGAAATTGTAGATACATTTTCATGAAGAAAACAAATATTGACACACTTATAAATATGCACCTCAACACAGACACACACACATTGTATTAATATAGTGTCATACACAGTCCCAACATAAACCTTATGCCACATTATGTATGATCCAACAACATAGCCTATAGCAGCAAATGAGTCCGGGGGCGGGGCGGGGAGGGGGGGGGGGGGGGGGCGATGCGAAGCTACCAAGGGCTGTGGCAGAGCCAAATAGGGAGGGTTTTTGGAGGGGGATCCCCCTCCCATGGAGAGGATTCTGCATTTATATACTTGAAATGGTCCAATTTGGTGCACGTCACACAATCAAGGACAATGCCAGCCTGGAACTACTTGGCCCGATACAGAAAAAAATACTCATCCCATACCCATACGCAAGTTACACAACACACTCTGTTCGCGCGCGATACGTGCAGCGAAAACTTAGCGTCGTTGTATACATGACTTTTTTAACATTTCAATTAACAAGCCTTAGCACATACAATTATTGGGTGCGCTTCGTTATTCCGAAGCTTCGTTAAAGTGATTCAGGTAAAGTGTCAGATATTGCACAAAATGACATTTGAGACTTCAATCCTATATCAATATCATTGTAAAATAGAATTGAAAGATTTGTGAAAGTTTGAAAGAAAACGAAAACCGTTTACCTCGTGAAAAAAGGGAATATTGATTTCATATTTTATCACCGAAAACTGATGGCTTACCGTAAATTTGTCACAGGAATGATGGTCCGGCCGTTGATATGCGCACCCGTACATGTACACATCGGCTCAGCTCAACAGTCGCGGGTACATCGACTCGTTGAATTGCGCTGCCGTGTCTATCTGGGAGGTTCAGCCCGTGATCGCGTTGCCCGTTGCGCGCCCGCCGGGTGGCCTGGGCGTGAACGTAATAACTACAGCTACCGTATAGTAGCTACCAAATAAAAGCAACTCCACGTACGCATATTCTGAATTTCCATTGTTCTCTTTCAAAGTTTCTTATATAATTACTCACTCTCCCTCTCTCATATAGTAGGCAACATCCGCCATATTGTGTATTCATTTTTCATGGAGACAATGGAATAGCGGGTCAGACTGAAAGGGGGCACACCGTATATTTTTTTCTACAGAATGTTCCCCCTGTATAATACATTATTGGCTTTCTTGCAGTGGCATGACTATTTTGAAAAGTGGGGGTGGGGTCGTGGAAGGGAGCAGGAATGGTGTGGGAGGAGTATCGCACTATCGACCCTCCCACAGTAGGGAGCTTTTGCAACTTTTCACTCGAAAAAATGTGCAGTGTGTTCCTTACCTTGGAATATACTAGAATTCAAGAAAGCATGACCTCGGGACCACATGATTGAAACCATTATAGAAACAGGCATACACCCTACATGCATGTCTATAATATATAGGCTACATTTGGGGAGGGTATGTGGGTAGACTTTTTGTATGTATCACCTCGGAAGTATGCTAGTTGTGCAAAGGATAGATATCCCCCACCATTCACCCTGTCATACCCCCAATCTATTCCTGTGATGTTTATATGCATGTCTATATATAGGCGACATTTGGGGAGGGTATGTGGGTAGATTATTTGTATGTATATCTTTAGAAGTATGCTAGTTATGCAAAGGAGAGATATCCCCCACCCTTCACCCTGTCATACCCCCAATCTATTCATGTGATGTTTTGTATTTTTATGGCAAATTATTAGGGGGGATGCGCCCCCAGGCAACATCACTGCATGTAGAGGTTGCTCCCCACGTACTCCTTATTTTTTAATAACACAGTGAATGAAAGATATAGATTTTCAGACAGTGTGAGCACATTATTTATCTTTTATGTCAACCAGTTGCAAATAACTACAAGTCTGTTTTGTGTTAGTATCTAACATGCGCACACACACACACACACCCACACTCACACATACTCTGCGGATACATCACTACACAGAGCCCACATTTACATTCAAGTACAGTCAAACCTGTTATAGCAGCCACCTTTTTATAGCAGCAAACCTGCCTATAATGGCCACCAAACATGATCCCTTGCAGAGTAAAGGAATGTAATGGAACCTGTCTATAATGATCACCTTTCTACAGTGGCCACTTTGATTGGAAGTCATGGTACACAGGTTTGACTGTACATTTTCATGCTTCTAGCCGTTTTCCCCCTTTACCTGGTACTATGTGTGCATTTTTTACATTTCAAACTAACAAAATCGCCTGTTTGTGTATGCTGGTAAATTGTACTTTTTTGAAGTAGGATTTACATTCCTGAAATTTGAAGCAATGCAAATGGTTGAATAACTTGTGTATTTACACAGCATTTTCACATTTTATGAAAATCAATTATATAACAATATGCAATTATTGTTATTTGGATACTTTGTATTTAATTTTTCAATAAATGCAGAAGCAACTGTTACAAAAAATGAAATACTGGGTGATTGATTCAACTTTTGGATGTGTGCAGATCATGTAGTGTCTCTGTGAATTTATTTATTTATTTATTTATTGATTTATTTTGGTATACATTTCAAACTGATCAGCAGCAGTGCTGAAAGGATCAGTGTACATTGAACATCAAAACATACATAGTATAAACAATACAATATAGCAATTGTTACATTCGAATTTGAATGAATTGGAACAAAATTTACAAAACTAAATCACTATAAAATAAACAAAGCTACATTACACAAAGAATAAATATCAGATCATTGTGCATAATTGTGTCATGTCCACCTAGCCATTTGGTTGATCCTGATCTATGAAAAATACAATTGAGTTGGCCGACCCTTCAATACCCTGCACATAATAGGGGAAGCCTCTGTGAATCCAAGCAAAAGGAGGGTTAAAAGGACAATTGGCATAGTGATACACACTCACATTTCTTCATGGGTGTTATTAGCAACTTCAATCATACATTATATCAATAACCTTGTACAATTATTCTGAATCATATTATTTATTAGTATTTCATCTGAGAAAAACAATGGTTTGTTTGAGTTTTAAAAAATGATAAATTTATGTCATACAGGGAAACCCCGTTTAGCTCGCTTATAACGAGGTACCGTACTGCCCACTGATTTGAACTAAAAATTAAAAACATCCTTTTTCATTAAATCATAATTACCTTTATCACATGTAATAGGGAAGACATGAAAGATATATTATCAAATTTATTTTGATTGAATTTGAAAAAGATAACAAATTGTTGCTATGAGCACTATTCGGTCATTGTTACTTCCCGCAACAAAACTTATCTTTGTTGATACAGTGGAACCTCCTAACAAGAGGTACCGGATACAGCGATGATAAATTTACACGTCAAGGATCTTTGTATTTTATTATTTTTAAGCCCAGACACAAGATACCCGACATAAGGTATTCAATCCAATTGTGCCCGAGGTGCTTGTTATAATAAGGTTTTGTTAATTTTTGCCAAAATGTGTGCGTGAATAATTCCATGCTAAAGAGTTGTATTTGAGAAATGAACTGTTTATGCTATATATCAATTTGAAGGCCTTATCGGTAGGGCCTTAACCCCTTGACCACAGGAACCAAGTGGGTTGTGTACAAAGTCTATGGGGATTTCATAAACTCGTAGGGAACGGGTTAATTTGGCATCAGCATGGTGAGGGATCTGTGGGCAATCACTGGCCGAACATCCCTGCCACTTCCCACGGTCGACGTCCACATCTAACATGTCTCATACGCTAGAAGTCCTGCTCCAATATTATGGTGTTTTCGCTCAGCGACGTACAGAGCTTTCAACGACGCAGGGAGCGATCTATTGCCCCGTTCACCGCGCTCAAATAACTTTCGTTGACAAGCAGTTTCGCTAATTTGGTGAAGGCGGACGTACATTCGTAGACTGCATGACGTCACATCTCGTTGTCACAAGCAATGTATAGACAACACATGGCTGGCTTGTATTGTTAACACGCCAACTAATTGTCTATGTACTACACATGATAGCAATGTGCTGAATGTTTACCTCGCTACAAGCATGTTGATTGGTTGACCATAGAGCTCTATCGTGCCGTCGCATAATAACCGGAATAATTCTGACCAAAGTGTGTCGCAGATTTAAACCCAAGAATGGTCGGCCCGCTGTTACTGTAGGAAGTTCTTGATTTTGCACACGAACTGCAGGATTCCCCGTTTGCAAAAACCTGCTAGCTTAGTTCCTTGCTAATGGACGTTGTGGGTCCGTTTCCCGCAGGGTATGAGCATGGCGACTGAAGGGTCTGCGAGAACTTGGGTGTTGGCGGCCTGGTTATTTGTTCTGGGTGGTGTGGTATAGTGGGTGTGTAGAATCTTGATGGGTCTTGAAGAAATCTATAGAGAGGGAGATTTGTGAAAAAAGGAATGCAATCAGATAAATAGTAATGTGTAAGTCATGTGCACTTATTGCACAAAATGAACCACAAACATGTATTCATGTAGTAAAAATAGGATTTGATTTCTAATCAACATGGACCAAATTTGTTATTTTCCCTTCAGTTTGTTATTCAGCTGTTAGGATCGAAAGCTACACTATAATTATTGACTCTAATTTTATTCCATTGTCAATTTTTCAGTAGCAGTTTTCATCTGTTTTTCAATCGGTATACAGTATACAGTATACAGTATGCCTAATGCATTTGTCTCTAATAAGCAAAATAATAAATCTAAGGTCCACATTCTGAAAATATTGCAGAGATACAAAATAAAATCATGCTAAAATAATTTTCATCATTCTGAAAATGGTGTAAGGGAATGCAAATTCTACAATGCATTGTGAATCTTTTCTCATGTCCAGTAATGTCGGCCCTTGTTTATTGAGATTTTCTGTTTTATATAACATAACAATCAAGCCCATGATAAATTTTCAAAATATGCGCTCAATGCACATTCTTTCCTCCTCTGACATTTATCTGTGTTGTTTTCCCAGTTTCGAATCCCAGTGAGATCACTTTGTGCAAGTATAGCAATTGACACACAATGGTATGCCAAAATAAACTCTCATTGATTTTGCCTGCTAATTTGAAGATGAAATTCTAGTTTCAGAACACAGATCTATCATTTATCTCTGTCCACAGTCCAAGAAAAAGGTTCCCAATGAATTACCTTAACCATAAGTCAATCGGGGTCACCACCAGCACAAATCGTGTGAGTCGTGTCAGCATGCAGATTGCACGTCCATTCTATCGGTACTCGGAAATCCTCTATGTATAATGTCGAAGAGAACAGCCACATCCAATGCTATAAAATGAGGATAAAAATCAAAAAGTTGCTTAATGATGGCAATTGGTATGGAAAGTCAATTGCCTTATGTAAGACAAAAAGAAAACACTGATCATCCAAGGTTTTTGATTGCCAAGCCTAATATCTAATGAAAAAAACTTGTCCTGAAGTAAGAGATTTGCAGATTAGCCGGAATTTTCCATGGAGGCGGAGGGGGGGGGGGGAGGGGGGGGGGGGGGGGGTGAGGTGGGTCACACAAGGGAGCAGAGCTATGCGGCTTTGTACGGCAACAACATGGGCGGCGGGCCGGTACAGAAAGTTTGACATATTTGACGTAGTCGTACAACATTTCCGAAGCCGAGAGTATGATTTAGTATTGGTTTAAAATTTTCGACATTTTCGAGGCCGAGACCACGGTTCTTCGTACTTTACGAGGTCAAGACCGCTAAAGTATCATCTCGGACCAGTAAAAATTTGAAATTGGGAGGTGGATCAATCCACCCAATGCACCACCTGACCACCACAATTCACAATGACAATAATTGTTTTATTTTGCAACATTTCACTTTTGTCTTTTGAGTTAGACCGAGTACTACACAGACACAGTGCATTCCAGACCATAGACCTAACATTATCAAAAATGAGCATCGATAAAAAAACACAAAAAACGGATTACCCATTCTATATCAAATTTGAGAAGGCCCATCATTTCATAATCGTAAGTCATAACAAAAGAGATATCAACATAACTAGATCGGCAAATCTATTGCTTTCATGGCCTCTTTGACATGATTATCATTGTCATTTTCACAGTGAAAAAGACAATAATAATGTCAAAGAGACCATGAAAGCGATAGATTTGTCGATCTACACTCAAACTTGAATTGCTGATTCTGACTTGGGAGGGTGATCTACGTACCTTAGCCCGGGGCTTCGATCGGCGCTGAGTGTCCCGGCCGTGCATGACCGTCTTCGATCACCTGCAGCTTCTCAGACTCAGCTCTGCAGACTGCATGCATCTCAATTATCAACCAAATTGTTGTTTTTTCTTCTTGATGAACCTCTAGATCTCCTCCCAGGCCGCATTCTCATTCGCATTTTATTTGTAGATTCTCAAACGGTTTCTTCAACAAATTTGCTAGTGGTATTTAGTACACAATGCAAATATGCACAGTACTTCGCTCACTACCGCTGTAGCTGTACGCGTATCGTACACGTATTACGTGCGGCTCTCTACGAACGTACGTCTATGACTGTATGCAATATAGCCGGGCGGGGATCGGACACAATATAGCAGGCACGACAAGGTCAAAGGTCACCAAAGACGTTGATTAACGCTTTAGAAATAAAAGATTTAAATGATAATTATCTTCATACTAAAGGGACATTTGAAAAAATCGAACCCTATTTTATTCCTCTCTTACTATAAGCTAAACAACACGGTAGAAGAGAAACGAGGAAGCTCCAAGTCATTTTCGTGGATTTGGACACTTTACCTGAATCACTTTAATCCTAAAATGAAATAGGGTTCGTTAACCCGAACATTTGTTGCATTATTCCGAAGAATCGTTATTCCGAGGGTTCGTTATTTCGAAGGTTCGATATTCCTAAAATAAAATCATGTTCGTTATTCCGGAGGTTTGTTAGTCTGAAAATAAATTCGGGTTCGTTATTCCGAAGGTCCGTTATTCCGAGGGTTCGTTATTCCGAAGGTTCGCTATTCCTAAAATGACATCGGGTTCGTTAATCCTAGAATGAATTTGGGTTTGTTATAATGCTATAATTTCATATAAAGATATAAAATAAACTTCAATGTTTGATTGGTCTGGCTAGAGGAGAGAAAGGGGGAGAGGTATGCTTAATGAGGGCAGTAAATTAAATAAAGAAAACACAAATTATAGTATTATAACAAACCCGATTTAATTTTCTGATAAACGAAACCTATTTTATTTTCGGACTAATGAACCTTCGGAAAAACGAACCTTCGAAATAACGAGCCCGATTTTTTGTTCGGATAAACAAACCTTCGGAACAACGAACCCGATTTCGTTTTAGGAATAGCGAACCTTCGGAATAACGAAAACTCGGAATAACGAACAGTCGGAATAAAGAACCTTCGGAATAACGAACCTTCGGAATAACGGAACCTTCGGAATAACGAACCTTCGGAATAACGGACTGTAACCAAATCAAGTATCCATTTCCCTCTTATATATAGATACACACACACACACACACGCACACATACTTACCCGGGCATACTTGTGGGCACCCAACTTGTGGGGTACTTGTGCTACTACAGGCTGAAGGAGTGCTACTACAAACTGTTTTTTTTTCACAAAATCTTTGCAACGAAAAAAGGCAACCTTCTGAGTGCATGGGAGGGTAGGGGTGTGTCTAGAAAAAAAAATCCTCAAGTATCACTTATGGGGCACAGTCACAAGATAACTCGTTGAAGCTAAATACGCCGATTTAAGGCTATTCCTTAGTGGGGTCTATGATTTATTCCCCACAAGGAAAAAATACCCCACAAGTATATAATTGTACCCACACGAGACCCCACAAGAATGCCGGCGTGAGAACACACGCACACACACACACACACACACACAAAGTATCCTTCCCTAAAAAATTAGGGGGGTGATTGCACATGTCATCCCTCCACTTTATGAGTTAGGGGATGCGTACCCTGCATTCCCCCGTTGTTTAAGCCCCTGGTCCCTATCTTATGGCGCATTTGACGATAAGTGCGATGTCGAAAGGAGAATGGATTAATCCCAAACATCTATGGGTCAAATAAGGTAGATTTAGGAATGAATACGGATTACAATTACAAATACCTTACCTGACTTGTGCGGATGATGGCTGGACCCATTTGACGATGAGCGCAATAACGATAAGCGCAATCACGACAACAACAAAGACAAAGCTCGCAATCAGACAGATTGCGTATACGGGAAAGCCTGGGGAAAATTAAATGAAGCGTAGAATGAGAAAATAACATTAGTAATCGGATACAAAAATGTATTAAATGCTACAAATAACATTGTTAATAATAATTTATCAAAGTATGACAATGATAAAAACCAGTACTGAATATAAATGTAATGATATTCAAAACAATTAAGTAATTGTAATAATGGTATAATACATAAGCAATACTTAAAGACGATGCACATTTTACTTCGCACTATTCTTGAAGTAACACATTACAGGGGTAAAACAGTTTTTGTAGGGCTGAGCTTTAGTAACCAAAATCTGCACAGCAACACTACAAAAGTTACTCTACCAAGACTACCGTGCTCGACAGGTTAATAACTTTACAAACTACTAAGTTAAGAGCCTGTTATAATTCTAAGAGAAGCATTACAACACAAGAGGGCGGTTTGTAAAAGGCATTGGTTTCAACCATTTTTCTTACAAAAGTATGCATGTAATGTTTCGTTGAAATAATGATTACATGCATAGAGAGATCATCAACAACTATGTTAAAACCTATTTTGAAATGTTGTGAAGAAGTGCATGACGTGATTATCACGTTAGCCGTGATGACCACTATCGTGGACATCAATTGTTTAATTATCCTATAATTATTGTTGATAGGTATTCAATCAAAAACTATTATAAAACAAACATTTGTGTAGATTTTTATAATCTTGTAGCATTTAAACAAATTAGGTTTGGCTTGATTATTAAATACGAATTGGTCCCCCCACATGTATTCTTATTTGATGTGTTTATGGATGTATAGCCGTTTCTGAGCCAATTTTGCTTAACTAAAGGTGATTGTGTCATTATAAAGGAGTAGGCCTACTCTTGAACATTTAAAACATTTTTGTTTACCGCACAAACATTTCTTTATTGGGGTATAATATATTTACCTTGGTCATGTTGATATTCGAAACAAGCGGGTACTTCCGGACCCCCACTCCGATCGGTACGCCAAAGCCCGTCTACCTGGCAAATATAGGTGACGTTATGACTCAACTTGTATCCTACGTCACAAACAACTGTGCCTGTGTCCCCTGGGGAGTAACCAGACACGGTCAGACGACCATTTGTAGGAGCTTGTACAACATATCCTAATGCGGGACATACAACTTCGGAATCTTGAGGAAGACAACAAAGAGATAGAGTAAAAGTTAATTGTAATTGAATACTACATTAGGAGGATATGATGGACAGAAATCTGCGGATATTAGAGGAAGAGAAGAATAGTATGGAGTAAAAGTTGTTATTTAATATAGGAGTTATTGGTCAATTTAGTAAGTTAGCCACACGCATTTATTTTACTTGGATTCAATTTCGCCGATTTTGTCACCGCAGCTGTATTTCGTATTTCAAATTCGTTTTGTAGCATTTTAATTCATAAAACGATTATCAAAAAACAGTTAATTTGCATTCGATTTAAAGTTTGATTATATTTCTTAAGATTGTCATTAATATGGAAGCAAGAAAGTTTGTGATTAC
>JBAMJV010001128.1:0-108094 GCA_037951105.1 Echinarachnius parma | reverse complement strand
TTGCTCGGCGCCGACATATTGCTCGCCGACAAGCTCGACAATTGCTCCGACGACATTGCTCCGCCGACAATTGCTCCCGACTTGCTCGCCGACAATTACTCCGCCGACAAATGCTCCGAAGATGCGACAATTGCTCCGCCGAAATGTACTTCGAAATATGCGACACAAGTGCTTAGCCGACAATTGTTCCGCCGAAAATTGCTCGCGAGATAACGACATTGTGCTCAGGGTCGACAATTGCTCCGCAGAAAATATATCCGCTTGAAGATGACAGTACTTCAAAATGGTCACAAAAACAACATATGTTCCTCAACCATAATTGTTCCACCGGACATTTACTCCGCTGAAGATTAAACTCTGGAGTGAATTATCAAGTACCTTTGGTATGAAGTGCGCTTTTATATGTTATGCGAATCTCTTGTGAAATTGGAGTACAATCGATTCAGTATAACCAGCGATTCATTTCAATATTTTATTTGGGCTGTTTGTTTGTTTTCACGTATCTTTATAAGGGTGGGGGGGGGGTGGGGAGGGGCAGTCAAGCACCAGTGTTGTAAGGATGCGTGACCTGCAGATCCTGCATCTAGTAGCAGAAGGGGAGGCGCAAATAATACACAACACTGGCTTTAGTTTTTGATGTTACATTGGGCGTTCGACTGGAGTCGAACCACGGACCCTCAGTAGTATCTCGAAAATGCTGTGATGGAATAGTAATACTGGTTCCAAGCAATATCACCAGAGCGAAGGGCATGATACTGGTGTTAAGATCGATCATGAATAGAAAAAAGAAAGTCTTTATAATCACTGCATTTGTATTACTCAGACTCTTTATGAATCAAGAAATTGTTCCGCATGAGTTCAAAATTTATCCACGTTTTATCAAAATTCAAAGAACGTTATTTTTCACCCACTGTTAAATTTTCGGAGTTCCAATTTTGTTTAGATTTGTTCATTCGTTTCACTTGAACAACGAGGGCCCAATTTGTGACAACTTCTAAACCGCCCCCCCCCCCCCACCCCCCCCACCCCGTAAACGATTAAGGCTGCCTTATTGTCCAACAGAAAAGCACAAACTTCCAATGCATTTTGCATTCGTATAAACGGAAGGATTGGCAGGAAGTATAGCAGAAAATTGAAATTCAAACATCTAAGAGAATTGAGGGGTCCTCTTACCTCCAAAGTGAGGTAAGATGGACACTTCACCCCTTTAGTAACTATGACGTCATATTCCATAAAAAGCAATATGTGATCAATTTTATTGTTAATATGTGAAGAAATATATTGTCTTCTAGACGATGTGATCTTTATTTAAAGGGGTAGTACAGTTTTGCTACTTAAGGCTGAACTTTAGTAAACCAACCCTGGATAGTTACTTGATAAACTAATGTGTTATAACTCCACCATGCTCGAAAGGTATACAAAATTACAAACGACTTAGTAAAACGCCTGTTATCATTCAAAAAGAGCCATTTAAACACAAGAGGGCGCTTTTCTTAAAAAGCATTGGTTTCAACCATTTTCATACAAAATTATGCATGTGGTGTTTTATTGGAATGATGAATAGATAGAGAGATCATCAACAACTATTCCAAAAATGATTTTGAAAAATTTTTGAAAAAGTGCAAGCATTTTAAAAATATTTTTGTTGAAAATAAAATCATCTAATTATTTGGGCATTTGTCTGCGGAGCATTTGGCGGTGGAGCAAATGTCGGCGGAGCAAATGTCGCGGAGCAATTGTGCGCAGCTTCGGAGCATTTGTCGGCGGAGCAAATGTCGGCGGAGCAATTGTCGCGAGAAGTCGGCGAGCATTGTCGGCGGAGAAATTGTCGGCGGAGCATAATGTCGGCGGAGCATTTGTCGCGGAGCAAATGTCGGCGGAGCATTTGTCGGCGGAGCAAATGTCGGCGGAGCATTTGTCGGCGGAGCAATTGTCGGCAGAGAATTTGTCGGCGGAGCAAATATCGCGGAGCATTTGTCGCGGAGCATTTGTCGGCGGAGCATTTGTCGCATTTTTCGGAGCAAATGTCGGCGGAGCCGAAAAATATAAATGATGTCCATGATATCATTTTGTTCTTTAGTTTGTATCATTGCCTCGCACCAAATAAACATCGCCCACAGACTTTTCTTTTAAAAACAAATATTTTACATGAAAGGATCTTTATATTTACATTTTGAGTTGCGAGAGCCATATTTTCATGGTTGAATGCATGCTAATGAAAGGTGTTTGTTGTTAAAGGGACATTCCCTTCTTTTGTAAGCCAAATTTCAAAAGTTGCGAGGTTATTGTCTTATATGAAAGAAAATGTTATTTAATAGCATGCCTGAACAAATTAGGGCTTGAAATCTCTTTTTCGTGGAGTTATAGACCTAAAACTAATAAACCGTCGTCCAACAATTAATTGTGCATTATACGTAAATTCACCCAGTGAGGAAGTTCGTACACAAATTCCACGAAGTACCACAACGCTATGCGTGACCCCTACGTGACCCGCGCTAGCTACGTGACCCGCTCACAATTAAGAATAGCATGACCGCACACTAGGCAAAAATGAATTACACAACCCTTTGCAAAATGTTGTCCTATCTATTTGATATCACAAAAAGGTACCAAAACATATAATTATGTGTTGTTCTTTGACTGGTGGTCACCTTTAAGTTCGACCTACCAACTATGGAAAGCCGCTAATTTCATTGTAAAATTGTTGAAACAGTTATTTTTAAAAGGCATAATTTTTTTTAGACAACTCAGTAATATTTCTTATTTCCAATGAGCATTAAAGTTATTGATATATGTTTTTTGTGTTGACATTATTAAATCGATGCATTAATTTGCTGATTGAATATGTTTCATTCCAAATAGAACATATGGCTTATCATAATATATATAGCATCTCAACCACTAAACCCCTCCAAAATCAGCAGAGTCACTCTTATTTGTACTTTTCTCATTATTTAACCGTATTATTGTAAATACTTTATAATCGAGACGACCACTGTTTGCGAAACATATTTATTCATGTTTTATTTTAACTCTTTAAATCATTTACAATAATTTATTCAAAGAAGTGTACAAAGGGTCGGAATTTTACCCTTAGCCTCCAATTGCCCATCCTCAATCCTTCCCCAACATATTCGCTTCAATCGTATGCAGTTTCTTGAGAAATAACATATTATATATTTATGATAACGATTTCCTTGTACCATTTGTCATAGGACATTGGAGCTTTGAAGACTTCTGACAGCAAGAACAAACAACGAATAGCAAGGACAAGGAAATCAGCATGAGCTCTACACGATACGGTAAGAATTACTACACATTCCCTTACACTTATAAGACCGAAAATGGTGGCTTAGCAGTTACAGACCTGGTCAAGCCACAGACATTAAAAACGATACCTTCTGCCTTCTGGCCAGGCACTCGGCATTTATAGAATGGGGAAGGAAAAGTTAATCAACACGAGTTACCAGAGAACTGGCCCCCTTCTGTAACTTTCGCTACATTTAGTAGAAGTGTAGCCATGGTATAATGAATAAGGTGCCGCCTTATGTGCCAAAATGGCACGGGAAGGACTTTAACTAACTAACTAACTTGCAGTTATAGTTACAATCATAAAATAGTACTTTGTTTGAATTTTTAAAACATGACTCTCCGCCGAACGTTTTACGGGTGCGGATTTGGAGTAGATACAGTAATACAGATTTGACCTTTGTGAAGACATTGAATCAATGTATATGAAGCTAGACGCCCAAAATGCGACGAACGTGCACTAAACAAAGTAAAATACACTGTTTAAGTTTTATACAAAAGTTCGGGTACAATACAAACTATAACCACTGAAAATGAAGAAAGAAAAATACACATTAATAACTGCACGTTTTACGTCACGTGAGAAAGAATCAGACACTGTCGACTGGCTGAAAAATAACCTATAATATTTGTGCATTTGAGCGTGAGATGAATCCAGGGGCAGACTATTGTACCGTTGTTTGATAAAAGTGAACCGAATGACATGTGTGGGGGTTTGTATGTGCTTTAGATGATTTTTTTTTTTGTTAGCTTCGCTAAGAATAAGTGAAGAGCTTAATTTCCAAAAAGCGCTCAATCCATTTTTGTGTAAGTTTTTGGAGAAAACACATGGTTTGTTCTCTCTCCTTTGTACACATGTCTATAGGAATATGAAAATTGAACGTTCATCGTTTGAGTTGATTGTCTATATTGTCCTGAAAGTTTGGATTTCTTGATAGCTACGTTACGTATTATTATACTGATATCGTTAACTCAATTTGTTCGGAAAGTGGATGTATCGCCTTTTGGAACTAACCTCTTTGAATAAATAATGTTGGTTAAAAGGAGTGTCACAAAGGAAACCCTCCTCAATAGCTGATTGATCTCCGACAGTCTATGCTGTTATCAATATCTATATATGTCTTTGAAAGGGATCTAGTAATATCGTAAAAATCCACACAATAAAATAATGAGAACCCTAGTGGTTCTCACACACCGCGTTGTATTTACCAATAGAAGCAAGGAACTAATTTAGTTTTTAGTTTTCCGAATTCCCCCCTTTTATCATAATAATTCTCCATGGAAGATTATACAACCGTGTACATATTACTTGCAGTTACTTCAATTAGCAATGCCAATGGTCGTCTCACTTTTTCGCTCATTACTCAGTCATTAAAGATTAATTTGTCAAGCAATTTTAAGCTTTTACTCAGTGGACACAGCAATCCCAGAAACACACATTGGACTCAGCCATTTGCCAGTTAAGGAGAAAGTTTAAGTATTCCTTTAATAATATAGTGCATTGACCATTGATTACGTACTACGTATAACATTAATACAGGGATATAACGTGAACATAATCATCAGAAGAGCTTAAAGCGATAGTTCAGTTTTGGTATAGAGAGTACAGTTTTGGTCAAACTGAATTTTAGTAACCAAAGCCTGCACCATTACATTACAAAGTAATAGTCATATCTCCACCATGCTCGAAAGGTATACACATTACAAACGACTAAGTAAAGTGCCTGTTATCATTCAAAGAGAGCTGTTAAAACGAAAGAGGGTGCAGCTCTCTAAATATGAATTGGCACAAGCCATTTTTGTTTTGTGTGCATTTATATTCTGTTAAAATAATGATTTATTAGAGAGATCTTCAACAACTATATAAACCTCTTTGACAATTTTTTGAAAAAGTGTCAGCATTTTATTTTGTTGTTCATCGAATAAACCTGAGGCCCCAAGTTTATTCCGATGATACATTTCTTGATATTTTAGCTGTTTCTGAACCGATTTTGATATAATACAGTTAATTATGTCATCAAAATTGTATGCTCTTTCAAATTTGACACTCGGTTTGTCATCACCTCACACAAACAAAAAATCGTGCAGCGCCTTCTCAACGAAAAAATAAATATTTATTTAATACCAAAAGACAATAAATCCACTTGTTTAACTTTGGAGAAAACAGGATTATTTGCCCATTTTTTTACACATGCCTATTACGTTCCATATTTTGATTTTGATTCTGCAATTTGTCCTTAAATGTGGATATATAGATAACTTATTAACGTATAGACATCGTTACAATTTGTTTTAAAGATCCGATTATGCGCATTTTTAAACTAAGCTCTTCATATGTATTATATAACGAATTATTTATATCATATAAATTGATACTCGTAATTATATTCTTCTCTCTCTCGATCTCTTCTATATCAGAGAAAGCCGAATCGCACGAGGTTGTGGTCACCCAGCAACCATCTACGAGGATTATCCAGGTATATATAGGTTTCGTGGTGTAGCAACGGGAATGTCGGGGGGGGGGGGGGGGGGGGTGGGGGTGGGTGCATGGGGACACGTCCACCTAACCATTTTAACAAAAGTAATCGAAACATCAACAAATATAGAAATGCAACGAGTGTGTCCCCAAATACGTATAGTGTGCCCCTACTCCTAACCGATCCCCTAAATCAGTTAGATTACGTTAAGGCATCTGGCGTAAATATCCATTTCAAATGAATGCCAAAAGTATAAAACAACAACCTGGTAAGCTTGGGTATGAAAAACCTTACAACTAAATGGGAACTTCTTTTAACTGTACGGCCAATTTAACAGATAACGATTATGTATGAACTTTTAACTAAAGAAATGCCTTGATCTATACTCGCAACAAAATTATGATTTAAGTAAAATTATTGTTTGAAAAAAAAAGTTTCGAAAGTTGACACCGCGCAGCATTTAGGCAATGATATAAGAGAAGATGTATACTGTATGTATTTGCCATCATTTGTTTGGGGAAACGAAAAAAAAAACCGTTGCATTTTTTTGTCATACTGCCTTCTACGTTTTCCTACCGAACAGGTTACGGATAGCGTTTGGAATCCCCTGATGCCGCGAGGCAACCCACGTGCCTGGTCTTCGGGAGTCTTCGCCTGCTGTGAAGACATGGGCGTATGTAAGTTGAACACGTACATTATCTAAGATTAAATAATTCAAGGGGGTGTTTCACAGAAATCCTTGAAATTAAAGTTGAAGTTGAAGTTAAAATTGAAGAAGGCTATATGGTAGACAACGCTACCTAAAGTAAGATAAGATAAGACAAGATATAAGAACGAATACGTAAGACAAGTCAAGAAAGACAATATTAACAAGAAACGAAACAGACAAGATGAGAAAACTAGACACGACCATCAATCGATTACAAAAATGCAATTAAGATCATGTGACTAAATGCGCATATATGATTGGTCCAAATGTGCACCTTTTTTCTGACTTGCAATGAATTGCAACTTTAACAATCGATTGCAACTTTAACAATCGAATGCATCTCGTCCTGTAACGGGCCCATGACAAACAGGACAATACAAGGTTAGACTAACAATGCTAGACAAACGAGACGATTAAAGGGATCTAGTAACATTGTCATAATATAACAACATACGTCATTGTATTTGTATTATCAATAAAAGCATGGAACCGGTTTTCCAAATACCGCTTCCTTTAAAACAATATTGATAATGTTTTTGTAATCATCCACTGGAAAGTAATAACCATGAAAACGTCAGTGCAATGAGTGGGCGAAATTCACTTTGCATTTTGCTCATTACTTGGCTATATAACATGCATTAAACTTGACATTTTCACACATTACTTAGTGACATATCAAATCCCAAAATCACACATTTTGTAATCAACAATTCATAAATTTGTGCACATGCCATCACAGTTTAGATCCCCTTTAAGGCTGAGAAGATAACCTGTTTCCTCGCTTCTTAATAATTGTGTAATCCCCATTATTACAGGGCATATGAATGTTCTCGAAGGCAATGTTATACATTAACCAAACATTAGCCAAAAGAAGCCATGCACTGTACCTTTTTTGTATCTTTCAGGTCTGTTCGGCACGCTCGGTTTGCTGTGTTACCAATGCTGCATCACCTATTCTTGAAAGACCAGACATGAACAGTGAAGACACACAACAAAACAAATCAGAAAACAGTCAAGCGAGTACAATTATTAAAATAACTAGAATTCGCTGAAATACACATGCCTAATGACACCGCTATATATTTGTTTTATCTTTCAGGTTTGCTCGGCACACTATGTTTCCCGTGTTACCAATGCTGCATTGCTTCTGAAATGGGCGAGAGCTGCTGCGTGCCCTGCTGTGTGCCTGGCTCCCTCATCGCGATGAGGACACAGATCAGAGGTCGCCATAACTTGCAGGTAATTTATTAAGGCCTATAGACAACTAAAAACCTTGGTAATGGTGGTCCTGATCATATGTTTATCAGGCTTTAAAGAACTGGTAAAAGCTGCTGTGTGTAATGTAATGTGGACCCAGGTCAGAGGAAGTCATAACTTGCAGGTAATTTTGTTAGACCTATATACATCGCACAGGGGATTGTTTACATGATGGGTAATTTTCCTGACGTTTCCTATGCCTCAGGAACTGGGGAACTTGATGTGTTCTGGGCTCTCTGATACCAATGATTACCTATGTCAACGGTAGCCATAATAACCAGGTAATACAATTTAGACAATATATAAATTTAAAAGGGTATGATCGTCCGATTTGTTGTTGAACTAGTTTTCCATTTGACATTGAGGAATTGTCTGGAAAGAAACCTATGCGTAATGAACTGGGTAACATGTTGCGTCCCTTGTTGTGTGCCCAGCTTCCCCAGGTCAGAGGGCGCCACAACCTCCAGTTAAAAACGTTTAGACCTCCTTAATCCTAGGAACCCTGGTTTTCTTGACCTCTTTTGCAAGTTGGGCATTGGGGCAATTGTCTGGAAAACAGCGTCATATTATGCATCAGGGAATGGGGAATCTTGTGCACTCCTTGTTCTTGATGTAAGTCGTCCTTGGGCATGTTGGGCATTTTATGGATTGAAATTGTCTTGAAGATTTCACTGGTGAAAACTGTCGTTTGACTTGTTGATGGAACAGGTTTCTTGACACGGAAAGAGGTCTGAGGCCTGTTTGATAAAACTTGTCATGAAACATTGCTGAAAGTGCATCCAGAGTCAGCTCGGCGGAGAAGTCAAGATGATTAATCTAGAAAGGCGCGCATGCAGCTGTATACAATAACGTTGTTATAATTTATGAATCGTGCATATATGGCGATTTACCCCATACGTATAATGCAGATATATTACTAAACACGGTACACAGAGTGTACAATGATACCATTATGTTTGTATCATCCATACAGGGTTCCATAAGTGATTTGACACCCGGTACCAAAAATAAAAACAAATTATATAAAAAAAGATAATGAGCTTGAACAATTGAAATGTTCACCAATGAATATGTACCCATCCTGAACAAAATGAGAAAAACGAGACGTCTTCTGGTATGGTTATTTAAGAAAATTCACTATTACACAACTAAGTCGTATGTATTCCTTTGAAATAAATGTTACGTAATAGGGTGTCACATAACCACAAAATATGGTTCATAATTTAGGTCATACTCTTTCAAAAGATACCTCAATTACAACCATAGCACCTTCCTATGATTTTATACAATTTTTGAAGGTAACTAAAGTACAAATTCCACTCTGTACCTTAAAATATGCTCAGCAGTTCGCTGTACTATACATAGAACATTTTATGGGTTAAACAAATTGACCCTTCCTTTTTTGGAAGGAATGATTTTCAAATACATTAGAAGATTTTTCTGAAATAATTAGTAAATTGATGCATTGATAATGAAAAGGACATCGGTAGTCGACACTAACTTTGTAGGAGATTATGATTCGACAACAAATACACTCGCCCTCAGTGGCGTACCCAGGACTTTTATAAGAGGGAGGGGTATTTGTTAGCCAAATTTTTGAGGCCAAGACCATTGGTTAAGAGTCGTGTAAGCGGGGGTGTCTATAGAAAAATATTGAAGCCAAGACTATAGTACCTTTAACCAAGACCATTGGCGAGACCAAGATTCTTCACAATTTTCGAGGCCGATATCGAGACCATCGGTAATGATGGACGAGACCGCTATTATGTGGTCTCGAGACCAGCTACAAGTGGTAAAGGGGGGGGGGGGGGGGTTCAAACCACCCAAAACAGTCATTTTTTGTCAAAGTGGGAGGGGAGGGGGGGGGGGGGAGGGTTTAGTATTCGCCCGCGTGATTTGAAACGTGCCAACTTGACTAGGGGTAATGATTAGTTTTTTAATTAGTGTTGAGCTATCCCGTGTAATCAATTAACGTTTAAACGGCGTGTGTTAACGTTTTAAAAGGTTACAACATAAACAGATAGTAATTGTCAGGAAACAGCAACAAAGTTAATGTCTGGGCCTGACTATTACATATTACTATAAATATGTATATATAGATGCAGAATATAATAAATTTGTTGTGTTTCCAGTTCGTTGTTTTAATGTTATAATTATTCAAATATTTATATAAAGTTGTAGTAAAAGTATTTCAGGCCTCAACATATTTAAACTGTGTAGAAAGACCGTGCAATAGGTTAGCGAATATCACTTTGCATTTTCGCTCATTACTCGATCATTATGACATTGTTTCATATTAATAATAAAAGCACGGGACAGGTTTCGGTTTTTCACATTTCTATTTCGTTCAAAAGATATTTACGATTGAAGTGTTTAGATGTTAATCTGTCTACGGGATAATTTACGCCGTGATACGAAGTAAGTGCAATGAGTTAGTGATATCACTTTGCATTTTTGCTCATTTCTTGGCAAAAAAACTTCCAATTAACGTGAAATTGTCACTTTTTGGACATATCAAATCACACCAATACATATTTTTAAAAGGGATCTAGTAACTTTGTTGGCAAGTGCAAAAAGGGTTGAGTGATTATTAAAATGTGTATTGGAGTGATCTGATATGTCCACAGAGTAATGTGTGAACATTTCACGTGCTTGGATGATTTTTGGCTGAGATATGAGCAAAAATGCAAAGTGATATTCACTAACTCATTGTACTTACTTTGTACACGGCATGATATTATCCCGTAGACAATTTCATATCTGAATACTTCCATCGAAAAATATATTTTGAACAAAATGGAAATAGGAAAAACCGAAAGCTGTCCTGTACTTGTAGTGTTGAATATGATAAGGTATGAGAGACCCGCTAGAATTTCAAGTAAGTTTTGAGGATTTGGACAATGTTACTATGTCTCTTAAATCACTCATCACTTTTTGCACTACTCAGGTAAGAGTTTGTTTTGTTCGTTTTTTTCAAAATCACTAAACGTCTAGTCTAGACGTTAAAGGGACTTAGTAACATTGTCCAAATCCTCAAAATACAATTTTAATTCTAGCGGTTCCCTCATATCTTGTTGTATTCGTGTTACCAATAAAATCATGGGACAGGTTTCGGTTTTTCAAATTTCCCTTTCGTTACAAAGATATGTACGATCGAAGTATTCAGATAAGAAAAACTCCCCCGGAGTTTTTCTTACAGTGTAACAAGTGAGTGCAGTGAGTTAGTGACTATCACTTTGCATTTTCGCTCATTACTTGGCCATGCACTGTCCATTTGACTTGAACTTTTCACACAGTACCCTGTGGACATATGAGATAACAACAATATACATTGCATCAACCATTCATCACTTTTTGCACATGTCAACAAAGTTACTAGATCCCTTTAAAGGGTAGCAGCTGCTACACACGTCGATCAACACACACATCGTTTAATATAAAATGTGGCCGAATGCAATGCCAATTCATTGCCTCGCGAATACATCCAGTGCACGGATCCATATTCATGAAAGCCCGCTAGCTTAGTTACTTGCTAAGTCTATTTTGGATGACGTTGCAACGAAATATATAAACACCGGATATTTAAGTGGCTTACTAGGGTTAACTTAGGGGTACCTAGAACCCCTTTTTAATTGAGGAAAATAGTCGCGGTAACGTCCGGACGTTGTCAGGAAGACATTCTACCGCGTTTGTATTAAAAAGGTCCAATCGGGGTAACGTCCTGACAACAGCGCGGTAAGATTCAACCTAGTCGGGCTAGGGTAATAGCGAGGTAACGTCAGGACGTTGACAGGATGTTAAGCTGATACACATTGTATTAAAAAGCGCGCAGAACGTTACCCGGGTAGATGACGTCATGGCCGTAAAAAAATGTAAAACATTGCAGCGATCGCGTTTTGGATCGGGAACATGTGGTACTCTTGTAAACAAGGTTGCCAATTTAAACTGCTGTAAGTTCACACACAAACACTATTCCACATACTCCTAATGTTAGACTTAAATTTGCCCAAATAATACAAGTCGGGTCGCTCTCTCTCTCTCTCAGCGCGATCCATGTTGCACAGAAGTAAAAACATCGCCTGATTCCGTAATTGCATGCTGTGAATTGCACGGAACAGTAGCATTATGGCTACCCACCGCAAATCCATGATTACTGTTGAAGTTTGAAGTCGGATTGAAGAATAATAGATTCGTACCGTACGTGTAAGGAATATAAACCGGTATAGTATTATTACATGCGCTATAATTATGCAGCGAAAAAAAAACTAGCGTGACTATAGTAGACTGACAATTGCGCTCCCGATTGCCTGTTGTATGTATACCCGATATGAATTGACCGTCAAAATTTCCCGCGCTAACGTATACCAGCGCGCGCCGATTAGCACATGTCACGCCAGCTGGTCGCATGATGAGAGAGGTGCGGTTGCTATAGTAACCTACCCGGAGAAACACTTTTGATTAAAACGCTGCACAACCTCTCGCTGCGTCTTTTACGACCTGACCTCCTACTGTGTTTATGGAAATCTCACTCGGGTAATAGCGAGCTAGAAAATACGTTCTCCAATTATAAAGGGGTTTAAGGCTTACCCAGCTAACCCTACTTGGGGACTAGGATAACTGTTTCACGGTCGTAGCGACTTACGTAATACCTATTCATCAGGGGGGGATGAATGAATAGATCATCCCCCAGTTGAATGGGTATCAATGACATGTCTACGCCCGTAACATTTTTGTTTCTCACTAAAAAAAAATGCACATCTAAAATACACTAAGCAAGTAATTAAGCTAGCGGGGTTTCATGAATATGGAGCCTGGTCACTATCCATAGCTGGCCTATCATACCATAGCACTACTCTACACACATTTCCTATTGCTTCATTATCCTACACGCAGTCTTCACTATACAATGTACACTCCATACACTGCATTGTGTGCATACCGAACTACTAAACAGGTGACTGAATAAATTAACCCAATGCATGTTACATCCCATTGTAACTCATTATGTAATGTAGTGTGCAGGGAATCAACCTACTAGCTCACTATTTTATTTTGATGTGCATTATAACGTAACATTACACCAGGCTTAAATAAAAGCAGGCCCCATATTTATGAAACCACGCTAGCTTAGTTACTTGCTAAGTGTATTTTAGAGGTGCAGTTTATTGAGCAACAGGCAGTCGTGTGACGTAAAAAATTACGAAGTTCCTGCCTTCATAACTGTGTAGCGACCCATACTTCGCTCATACATGTTGCTTCACCCCGACCTGCTTTTGCCGATCCAGTTATTTCCAGTTTATTACTCTCGGTACTTTTCCAGTTATTTTCCACCACGTGGCTCATACATATTCATGTTTTCTCCGCGTGTGCGCCCATTCAACCAATCACGCATCACCATTTCGCCAGCCGCGCTTTTCAACTCCACGTGCCTTTCACAAGTTTCATCACTCCGATCACCATCTCTCGTTGAGTCAACATCAACTCTAGTTTTCTCTCTCCGCCGTCGAGACCCTTCTGTGGCATGAATCTCCATCATGTCACAGCACCTTTCACGCCGCCCCTAGCGGACTGGATAGTTTCTAGTGGTACGTTATAATCACCGCCGTCTTGTGCCACTGATTCACCACTGGGAGCTTCCACGTCACTATACGCACCGGGCAGTTCTGGCGTACTCACCTCACAGCTCGACTCACCGTAGCTGGTCTGCTCACGCATCTTCTTTGTCGGCCTACGACAATGGACGATTCACTGTTCCTTCGGCACCGACTCTGATTCCTGTATTCATCTTTCCTTGGCATCGACCCGTAGAGCGACTCACCGTCTCCGCGTCAACCGCCGCATCATCTTCTTCGTTTCTCGTCTCGACCGCGACCCACGAGCGTCAACATCTTCATCAGCGTCGTCATCGCGCACTTCGCGGTTCTTCAACCACGTCATCGAAGTCGCGTTTCCGCTTTCCAAGTCTCCGCATCATCATCGCGTGCAGCCCCTTCCTTCGTTCATCAAACCCGCACTTTTCGGACTTCAGCAAACATTTACTGTAAGCGATTATTTATTGTCAGGCTTATTTTAATGTATCTTCGTGCAATATCTAATCCCGTTTATTCATGCATATTCTCATCCCGTTGCAACGGCACTCATGTATTTATTTATAACCCATTAAACATACGAAAAGGGAACCTTACTTTCTCTTGTGTTTTCTTGTCTACCTCGCTTCCTCGTAACTAAAATAAAATGGTGATATGTTGTGTGAACACGCATTACAAATCCATACGCAATCTACACCCACACACATTAATATCCCACATTGGTGACCCCGACGTGATACGAACACGCAACCTTCTGTAGCGACCCATACTTCGCTCATACATGTTGCTTCACCCCGACCTGCTTTTGCCGATCCAGTTATTTCCAGTTTATTACTCTCGGTACTTTTCCAGTTATTTTCCACCACGTGGCTCATACATATTCATGTTTTCTCCGCGTGTGCGCCCATTCAACCAATCACGCATCACCATTTCGCCAGCCGCGCTTTTCAACTCCACGTGCCTTTCACCAGTTTCATCACTCCGATCACCATCTCTCGTTGAGTCAACATCAACTCTAGTTTTCTCTCTCCGCCTTACAATTCTTTCACAATCTACACCCCACACATACGTATTTCCACATTGGTGACCCCAGTCGTTTTACTTGGAAGCTTGGTTTTACGATATTTAATGTTCCCTGCTTTTTGGACTTGCCTCATTTCAAAACCATTCCTCTCAATTATGTATCGAATGTTTTTATGCTCTTGCATTTATACACGTATTTTCGATACATTCTTATACCATGTCATGTTTGTTTATTATAGCGACTACACTGCTATTTACATTGCCATGCTTGTTATATTGCATTCTTTCATGTCCGATTTATATAACATGCCATGTTTGTATGCCTTTTTTGGTCCGCTACGCATATTCATGTACTAGGTAACAGCGGCGGCCTCCCGCTTTATAAATAGTGCCACTTTAGATTGTTTTATTGTAACAGCGGCGGCCTCCCGCTTTATAAATAGTGCCACCATTTTCCTGTATATTTGTCGATATTTATATCGTTCCTCATCTGTTCTTCGGCTTCGTCTCTGGTAGGGGAGTACTGTAGCGACCCATACTTCGCTCATACATGTTGCTTCACCCCGACCTGCTTTTGCCGATCCAGTTATTTCCAGTTTATTACTCTCGGTACTTTTCCAGTTATTTTCCACCACGTGGCTCATACATATTCATGTTTTCTCCGCGTGTGCGCCCATTCAACCAATCACGCATCACCATTTCGCCAGCCGCGCTTTTCAACTCCACGTGCCTTTCACCAGTTTCATCACTCCGATCACCATCTCTCGTTGAGTCAACATCAACTCTAGTTTTCTCTCTCCGCCGTCGAGACCCTTCTGTGGCATGAATCTCCATCATGTCACAGCACCTTTCACGCCGCCCCTAGCGGACTGGATAGTTTCTAGTGGTACGTTATAATCACCGCCGTCTTGTGCCACTGATTCACCACTGGGAGCTTCCACGTCACTATACGCACCGGGCAGTTCTGGCGTACTCACCTCACAGCTCGACTCACCGTAGCTGGTCTGCTCACGCATCTTCTTAGTCGGCCTACGACAATGGACGATTCACTGTTCCTTCGGCACCGACTCTGATTCCTGTATTCACCTTTCCTTGGCATCGACCCGTAGAGCGACTCACCGTCTCCGCGTCAACCGCCGCATCATCTTCTTCGTTTCTCGTCTCGACCGCGACCCACGAGGGTCAACATCTTCATCAGCGTCGTCATCGCGCACTTCGCGGTTCTTCAACCACGTCATCGAAGTCGCGTTTCCGCTTTCCAAGTCTCCGCATCATCATCGCGTGCAGCCCCTTCCTTCGTTCATCAAACCCGCACTTTTCGGACTTCAGCAAACATTTACTGTAAGCGATTATTTATTGTCAGGCTTATTTTAATGTATCTTCGTGCAATATCTAATCCCGTTTATTCATGCATATTCTCATCCCGTTGCAACGGCACTCATGTATTTATTTATAACCCATTAAACATACGAAAAGGGAACCTTACTTTCTCTTGTGTTTTCTTGTCTACCTCGCTTCCTCGTAACTAAAATAAAATGGTGATATGTTGTGTGAACACGCATTACAAATCCATACGCAATCTACACCCACACACATTAATATCCCACAACTGCTTATAACAAGGCCGTCAGCCCGCCATTGGTTGTGTACAAAATTATAGGGTACGGTGACTGCGCGCGGTACAGTTTACGTTCTAGTTCTACAACGGCAGTTGGAGTCACACTTCTTAGACTATGGGATGGTCGCTAACAATGTGAATTTCCGTAGGGCCTCAAATACGACCACACTTCTTTCATGTGAAAACCAAAAAATGTCCACAGTTGTTCTATGTATGAACTGGAAAGTCCGACATTCACCGTGTGTGTTCGACACGATCGTGCGAGGCGGATAATAGCGTGTAACTTACCCAGCCTCGTTCACTTTTATTTCCGCTAAATATTACCCGCGCTGAAGCAAAAACGTAAACAATCGTGCATGCACAGAAATTGGTGCAATGTTCTTGTCAAAACGGAGTCAAGTATTGATGTGGAGGTGGATGATGGTGGTTACGACGGAGGGAGGGATGTAGTGAGTGGCGGGGACCATTGATAAGTGATTTGGAGGAGGAGGAGAGCGATTACGAGCATGCAAACATCTAAACTTCACAAGCCAACATCGTCAATCGGGCAGGCAGACAGCGCGCGGACATTTGATAGCGCGATCAGCAGCTCCCCCGGCGGTGCAGCCTGCGGCGGTGCTGACTTTTGAAGTTGGCCGTGGGTACGAGTCAACAACAATTTTGAAAGAATTGTATCATCAATTTCTTTTGACTGACATTACATCTATATTTTCATCACATGAAATATGGTCGAATCTTACATTAGCAATATAAACAAATTGTTAACGAGGTAACAAATAACTTTTAAAAATATCTACCTGATTCCTCTTATTCCATATTGATATAATTTCACACGCAGTATATGATGGTCTAGCGTATCAAATGCCTTACTATGGTTTCAAACATTTTAATAAACGAGCCTTTAAAATTGTGCATAATTATACTATACTTATTATTTGTATAATGGAGATTAGTAACGCAGATATTAATAATTAGTATTAGTAATATTGATAACGCAGTTGAGGTACTCCGCAAATTATTTTTTGCTAATTCGATTTTACACTAGCAATAGTAGCACATTATTAACGATATAACAAATAACTTTAAAAAGATCTAACTGATTCCTCTTATTCCATATTGATATAATTTCACCAGCAGTATATTATGATGGTATAGCGTATCAAATTCCTTTCTATGGTTTCAATCACTTTAATAAACGAGCCTTTATACTCTTTCATATACTTTACTTGTTATTGGTAAAATTGGTGGAAGATGGCAACCTTCCCGTGGTCCACCCTGTTTGTAAACCTTCCTTACTAATGCCATCATCCAGACATGCGCAACCAACAACCTAGTGTATCAGCGATGACTTCCCCAAGTCAATCTACGAATGGCCCTCCTCAGGGCAAAACGTCCCGTAATGGCCCTTATCAAGGCCAACCATCTCGCATAATAGGGACATCTCTCCGCATATACCAAATTAATGCGGAAGGTATGTCACGCGCAAAAAGTGACTACCTCGCTAGATCAACAAAGGATCTCGACATCGACATTATCCTTCTACAAGAAACCCATATCCGTGATGAGACGTGTGCATCTAAGCTCCGCGTCAACGGCTTCAAGCTCATTGCAGCCGTGCACCACGCCAAATATGGAGTTGCTACCTACCTTAGACATGACCTGACAGACTTCTGCGTCCTTGAGGAATCCTCCAATAATGACATCTTCACGGCCACCGTGAAAGTTGGAGATATAACAATTACAAACATATATAAACCACCAAAACCGAACTGGCCCTCTCCTGCACTTCAGACCCATACCCACCCTGAAGTCCATGCTGGATATTTCAACAGTCATCACTCATCCTGGGGCTATGCCAAAGATGACGAGAATGGAGAGCAACTGGATATGTGGGCATCAGCCTGCGACCGTTACCTCCTTCATGATGCCAAACAACCGGGAACTTTCCACTCAAGCAGATGGAGAAGGGATTACATTCCGGATCTCTGCTTCCTGTCCAAAACCAGCAATGACCGCCCACTACATGCATCTCGCAAGATACTTCCTCTCTTCCCTCATAACCAACATCGTCCAGCTTTAATCCATATTGGAGTAGAGATATCTCTTATCCAATCAAAGCCCCAACCACGATGGAACTTTAGGAAAGCTGACTGGAAAGCCTTTACAGATGACGTGGAGGAGCAAATCACCAATCTTGAACCAGTCCCCAAAAGCTACACATCCTTCTGCAATATCCTCAAGGACACTGCCAAGAAACACATCCCTCGTGGCTTTCGTAAAGTCTTCACACCTTGCTGGCTGCCAGAATCAGAAGAGCTCATCAAGCAGTATGAATCCACTGGTGATCCAGACATTGCAACAGAACTCTTGGATTCCCTTGACACAGCTAGACAAAAGCGCTGGCAAGAGACGGTAGAAGATCTCAACTTTACACACTCGAGCTGGAAGGCCTGGAACCTTCTTCGACATCTAGAAGCAGCAACCCCGGTTCAACATCAACCTCCTAAAGTAACAGCAAATGCTGTTGCTTCACGCCTGCTCCTCAATTCCAAGGTACCTTCTACAAAGGCATCACGTAAAGAAGTCAAGAAGAACCTTTCCAAGTCCTACTCAACATCAGCTAAGACTTCCCCACTTGCAAGACTTTACACTAGAGAAGATGCGGGAATTGATGGAATCTACCCATAATTCCTGAAGAACCTTGGACCAAAAGGCCGCGGCTGGCTGGCCTCATTCTTCACATACATCCACTCTTCCGGAGTTATCCCAAAGGCTTGGAGAGAGGCTAAAGTGATTGCGATCATCAAACCAGGGAAACCTGCGAACGACCCCGCAAGCTACCGTCCCATCTCTCTTCTGTGCACATCCTACAAACTGTTCGAGCGCCTCCTTCTAGTCAGGCTTAGCCCATTGGTAGAACCTGTGCTACCAAAGGAGCAAGCAGGCTTCAGACCGAAAAGGAGCTGTTCCGACCAAGTCCTAGCCCTCACTACCTACATCGAGGCAGGATATCAGCGCGCCCTCAAAACGGGCGTGGCACTGATTGACCTCTCATCAGCCTATGACACTGTATGGAGACATGGCCTGCTACTCAAAGCGTCCCGCATCTTCAAGTGTCAGACAACCATGCGCATCCTTGCTTCCATACTCAGCAACAGAAGATTCAGAGTTTCAGAGGACAAACAAGCTCGGCTAGAACCCTCAACGACGGCCTCCCTCAAGGATCTGTCTTGGCCCCGATGCTTTTTAACATCTATGTAAGTGAAATGCCGGAGACCACGTCCAGGAAATTTGCGTGTGCAGATGACCTTGCACTAGCTACCCAATCCACCGATTTCAACGTACTTAGCAGAATCCTCACCGAGGACATGAAGAAGATGGAGGACTACTTCACCTACTGGCGCCTTCGTCCCAATCCCAATAAGACTACAACCACTGCCTTCCACCTCAGTAACCGACAAGCGAAAACAGAACTGAATGTCACCTTCTGTGGCAAAACAGTTAAGCATGAAGAGTTCCCCAAATACCTTGGAGTTACCCTGGACCGCAGCCTCACCTATCGCGAACATCTCAAGAGGGTTTCTGGAAAACTGAAGACCAGAGTCAACATTATCCGGAAGCTTGCAGGAAATAGCTTGGTTTCAGGCACACAAACCCTCCGAACAGCCTGCATAGCTCTAGTCTACTCTGTTGCAGAGTACTGCTCACCAGTGTCGACAGAGAGCTGCCATACCAAGAAGGTAGATGTAATCTTGAACTCGGCTATGAGAATAATTACTGGCACCCTTAAGTCAACACCTCTTCAATGGCTACCTGCTCTCTCCCACATCGCTCCCCCTGGTGTACGCAGACAGGAGATAATGCGCAAGGAACTACACCGCACCTCCACCAACCCAGACCTACCTATCCACGAAGACCTAGGAAACCTACCCAAAATGCGCCTCAAATCACGGACACCCTTTTGGACTTCTGCAAAGTCTCTAGAAGAGTTTGACCTGAAAGGAGAATGGCGCAAAACCTGGGCAGAGTCCGACTTCCCTAACCATGACCTTGTACAGGACCCTACGTCAGAGCCAGCAGGGTTCAACCTCCCCAGAAAGCAATGGGTGACTCTGAACAGGATAATAACACTCCATGCAAGGTCAGCCCATCATCTCCATCGATGGAAAATGAAAGTCAGCCCTGCATGTGACTGCGGGAACCCATACCAGACAGTGAAGCATGTGGTAAACGACTGCCCTCTCCGATGTTTCCCTGATAGTTTTGAGGGGATTCATCAGACAACAGATGCTGCTCTGACCTGGCTGAGAAACCTAGACTTGAATTTATAAATGTGCATATATGTCATACGAAACAAACAATTGGTAAAATCGAGATTAATAACGTGGTCTATATGGCGCTCTTGTTATGTTATCAAGAGGTTGAATATTGATAAAACACCTTGGCAAACTTTCATATTCTGGCAGGTTACTCAATTTTCGAACCCCTCTGTTCATCATGTTTCTAAGAGTAAATGTTATATTTATCAGTTCATCGTGTCATATTGCTGTCAAAAACATTGCGTTGACATTTTTTGTCATTATAGAAGGGAGCAATAGTATTAATTACATAGAACGGTGGCGTATGAAAACATCACAACATGGTAATATCACTTCATTCGTATCAACAGAAACTGGTCCACTTTTGATTGGTCTCAGGTCCACTTTTATCGGTCTCGGGTCCTCTTTTTATTGGTCTCTGGTCCTTTTTGTATCGGTCTCGACCATCTTAACCAGTGGGCTCGGGAAGCGGGTTCGATTCACGGAGTGGCGCCTAGGCCTCTAGTTATTCATAAATACATTGCCGTTTCATACATTTTCATGTTCTCCTCTACACGCTTTAAGTTGTGGCTTAGCTTGTATCTGTCACATTATGTGATATATGTTAATGTTCTTTAAAAAAGATGAACTATAACTATGTTTATCATAATTATTGTTTGTATAGTCCCTTAATTAGAATAGACAAAAAACATGCAATTTTATATGTTGATATTATATCTTCCAGATCCCACTGATTCGAACTGTCCTTCTACGGAGGTACCTGGTTACGCAATCGCCCTTCTCTTCCTCGTTACCTTATTGGTTACAATTTCTATCATTGCTATCGGAAGATGTGCCTGCCCAAACTGTTGCCGCTGCGGCGATGACAACTCTGATAACAGTATCAATTTCACCACCTTGACTCAAATTTTTACTTAGAATGTGTTAGGCAGGTGATGTAGACTTAAATTAAATCTATACAGTAGTAACGGAATTCAAATGCTGCCAAAACTGCCACAATCTAAACAAAATCACCTGTGTAATTATACGATAGTCAGTTGAGCACCATCGCAGCTTTCGATCCAAGCATAATCTTCGCTAGATGTTAGATTGAAGTATGTGGTGAACTATATAACCTTTGACGAATTACTTGATCGTGTTGATATAGGACTGACAGCTCATGCCCCCAAATGACTGTACATTGTAAAGTAGTTTAATGTTCTCTATAATTATGACTATTACTCTGGGGGTAGCTGCCTTTACATGCTCACTTTTACAATCATGGTGCCGACACTTGCCCGTTGAATTCACTTTTAGAATACGAAACTAAAAGCTGACACGGTAACTTAGTTTGAACAGGGGCTATTTTAAAATGTGGCATCCTCCGGAGATTAAAAACAGAGAAGAACATGTAATACGGAATTTAAACAGAGTGTATGTTATGAAATAATGCGAAACTTATCATAATTATTCAACATAGTTATACTGCCAAAATTGCTAAAAGTGGTTGAAATTATATCTGCTATCTTAAGTAAAGGGAATGTATGTTTAGGGTTAGGGTTCGGGTAAGCGTAACCTCGCCCAACGTTCACAACGAACTCAAGCAATATTTTGTTCAAAGGCCTTAAAGGAGGGGTGCAATCCCGGCTTTGATTCAGGTTTATAGCTTTAAATATGTGCCTTTATTGATATACCACACTCTTTTTTTCAAAGAAATCCTTAAGTTGGGGAAAAAAGGTAAATTTCATGCAACTTTTTTGCTTTATTACGCATCGGCGTTCCATGCTCCTAAAAAAAGTCATTTATAGCAGAGCGGAAATGTGCGCACGTGTCACCCGATTCATGACATCACATGCAGACCGCAACGCGGAGGAATGTGCATTGTTTACATGCAGAGCCTATGACTTGCTTGTAAAACAAACTCGTTTTTGCTTGTAAATTGAGGTTTTACTGAAAATGCTTAAGAATTGCTAAGAAATGAATTGTAGCAGGATGCAGCTACACATCTGAGTGTATATCGTCCCATGATATAAACCTGAACAAATGTTTGCAAATATTGAAACAAATGGAAATAATATCTCTGTGTCAACGTGAGTATTGTACTCAGCGTGTACGTCTATGACCGAGCTAAACTGCGATTGCCTGCCGGTGACGTCACAAAGATGACGTCATTTTTTGTTCGCCCGGGACTCAGTTTTTTTACGGGGGTTCCGAAAGAGAATTTACAAGTTTATTTTTTTATTTTACCGGGTTTTCCCACGAGGAAAATATGTTTGTATTAGTAATCTTCATGAAAATCTACCTTAGATACAGTAAAACCCAATTTTGAGGCAGTTTTCTTGTCACCATACCTTTAAAAGATTAGGAGGAATAATCTCTGAAAGCTAGAACACAATTCAGCAAGAAGCAAACAGACTATGGCTCTTTAAAGTTGTCAATTTATTCTGATAGGGAACTCAAATTTGCATTTAATTTCATCAAATTCAGTTGTCTTGATATTCACACCTTTACGTTACCTAAACTCATGATATGTAGTGGATGAACGTATTTTGCAAAATATGAAGAGTGTTTTACAAAACGTACTGGATGTTGTCTAAAACATAATTTTCTTATATCTGGACTGATGGTGCTCACTGTTATTCCTATTTTATAGTGTTTCATAGTAAAAACAATGAATTGTCCGAGTGTCATTGTCCCTTATCATACAGCAGTCCAATGCATCGCATTGTAATTTTAATGCAGCATCATGAAGGTCACATTCAGGAGTACATACGAAATGTGATCATACACGACATACCGTACATGTTCGCTCCAAAGCCCACATGCCTTTAAATTTCGCCATCCGAGTGCAAAGTGGCACGGATACCAAGACATTTAATAAAATTTGAATATGAATGATGATGAAAATTGATGATGAATCATGAATACTAAAATGTAAGTTAATTTACAGTAAATGTATACAAATGGAAAAGAAAGAAATAATTGTATGAGCTAAGACTTGTTAATTATAACGTTCAAAAAGTTATTTATACATCCACTTTATTTTTTCGCTGCGAGCTTCGCGCGCGAACAGATCTCAGTTTGTTGTGTAACTTGCGTATGGTCTGGGGTGAGTATTTGTTGTGTACCGGGCCATGTAGTTCCAATATAGTCTGGCATTTCTCTGGCTGCTTGTGTGACGTGCACCAAATTGCACCATTTCAAGTATATAAATGCAAAATCTTCTCCGTGGGAGGGGGATACCCCCTCCCTAACCCTCCCTATTTGGCTCTGCCTCAGCCCTATGTAGCTTCGCCCCTCGGGACTCATTCTTGGCTATAGGCTATAATGTTGGATCATACATAATGTGGCATATGGTTTAAGTTGGAACTGTGTATGACACTAAAAATGAATACAATATTTGTGTGTGTGTTGGGGTGCATATTTATTAGTGTGTCAATTATTCTTTTTTTTCGGGAAAATATATTTAAAATTTCTGGTCGATCTAGGTAGGCACCAGATTGCATAATTTCAAGTCCAAAAATGCAAAAACTCCCCTGCCGTGGGAGGGGGAACCCCCCCCCCCCCCCCTCCCCACACCCTCCCCCCCACTCAGTCACTTCGCTCCCTCGCTCAAAGTTGGCAGCCCTGTGAGTGTGGTTGGGCATGAGGCCCTACACACACAAAATCGTGAGCCCCTTAGGTTTCCCCCCCCCCCCCCCCCCCACCGAATCCAAAACTGCTTCCGGTACTCCTGGTCTCGACTATTTTAATTAATGATCTTGCCTGCAAAGAAAATTTGGCGAGCACCCCCCCCCCCCCTCCCACTGAGAGGACTTTCAAGCAATTTCTTCGGTCTGGAAAATGTTTGGCAGGCGGTCTCTGGCGCGAAAAAAATTGCCGTACGATTCTGAGACTGAATATTTAGCCTCTCAAATCGTACGGGTACCTTGGATTTACCGTAAGAGCACCGTAAGGCACCCATACGTGTACTAAGTTTGTGTTCACGGGAGCCTTGCGATTTATGTTTTATTTTAAGACAAAGGTCATCGTACGGGGCCCGCAGAATATGTGACTGCTGCTCTAAAATACCACAGACATCGTACGATATCACGATTTCCCAAAATCATAGAAAATATGCCGTAGGGAGAACAATTCCCGGACCATTTGTGACCGTAGCATAAGGTGAGGACACAAATTTGACTTGACATTAAGTCAAATCTGAGTTATCTTATCTAAAGAAATAATGTACCTTTGTTTTCAATCACTGGTTTTGAATTAGATATAAGCCAGTGGTAGGGTCCTGTACAAGGTCTTGATTAGGGTAGTCGGATTCCGTCCAGATATTGCGCCATTCTTTTTTTTAGGAAGATCTCTTCTAAAGACTTCGCAGAAGACCAAACGTGTGCTCGTGATTTAGAGCGCATGTTGGGTATGTTCCCTAGGAACTCGTGGATAATTAGGTCTGAGTTGGTGGAGATACGGTGTAGCTCCTTACGCGTCTCCTGTCTGCGTACTCGAGGGGGAGCCATGTGGGAGAGAGAAGGTTGAAGAAGTAACTTAAGAGTACCCGTAATAATATTCTCATAGCTGAGTTTAAGATGATATCTACCTTCTTGCATTGGTATGGCAGCTCTCTGCCCACACTAGTGAGCAGTACTCTGCAACAGAGTACACGAGCGCTATGCAGGCTGTTTATGTGCCTAAACCCCAGCTGTTTCCTGTTAGCTTTCGGATAATGTTGTCTCTGGTGTTCAGTTTTCCGGAAACCCTCTTCAGATGTTTACGATAGGTGAGTCTGCGGTTTAAGGTAACTCCAAGGTATTTGGGAAACTCTTCATGCTTGACTGATTTGCCACATCAATTGATTAGCTGTTCGCATTCGGACTTACCTTGATTTGAGTATTGATAAAGAAAATAGATAGTAGCAACAATATTTGAAGTAAGACATTATTGAAAATAAAATGTCAATGGTGTCAATAAAGAATATATAAATGAAGTTAACATTCATATGAAAGACAATTATAAGCTGTATATTGGCAAAGTTGTCAATGTCTATCAAGGAGATTAAGGCTCCATGCAGACAACAATATGTTTACACCGCGTATATTTTATTTACTAGCCTGCTTACATTTACATAATCATGCGAAATGTATTACATCGTATTTTGAAATGTGTGAAATTAATTATATGAATGATGGTGTTGTTGGATTGATTTTGGTCAGAGTGGCATGATGATTACTATTTGCTTTTCAAAACATAATATCAAGATGAATCTCCGAGTTAAATATATGGATGATCACCATCGAGAGATCCATTGCCAAACAATTGAACAAGTTGTTCGAGCGAATCGAGAGACTAGAGGAAAGTAACAACGACACAAAAGAACGCCTAGAAATCGACAACGGCAAAATAATGGACTTAGAAACCAGCATTCAAGCTAAGACGAAGGAAATCGAGAAATTGAATACAACGATCGCCTCCCAAACAACAGCAATACAGAATCTCCAACTGACAATGAATGACGCGGAGCAGTATTCACGACGAAACTGCCTAAAGTTCTACGGCATCACAGAAAACAAAGATGAGAGCACCGATGAAGTCATATGCAGCCTGGTGTCCGAGCGGCTGGGTGTGCCATTGTCCAGGGAGGAGCTCGAGCGGTCACATCGCGTCGCCGCCAGGACGCAGAGTCATTCGTCGTCGGACGCAGCTGATGAGCCTACTACAACTGCAGAGGGCGCTTCAATCAAGAAGAAGAAACCACGAGCAGTAATCGTGAAATTTTGCTCCTATCGGAAGCGATCAGCAGTTCTTCACGCCAGACGCAAGCTGAAGGGATCTGGCTTGGCCATCGATGAGGCACTGACGGCTTCCAATCAAGATCTACTATGGAAGGCTAAGCGTCATGAGAAGGTCAAAGAAGCCTGGACATCAGATGGTCGTGTGATTGTCCTGATTGCTGCTACGGGAGGAAAAACTGCAAAAAAAGTCATTCGGAACACAAACGAACTTAATAGATTACCGTGACTAAATAGACATTCGGAACACATGAACATAATTGAATACTATTGTAAATAGTCACGCCAAAACACGAATGGTCTTAATACATACAAATTAACTGTAGTGACCGAGTCCCGGTCATTCTGAACATTAATATGAACCTAATTAATTAAAATGATTATGATAGGATACATTCCACTATACTTTCTTTGCGCACACACACAGTGTTACTTTGAACAGTTTAAACCTACTGTATGTGCTTTTGTAAATGTAAGAACACTCCTTTTAAGTTTCATATTGCTAGGTGAGATTTGTACTTTTTTCTTTTCTTCTTAATGTTGTTATTTATTGTATAGAATAGGTTATTCAACATGGGTAATACATGTACTACATTTCTCATTGTACAGGTTGAGAGAGCAATATCAATTTTGATATTACTTATGTGGATTGATAAAGGCATTTTTTACTTGAAATGTTTACACAATATTGAAGATATGCATGTACAATTACTAGGCACAATGAGTATTATGAAATGGTTATGGCTAATATGATAAATACAATTGATAGTGAGGTTAATATACTTGATGATGTAGAATGTCAGTATTATGTACCACATTAATTTAAATGCAACTTTAGTAATAATATTGATACGTTTAGCTTGTTACACTTGAACGCACGGAGTCTGAATCTCAATTTAGACTCTGTTAAGGATCTTTTATTATCCTTGGAGTATCCATTCACAGTCATTGGCATTACCGAATCCTGGCTAACCACCCACTCGCCCCCTTTGTTAGACTTAGATGGCTATCAAACCATTCGAGTCGACCGATAGAGGGGGAGAGGCGGGGGTGTGGTTCTTTATATTAGAACAGGCTTAACGTTTACAATAATGGAAGAGGTTATGCCTATCTCCGAAGACGTTGAGAGTCTTTTTGTAGAAATTTGTGATAGGACCGATAAAAAGATTAATATTGGATTGATATACCGATCACCACACACATCTGTTCCCTTGTTTATTGATAATTTAGATAAATGCCTTAATATTTTGTCAAGAAGGGGAAAACAGACATACGTTATGGGGGACTTCAATATCAACATGATGCTAAGTGAACATGAATTAAATGATAACTGCTTATTAACTGCGTATTAACTAGGTACAAAAGTAATATATACGGTATATTGTAGCACTAGTGAAGTCAAGCTGTTGTCAACCTTCAACTCAGCTTATTTGTGTTATTTGTGATACATAATTCGCTCTACATTTCACTGCGTGAATGCTACATCTGAACCATGTGATTGAACAGTGAAAACTACCATGTATACACTGGGAAGATTGACAATTTTAGACTGAAAGTTGATTTCAATTCTGCCTTGGATTCATTGGATCTTGATGCTGGTCCCATGTGAAGAACTCTGTGTAAGCGATTTGCTAGAATTAAGAACTAACATCATTTGAACATACGTGTATCTAGCAGTGACCAGAGACTTTTTATTCTATTGAGACCAACGTTCTTATTGAAACAGTAACAATAGTCACTTGTGACACTGTCTATTGATCCCTGAACTTTAATCCAACAAGTCTTTGATACCAACAGCTCACTTTCTTTTCAACTGTGGAGCCAGCCTTTTGGAAGTTTATACCCACTTCTATTCACTGATAAACCTGCCTCTTGCCCGCAAACAAAGGCTATTTATAAACTCTGTGAAAAAGGTAAACAAACTCACTCACAATGCCAACAAGTAAGGCAAAGAAAAACACTGCTGCTGCTACTGTTGAAGCCGAGACTGAATCATATGACAACCATGATCATATAGCAGACGAAGTCCAGAACTTCTTTAACAGTAAACACTTTAGTAAGATGTTCCAGCTAGCAGTCACGAAGTCGATGAAACGGGAGACGCAGGACCTGCGTGAGAAATTGGAGAAGGCTGAAGGCAGCATCCTAGAACTAGAGAACCAGCTGCGCACAAAGACAGAAACCATCAAGAGACTTCATGAAATACAATAAACCAGCCTGGACAGCATCAACAAGCTAAAGGCAGACTCCAATGAGGCAGAACAATACTCCAGGCGTACATGTATTCGGATGTACGGCGTTCCTGAACACCCAGGAGAGGACACGGACACGCTGGTCTTGGATCTGGCGCGCACAAAGCTGGACCTAAACCTGGAACAGAATGAAATCGACAAATCTCATCGTGTCGGTGCACCAGCCGCTGCAGGAGCACATGAAACGACTGGGAGAAGCGCTGCCAAACCAAGACCCATCATAGTGAGGTGTACCTCATACCGCACCAGAGAGAGAATCCTGAAGAACCGTAGAAAGCTAAAAGGTACCCACATAGGCATAGAAGAAGATCTGACTGTAAGAAATAGGACCATCCTATACAAAGCGAAAGAAGAAGCCAAGAAAAATGACAAGATAGACGCAGCATGGTCAACCGACGGCAGGATCATCCTGTTGCTGAAGGCAACGAACGGGAAATCTGTCAGGAAAAGAATCTGGTCGGTGAGTGATCTTTCAAAGATATGAACTACAAAAAAATTCTTACATTTTATCCGGACCTTATCATGATATTGACATTGACACTTATTGAGACCGTACATATTCCCATGATATACCGGAAGTCTACAGTTGTGCCTTAGGGCTAGAAATCTGAACTCTGAAATTTGAATTAATATTATTGCTAATTTTCTTATACAAATAATATTCGATAATAATTTCATATTCTTCCCATGTGTATACAGCCATTATGAACTAGACTCTGTTATTCGCTGTATTTTTAAGATAATATTATTTGACGTTGTTTGTTGTTTTTCTTTTTGATGTCATTTGAATGTAGTTGTATCTTGTGTAACAGGCAAAATAATGTAACATGTAGAAATTGTTTCTTGTGTAAAGTGGATGATCAATCTGATGTAATACTTGATGATGATACTGGTGATTTTATTGAAAATCAATATTACACTCCCTTGGAATTTAGTCGTGTTTTGGAAAATTTTGAACAATGTACGCTATCTCTTGCCCAATTTAATTGTAGGAGTTTAAAACAAAATTTTGATATATTCACAAACTGTCTTGATGTTTTCAATAAACCATTATCATTAATTGGAGTTTGTGAAACATGGTTAAAAGAAGGAGAAGAACAAGAAATTTGTATTCCTCATTATAGGTTTGTTGGAAATTGTCGCCCAAATAAAAGAGGAGGTGGAGTTGGTTTATATATTAATGATAGCCTAATATTTTTTAGACGTTTGGATTTAGATATTTTTAGTGATGAAATGGAAAGTGTGTTTATTGAATTACGTAATAATGTGAAAAATGTTATAGTTGCTGTTGTATATCGACCTCCAGGTCAAAATCCGTTAAATTGTTTACTTCATCTTCAAGAATCTTTGAATAAGATAGTGGAAGAAAGAAAGGAATGTATTGTTATGGGCGATGTTAATGTTGATTTTTTGAAAAAGGATGAAAGTATGAATGTAATGGATTTTTTTAATAGCTTTGTTACTCTCTCATTTTTACCATATATTTATAAGCCGACTAGAATAACAAAAGATACTGCATCAACTTTAGATAATATATTTTATAATTATTCTGAAAATGTTTTAAAATGTGGCATAGTTATTACGGATGTGAGTGATCACTTAACACCATTCATTATTTTGAAATCAAATATGTTTGATTCCGAGCCCGATGATGAAGTTCCTAAAGTTGATTTGAATGAAGAAAATATAAAACACTTTTGTAATGAGTTGAATAAAGTTAGATGGGAACGACTAAATTTAATTCATGATGTGAATGATAGGTCTAATTATTTTTTTAAATTATATAAAGAGGTTTATGATGAATGTTTTCCTGTTAAAGTTGTTAAAAAGAAAAAGAAAGTAGAAAAGCCTTGGGTAACAAAAGAGGTAATACAATTGAGTAAACGTAAACACTTGTTATATCGGAAGTACTTAAGAAATTCAACTCCTTTACGTGAACTTGCATATAAAACATGTAGAAATACTTTGAATAATTTAATTCGGGAAAATAAACGTGCATTCTATGATTCTAAATTTGATAATGTTCGTAATAATGTGAAAGCAACATGGAAACTAATAAACATGATTTTAAACAAGAACACTTTGAAGCATGGTGTAAATGATATTGAAATTGGTGGTGAAAAAGTTATGGATAAACAAAAAATTGTAAATACATTTAATTCTTATTTTAGTAAAATTGGGCAAGAATTACAGCAAAGTATTAATACTAACATGTGTAATGATGAGTCAGTTAAATATGATCAATACTTAAAAGGAAATTTCAGAAACTCACTGTTTTGATCCCCTGTTACAAATGCAGATATTATTGATGTGGTTATGAATTTTGATGTAAATAAAAGTTCTGGGTATGATGGAGTTCACCCTAAGGTACTGAAACAGTCGATTCATTTAATTGTTACACCTTTATGCAATATTATTAATTTGTCATTTGAAAATGGAATATTCCCTGATGCTCTCAAGATTGCGAAGGTGATTCCAGTTTTTAAAAAAGGCAATAAATCTCTTTTGAATAATTATAGACCAATATCCGTTTTATCAGTTTTTAGTACATTATTTGAAAAGATTTTATGTACTAAATTGACTAGTTTTATATGTAAAAATAACGTTTTATATGAGAAACAGTTTGCTTTTAGAAAAGGTTACAGTACTTGCCATGCACTTCTCGATTTTACAGATAAAGTAGCGAATGCTTTTGAAAATAATGAATTTTTAATTGGTGTATTTTTAGACCTCTCTAAAGCGTTTGACTGTATTGATCATGATATTTTAATAAATAAATTATGTTTTTATGGAATAAGAGGAATTCCTCTTCTTTTAATGAAAAGTTATTTATCACACCGAAGGCAATTTGTTAGTATGGGTAAATGTTACTCAGAACATAGTTCTATTTTAACTGGGGTCCCACAAGGTTCAAATCTGAGACCACTCTTATTTTTATTGTATATTAATGATTTGCCACTTGTCAGTAATATTTTATCTTCTATTTTATTTGCTGACGACACTTCCTTGTTTGTATCCGGTAAAGATCCTGAACATGTCAATATTTTATTGAATAGTGAAATTGCAAAAATACATAAATGGTTTCTTGCTAATAAATTGTTGATTAACTTTGATAAAACAAACTATATAATTTTTAAAACTAAAAATAAATATGTGAATGAAGATGTTATTAAGATATGTATTAATGGTAAAGAAATAAAGCAAGTACACCAAATAACCTTTTTAGGTATTATTATTGATCAAAACCTAACCTGGAAATACCATATAAATTGTATTTCCAATAAGATCTCTAGAGTAATTGGTGTTTTAAATAGACTTATACTTATATTGCCATTACGTATACTTGTAAACTTGTATAATACTATGATTTTACCATATTTTAATTACTGTATAATTGTATGGGGCAATTGTGCAATGCATTTGATGCAAAAGATATTTTTATTACAAAAGAGAGCTGTCAGAGTTATAACAAATTCTTTTTATAGAGCACATACAGATAAATTATTTTTTTAATTGAAATTGTTAAAACTTCATGATTTATATGAGATAAGTGTTGCAGCTTTTATGTTCTCTTATGTATATGATAAAATTAAGTTGCCTGATTGTTTTAACGATTACTTTGTTTTGAATAGAAACATAAATGTATATACTACTAGAAATTCACACAAAATGTATATTCCATTCTTTCGTTATAGTTTTTCTAGAACTGTTATTAGATATAGAGGGTCAGTTATTTGGATTAATCTACCAGACTTTTTAAAAGAGTGTCCAACATTACCTAGTTTCAAGCGCAAATTTAAATGTAAACAATTATCAAGTTACAATTTATCTATATAATTTCATACAAAAACTTAATTTTGCCTGTCTGTATATATGTATGTGTGACTTTGTAGTTTGTAAATGTTAGTTGTATTATTGTGAACAACATTTTTATTCTTGTTTAATTTATGATATAATTCATGGTGTTGTAGAAAAAGGGGACCGGCCTAGACAGGCCAATGGCCTTTTCTGGTCCCTCACATCCCTGCAAGACCCATTACTTATATTTGATGTTGTTTGCTATTGTACAATATCTTTTGTCATTACATGTTGTAAATAGGTTGTATATTTATTAATTTGTATTTGATTGTAAAATGTTGATTTTATGGATGTGAAATAAACTGAAACTGAAACTGAAATTGAAACTGAAAACTTAACTACTTTTAACTCTTATGCATTATATTCTTTGATAAATAAGCCTACAAGAATAAGTCCTACATCGGCGACATTAATCGACAATATATTTACCAATGTATATACTAAAGTGAAATCTGGGGTTTTATACTCGGACATTTCTGATCATTTACCCATCTTTGTTATTGTAGATGTACCAATCCCAATTAAAGTTCAACGTATACATCGTGAAATTCGGAAGTATACAGATGAAAATGTAAATGCACTCACTCATGACCTTGCAAGAGTAAATTGGTCGACGGTATTAAATGAAAAGGATGATGTAAATAGGGCATATGATAAATTAAATGAGAAAATTATGTTTTCGCTTGATATGAATATTCCAATTGAAGAAGTTAGAATTAATAGTAAACATGTAAATCGCAAACCTTGGATAACAAAGGGCATATTGCGTTCAATTAATAAAAAGAATAGATTATATAAAAAATGTTTGAAAAACACTTACTGTGTTAATCGTCGGGAAAAATATAAAAAGTATAGAAACATTTTAAATGTATTGTTGAAATCATCCCGCAAGAAGTTTTGGAATGGAAAATTTAGCAAGGTCAAGGGTGACATTGCCGCCACATGGCGTGTAATTAATGAATTACTTGGTAAACATAAAAATAATATATTTCCACATGAAATGTTTGATGGTAATGAAAAAGCAAGTGATCCACAGAGTATTGTAAATATATTAAATACATACTTTGTAAATATTGGTCCCAATTTAGCAAACACAATTGATTCAGAAAATGGTTCCTTTGTGAACTTTTTACCTAACAAAGTTGATAATACCATGTTTTTTAAGCCGGTAGATGCAAGTGAGATAATCAAAATAACAAAACAGTTGAAATCCACTAAATCTACCGGTCATTATCAGTTGAATACATTTATTTTGAAAAAGATTATTTATTGCATTGCTGAACCATTATGTCATGTATTTAATTTGTCAATTTGTACTGGTAATTACCCAAATGCATTTAAATTGGCCAAAGTTATACCTATTTTTAAAAAGGATGATCCAAATCAATGTCAGAATTATCGCCCCATATCTATCCTCCCATGCATATCTAAAATACTAGAAAGAATTATTTTTAATCAAATGTATGACTTTTTTGAGAAATATGATGTCCTTTGCCCCAACCAATATGGTTTCCGCAAACACTATTCCACGGACAGGGGCGTAGACAACGGGGGGGATGAGGGGGATGCATCCCCCCCACCTCACAAGGTGGGGGGGATGACGTGTACAATCATCCCCCCCCCCCCCAGGTTTTAGGGAAAGATATATTTTGTTCTGTATGTATCTGTATACGAGTGGGAAAGAAAAAATGTGTTGTATTAGCTAAGACTTGTTAATTCTAACGTTAACAAAGTAATTTATACATCCATTTTCAATTTTCGCTGCGCGCTTCGCGCGCGAACAGATCTCAGTTTGTTGTGTAACTTGCGTATGGTCTTGGTTGAGTATTTTTTTCTGTATACCGGGCCACGTAGTTCCAGTGTAGGCTGGCATTGCTCTGGCTGCTTGTGTGACGTGCACCAAATTGCACCATTTCAAGTATATTATATAAATGCAAAATCTCCCTACCGTTTCAAGTATATTATATAAATGCAAAATCTTCTCCGTGGGAGGGGGATACCCCCTCCCAAACCCTCCCTATTTGGCTCTGCCCCAGCCCTCGGTAGCTTCGCCCCTAGGGACTCATTATTGGCAATAGGCTAAGTTGATAGATCATACATAATGTGGCATATGGAGATGTTGGAACTGTGTATGACGCTAAATATAAATACAATATTTGTGTTTGTGTTGGGGTGCATATTCATTAGTGTGCAAATTATCTCCCTACCGTGGGAGGGGGGAGACCCCCCTTCCACACCCTCCCCTCGCTCAGTAATTTCGCTCCCTGTGTTGGGGTGCATATTTATTAGTGTGTCAATTATTTGTTTTCTTCGTGAAAATATATTTAAAACTTCTGGTCGATCAAATGATAACACGCTTTCCCAGATACAGTCAATTTTAAGCCCGAATTTCCTATCTAGGTAAGCCCAGATTGCACAATTTCAAGTCCAAAAATGCAAAAGCTCCCTACTGTGGGAGGGGGGACACCGCCCTCCCACACCCTCCCCCCCGCTCAGTCACTTCGCTCCCTCGGGCTTGGTCGCTTCGCTCCTTGCAATGTCTCACTCTCACATCTGGCTCAAAGTTGGCAGCACTGTGAGTGTGGTTGGGCATGAGCCCCTACACACACAACATCGTGATCCCCCATAGGTTTTGCCCCCCCCCCCCCCCCACCCAATCTGACTTCCGGCCCGCCTGGTCACGATCATCTTAACATCCAACCCCTCCCCCCCCCCCCCCCCCCCCCGCACTGAGCCACTTGGTCTCGAAATATTTCGAGGTGGTCTCGGCCGCGAACAAATTGGTCTTGGTCCGGTGAACGGCAATCATCCCCCCCAGGTGTAAGAACCTGTCTACGCCACTGTCCACGGATTTAGCAGTCTTAGACTTGTATAATAGAATAACACAGTCACTCGATAATAAAGAATATGTTATTGGAATCTTTATGGATTTGTCGAAAGCATTCGACACCTTAGACCACAGAATACTCTTATATAAACTCGAACGGTATGGTATACGGGGCACTCCATTGGCATGGATTAAGGATTATCTCAACAATAGAAAACAGTATGTTCAGTTTGATTTAGTTAAGTCCCATATACTAAAATTAACATGTGGTGTACCACAAGGATCAATCCTTGGACCCCTCTTCTTTCTAGTTTATATTAATGATTTGATTTATGCATCTAATGTTGCATCTTATATTTTGTTTGCGGACGATACTAATTTACTTTTCTCGCACAATAATTTTGATGTTTTGATTAGTACTATCAATATTGAATTACCTAAAATTGCAAGTTGGTTAAATGATATTAAAACTATCATTAAATTTGAAAAAAACTAACTATGTTATTTTTAGAACCCCAGCCACGAATATTAATGATAGACAATGTAGAATAACGTTATGTACTAAAGAACTTGAGCGGAAAATGTATGTTAATTTTCTTGGAGTCTATGTTGATGAACTTTTAAATTGGGATAGTCATTGTAAACATTTAATACTATCTATCTCGAGATCAATTGGGATTTTGAATAAGTTACGATATGATTTATGTAGAAAAACACTATTACTTCTTTATAATTCGTTGATATTGTCAAAACTATCATATTGTAATATAATGTGGGGTACAACTTGTAAACGAAATATTGATTTAATTTTTATATTACAAAAAAGGGCAATTAGAATATGCTCAGATTCTGCTTATCTTGCTCACACAAATCCTATCTTTAAAAGTTTAAATGTTCTAAAAATAACAGACATTAACGTATCTCAAACAGCAATATTCATGTATAAATTGAAAATAAATCTCATTCCTATGCAACTAAAGACCCTCTTTATTCGCAATGATCAAATACATAATTATCAAACTCGTAGTTCATGTAAATATCATTTGTCTAACCCAAAGACATTGCTTGCACAGAAATCCATTAAACATAGAGGTCCTGATGTATGGAATTACCTGCCAAATAATATCACGCAATGCTCCTCATTAAATGTATTTAAATCCTCACTAAAAAAGTATTTAATTATGTGTTACGATTAGATGCATGTATATATATCTTGTATAATTGATGTACTTATTTATTGTGTACTTTTATTTTTGTATATACAGTAGATACATGAATATATATCATTACATTCAAAATATGCCTTGTTTTTCATCCACAATCATGACATAGGGTGGGCGGGTGGGGTGAGGGGCGGGGGTGCTACGACAAAGATACTAAAATCATTTGTTTGTTCAATTCTAGTTCTATAGTCATTACAGTTAACAAAGGGATCTGCCTCGACAGGATATTTATATCCTTTGCAGATCCCCCACATCCACTGTAATACTGTACACACCACATGTATAACTTATATTTGTATGTATAATATGTAATTTGTTGAAATTTGTATATTTTGTGTTTTTAGAGATGTGAAATAAATTTGAAAATTTTAATTAAAGAAGTAATGCCCGTGTATAGAAAAAAAAAACTAGCGAATCATTTGTATCATTAAGACAGGCATTTACTCGGGGTGCAATATAATCACAAACGTGTCTTGCGAGACAGCTGATTGGTGCAGAATGTATTATGTCAACTATTAAATAAATAGATAAAATGATTCGCTACTTATAGATAACATGCATTGTTTTAATACACGTCGATGAAACTTGCTATTGGAGCAGGGATAAATTCTCTTCCATCTATGATCATACTTAATGGAATCGTGAATGAATGCTTGGTTCGACTCGATTGACGAAATAGCCGCTGAGTGTGTACAACATATTACATGGATGTTGACTTATTTGCTACTCTTACTATATATTAATCAAGGAAAGTCTATATGCGAAACGCTAATCTAAAGGTATACCTCCCTATTCAAATGTCAATCGGAACATCATTGTTTTCCTGCCTGCAAAAACGGTATAGGCCCGATTCAAATTAGCCTTTGTTGAAAGTGGCGGCATCGATCATCTAGCAAGGAATTTGAATCATTAATCCATTGTATACTAGTAATACCTCTTTTAATATAATCGTCTATTTCAATTGCGAACTTCCTGTAAACCAAACTACATGAATCTATTATTTATCATCAACATTAATTCACATTCAAATTTGATTCAACGTCCCGGTAAACGTCCTACTGTTAGACTCGGATGGCGCTATTTGAAAAACATCGTACAGAGCCATATACATATGCGATGCAGGGCGAAAATTTACGGTAGAACTTCGAACATGCCATGTCAAATATTCTAAAAGGTTTACACATGCAAAATGGTGATAAAGAAATTTAGTTGTATACACAAAATAATTCCTTTGACAAATTCACATCATAAATGTCATAATGTATTGCATTTGTTAATAGTTGGTATCACAATTGGTAGCTTAACTTGTTTAAAGGGATAATTGAGTTTTGGTATAGAGAGTACAGTTTTGGTCAAACTGAATTTTAGTAACCAAAACCTGCACCATTACTTAATAGTCATTACTCTACCACGCTCGAAAGGTAGAACAATTTACAAACGACTAAGTCGAAAGCCTATTATCATTCATAAAGAGCAGTTAAAATCTCAAGAGGGGCGTTTTCTAAAAACTCATTGGTTGCAACCATTTTGAATGCAAAATTGTGCATGTGATGTTTTTTTTCTTCTAAATAATAATCCAACAGATTGATGATCAACATGTATGTAAAAAAAAAACATGTTTTGTAAATTGTTCAAAAGTGTAAGCAATTTTCTTTTTCAACGGATGGTTCGAAATTATTAAATTATTGTGGGACCAGACAATCATTACAAATAGTTATATTCATGGATATTTAAGCCGTCTCTGAACAGATTTTGACCAAATAGCGTTTATTCTGTCATTAAAATTGTTTGCATTTTTGCATACAATCTATCAAATTTGACACTCAGTTTTTCATTACATCACAATTATTTCGTGCAGGGCCCTCTAAACAAAAACTTGACATCCCTATAACATATGTGTCACATATGAAAGTTAAGTCCTACATAAATTGGAGAGGGGGCACCCCACCCCCTAAGTCATGGAAACACTAAAATAGCCTGGGCTAGACACGATTAAGTTAGTGACTATTGTTTATTATGAGTTATTTCCTTTCAACTTTACATTGCACATGTTGATGTTACACTGAAGTAATGCACTTTGTTTGTGTAAGTTATCCCCTTTTCAAATACAGAGTCAAGGAGGATTGGGGAAATAATTTACTCTGTCAACTCTGTCATGGCCGTTTGCAGCACTCCGAGGTCTTTAAGGGCGGATATCATCCACTCTAATTCTGGGCTTCTGCGGGAAAATGTACATTTGAGGGCAAATATCTTCGAAATAACTCCCTATATCCTATCAAAAGTATGCGTTTGTTTCAGTAATGTTACATGCATTGCACACTTAGATATTAACAGCAGTAACAAATTGTATGGGGTTCAAGGGTGTTTTTTTGTGGAGATATTTCCATTCATATTTTGCGAAAAAGAATTCCCCCCAAATTCAATAACTGTCACTTTACATGAGTCACTAAACGATTAACCCGTTCACTACGAGATTCTGAAATCCCCATAGACTTTGTACATAGCCCACCCGGTTCCCGTAAGCAATGGGTTAAATATATAGTCAAGCCTAAATTAATTGTGAGAGAGACAAGTAAAGTTTAATTTGATACCAAATTTGTAGTATTATACCTTGTCATTATAGAGATATTTACATTTATACCGAAAATTTACCAAATGTATCAGTCCAAATGTGAACCCCTATATATTTATATTTGTTTTTATTTGTGTTGATTAAGTTTCAATCATAACAACATTTTACGTTCAATGTTTTTGCTTTTATTTGATATCAACATTGTAGATATTCAAAGAATAGCTTCACAAAGTGAATTACATTTTAGACAAAAAATGCTCTTTGAGTGGCAATTTCCTAAAAACCTTGTACACTTTGTACACCACTCTCTGGCTACACCTTTCAAATGGATGTAAACATTTTAAAGTACTGTCAAACCTGCCAATGCGACCACCTGTCTATAGCGACCACCTGCTCATAACGACCGCTCTCTGGTTCCCCCGTGAAAAATCATGTGTTAAGCGACCTGCGTAATGCGACCACCTGCCTAACGCGACCAGCGACCACCCTTTTGGGATTCCGACACACATATAAATCTGTGTATAGCGACCACAAAATTAGCGATTGAGCGACCAAGGCATCACATGTGTGGCCTCTGGTCGCTCAAGGCTCCAATTATTAGCATGTCAATGCATAAAACAAGCTTTTAAAATGATAATGAACTGCAGACAGACGCTAAATTACCGACAAAAAGTGCTTCAACTCATAAACAAAGAATATTCAAGCTCTTCAGTACGCCTTGCTGATACAGAAATGCGTTGAACCAAGGCATTATACATACCATCACAACATCACCTACAAATTTTAATCGCCAAGGCGGAGTTTTTTCTCGATCTTTTCAATTATAATGCTTGAGCTTGTTGGGACCATTTTATATTTTGCATTTTGCATTTTTACTTCAGAATTATATAGAAAACTATACTGGGCATAAGCGTACCTGCTTCTGTCATGATGACAAACATCATCAATGGCACATTGACACATTTTGTATTTTCAATTTGACTTGAAAGATAATACACACATTTAATATCATATTAAATATAACGCCATTGATATATAATTTCAGTTTTTTATTGTGGTTTTCCATGCAACAAAATATACTAAATGTAAAAAACTATCGAAACGTGCGTGTACAGATGTCAATTAATTACACATGTGCATTATAGTCACGATATGCGACCATAAATTCAAAATGGCCGCCATCCTGTCTAATGCGACCAACTGTCTATAGCGACCGCTTTTCGCCGGTCCCTTGAGTGGTCGCTATAGACAGGTTTGACTGTAATAGCTCTTTTAAATGATTCCAAATTTGTTTAGAAAGGTGCTCTGTTTTGAAAATAACTGAAGAAATTGGTAGCAAACAAACCCAAAATGTAACAGCGCCACCCTATTTGGAGGCGAGTTCATGACGCATGACCGAGATGGTTTTGTCCGAAAATTGCCTTATTATATTGCTCTAAAATGACATTTTTTACCCGACCGTGACATGAATATGACGCCGATATGACATAGTTTGCCGGAATTCGAGGTGATATTGGCCCGTTTTTAAAACACTATCCCGTTTCGTACTCCCATGATAAAGTGATAGAGTGTGTTTCCTTTTGCTGGAATTCTGACCATTTTGAAGCTAACGAAGTAAAATAATGTATATATTACACCAAGGCTGAGATTTTGGAGATCCTAAAATACCAAAATCACAAAATAAAAATATTGCGATTTTATTGGGAGTTGTGGTGTCACGTCAAATCTATTATTGCTTGTATTTACATACGTTTCTTGGTTTGATGTACCCTGTATAGAACTGCGTTGAATTGGTCTTAGTTTTACTTTTTGTTAATATATTTATTTAATTTTTGTTCCTATTCAGCTCTGGTGTGACGGGTAAATTGTAACAAAATGTATTGTTCATGTATATTACCTACGGATTAAACACGTTACATTAAAGCGTTAAATATATTTATATAAGTTGTGTTTTTCTATTCAGCTTTGGTGTGTCGGGTAAACTTTAACAAATGTTTATGTTTTGATATTACATTCGGATTAAACACATAATCAAACAGACAAAACCTTGCTTGCAATGTATCCCTTTTCAGAAAGTATTTCAGTAATTTAACTATTTTTGTTTTCATCGATCGATTGATTTGTTAAACATGCGGACCGGTTTTGCAGGACAAACATGGTAAATATTGATGTAGTTTGAATGATATACTAAGTACAATCCCAAGCCTTTATAATTTGATTCATACGATCATGCACAAGTAAACTTTGTTATCTTTGCAACATGACCAATATGAAAATATAGTTGCCACCAACGATAAACGTAATACACTAAACATGTGGGTTGGTGTATTACCAAATGCGATCCTGTTCCATTGTGCTGCAGCTGTACGTGTACCACAAAAACCAGATCAGAACACAATACTGAAATACACACAAGGAGCCATCAACAAGTGTTAGCAAATAGTAGGAGAAGGGATGATCCCTTATCCCATAAAGTGGTTCATTTAGGCGTAGCACACGTAGGGCAGTACATTTTGTTATACGCGGGCGAATTATACCTGGGACGGGTAACATCACGTGCGTCTGGTTCACGTATGAAATGCATTTTTTTAAAGTTCATGTGGGTAATACGTGACTGGTACGTGGGTGGCACAGAGGTGTTTTCTTAGCTTATATACCCTGCAAATAACGAAGACGATTCGCAAGTACTACCCACGTACCCGCAATTAACATGCCCCCACGCACCAACCACGCATTAGCCGCGACAAATAATCGCAGACCGAACATTGTGCATGTCAAAAGGAAAATGAAGGCTACGCGGGAATAAGGTAGCTTAAAATTACTTGTGTCATGTGTGTAGTGCGCGCGGGCCACACGCGGGCACGTACAACCCCAACATCTCTACGTGGACCCCTCGCTACGCCTACGCGGGTTGGGTGAGACCATGACTTTAAGCCACGATCTCATCCGACCCACGTAGGTGTAGCGCTCATGACTTTTGACTTTTGATTGGGTTTGTCAGTCGATATAAACCGAACACAAAAAGTAACTTTACCCCTAAGCAATTGCCCATAATTTCATAACCAAGAATCGTTTCAAGATTTCGTCGTGCCAATATATCCATATGGTAGTTAGGAAAACAATGTGTAAAAATAAGAGGTAAATATTAATCCATGGTTGAGTGAGCATACATTACAGAAACAATAGTCACATTTCAAAATTCACAAAAGTATTATCATCATTACAAATTAAAGAGAGTGGAAAAATAAAAAATGCACTGTTTTACAATTGCAATTAATGCATTTTACCACATGTGCCATAACAAAATCAAAATGAATGGAATATCAAACAGCATTGTTTCATAAACCATGATCAATGCATTCCGCCACATGTGCGGATTCACAACAATGTACAGGCACGCGTAATACCCTGTGATTTTTGAATTGGGCCATTCTGTCTTTAATCTGTGCTCATTCAGCCATAAAGTAATGAATATCTCAAACATAACTTCTGTGCCAATATTGTGGTAAGATGACATCTTGAAAGAATAATCGGTTATGAAATTATGGGCAATTGCTTAGGGGTTAAGTTACTTTTTTTGTTCGGTTCATATGGTCGTTTGTTTACAAAACATTGGAATCCACGTTGTGATAATTTACCAGAGAAATTCGAATATTGAAACCATAACTAGTTTATTCTCAATGAATAACTGAGGCTAAAGTGTAGCAAAGGTTTGCATTGTAATAATACTTATATTCGGCATGAAGTATGTTGTTATATTCTTCATGCTTTGAATATATAGGGTTTGCAATTTGTGATCAATAAACGTTTTACAGATTATAAACACGCAAAACCCATATTTGATAGAACGGTAATCAGCTTGTCGTCCGAACTGGTGTCCCAGCTGATATCGCGGCTGATATCCGAGCTGGTGTCTCAGCTGATAACTGAGCTGATGTCCATAGGGGCCGGAAGTGGGGGGGGGGGGGGGGGGCAGGGGGGGGCGGCCGCCCCCCCCCCCCCCCCTATCCAAAAAGTGGGAGGGCAAAAATGCAATTTTGCCCCCCAAAAAAGCCCCCCCCCTCCCCAAAAAATAAAAAAGAGTGGGAAATACACAATCAAATGTATGAGCTAACGTTCAAAAACTAGTTTATACATCCATTTTCAATTTTCGCTGCGCGCTTCGCGCGCGAACAGATTATCTCAGTTTGTTGTACACATATGATGAGAGCATAGACATTTTATTATTTTTTTGTTTAACTCGGATTCTAAATTTCCTTCACAGGTATGGAATGAAGTGCACCAAATTGCACCATTTCAAGTATATAAATGTAAAATCTTCCCCGTGGGAGGGGGATACCCCCTCCCAAACCCTCCCCCTCTGGCTCTGCCCAAGCCCTCGGTCGCTTCGCTCCCTCGGGATTCATCATTGGCTGTAGGCCATGTTGTTGGATCATACATGCGCCATATGGTTTATGTTAGAACTGTGTATGACACTAAATACAATATTTACATATATGTGTAAGTTTGGGTGCATATTTAGTGCGTCAATTATTAGTTTTCTTCGTGAAAAATATATCAAATCAGAACACGCTTTCCCAGATACCGTTAATCTTAAAGTGATTCAGGTAAAGTGTCAGATATTGCACAAAATGACATTTGAGACTTCAATCCTATATCAATATCATTGTAAAATACAATTGAAAGATTTGTGAAAGTTTGAAAGAAAACGAAAACCGTTTACCTCGTGAAAAAAGGGAATATTGATTTCATATTTTATCAACGAAAACTGATGGCTTACCGTAAATTTGTCACAGGAATGATGGTCCGCGGCCGTTGATATGCGCACCCGTACATGTACACATCGGCTCAGCTCAACAGTCGCGGGTACATCGACTCGTTGAATTGCGCTGCCGTGTCTATCTGGGAGGTTCAGCCCGTGATCGCGTTGCCCGTTGCGCGCCCGCCGGGTGGCCTGGGCGTGAACGTAATAACTACAGCTACCGTAGCTACCAAATAAAAGCAACTCCACGTACGCATATTCTGAATTTCCATTGTTCTCTTTCAAATTTTCTTATATAACTACTCACTCTCCCACTCTCATATAGTAGGCAACATCCGCCATATTGTGTATTCATTTTTCATGGAGACAATGGAATAGCGGGTCAGACTGAAAGGGGGCACACCGTATATTTTTTTCTACAGAATGTTCCCCCTGTATAATACATTATTGGCTTTCTTGCAGTGGCATGACTATTTTGAAAAGTGGGGGTGGGGTCGTGGAAGGGAGCAGGGATGGTGGATGGTGTGGGAGGGTATCGCACTATCGACCCTCCCACAGTAGGGAGCTTTTGCAACTTTTCACTCGAAAAAATGTGCAGTGTGTTCCTTACCTTGGAATATACTAGAATTCAAGAAAGCATGACCTCGGGACCACATGATTGAAACCATTATAGAAACAGGCATACACCCTACATGCATGTCTATAATATATAGGCTACATTTGGGGAGGGTATGTGGGTAGACTTTTTGTATGTATCACCTCGGAAGTATGCTAGTTGTGCAAAGGATAGATATCCCCCACCATTCACCCTGTCATACCCCCAATCTATTCCTGTGATGTTTATATGCATGTCTATATATAGGCGACATTTGGGGAGGGTATGTGGGTAGATTATTTGTATGTATATCTTTAGAAGTATGCTAGTTATGCAAAGGAGAGATATCCCCCACCCTTCACCCTGTCATACCCCAATCTATTCATGTGATGTTTTGTATTTTTATGGCAAATTATTAGGGGGGATGCGCCCCCAGGCAACATCACTGCATGTAGAGGTTGCTCCCCATGTACACTCCTTATTTTTTAATAACACAGTGAATGAAAAATATAGATTTTCAGACAGTGTGAGCACATTATTTATCTTTTATGTCAACCAGTTGCAAATAACTACAAGTCTGTTTTGTGGCAGTATCTAACATGCGCACACACACACACACACACCCACACTCACACATACTCTGCGGATACATCACTACACAGAGCCCACATTTACATTCAAGTACAGTCAAACCTGTTATAGCAGCCACCTTTTTATAGCAGCAAACCTGCCTATAATGGCCACCAAACATGATCCCTTGCATAGAAAAGGAATGTAATGGAACCTGTCTATAGTGATCACCTTTCTACAGTGGCCACTTTGATTGGCAGTCATGGTACACAGGTTTGACTGTACATTTTCATGCTTCTAGCCGTTTTCCCCCTTTACCTGGTACTATGTGTGCATTTTTTACATTTCAAACTAACAAAATCGCCTGTTTGTGTATGCTGGTAAATTGTACTTTTTTGAAGTAGGATTTACATTCCTGAAATTTGAAGCAATGCAAATGGTTGAATAACTTGTGTATTTACACAGCATTTTCACATTTTATGAAAATCAATTATATAACAATATGCAATTATTGTTATTTGGATACTTTGTATTTAATTTTTCAATAAATGCAGAAGCAACTGTTACAAAAAATGAAATACTGGGTGATTGATTCAACTTTTGGATGTGTGCAGATCATGTAGTGTCTCTGTGAATTTATTTATTTATTTATTTATTTATTTATTTTGGTATACATTTCAAACTGATCAGCAGCAGTGCTGAAAGGATCAGTGTACATTGAACATCAAAACATACATAGTATAAACAATACAATATAGCAATTGTTACATTCGAATTTGAATGAATTGGAACAACAAAATTTACAAAACTAAATCACTATAAAATAAACAAAGCTACATTACACAAAGAATAAATATCAGATCATTGTGCATAATTGTGTCTCATACATTGTCCACCTAGCCATTTGGTTGATCCTGATCTATGAAAAATACAATTGAGTTGGCCGACCCTTCAATACCCTGCACATAATAGGGGAAGCCTCTGTGAATCCAAGCAAAAGGAGGGTTAAAAGGACAATTGGCATAGTGATACACACTCACATTTCTTCATGGGTGTTATTAGCAACTTCAATCATACATTATATCAATAACCTTGTACAATTATTCTGAATCATATTATTTATTAGTATTTCATCTGAGAAAAACAATGGTTTGTTTGAGTTTTAAAAAATGATAAATTTATGTCATACAGGGAAACCCCGTTTAGCTCGCTTATAACGAGGTACCGTACTGCCCACTGATTTGAACTACAAATTAAAAACATCCTTTTTCATTAAATCATAATTACCTTTATCACATGTAATAGGGAAGACATGAAAGATATATTATCAAATTTATTTTGATTGAATTTGAAAAAGATAACAGATTGTTGCTATGAGCACTATTCGGTCATTGTTACTTCCCGCAACAAAACTTATCTTTGTTGATACAGTGGAACCTCCTAACAAGAGGTACCGGATACAGCGATGATAATTTTACACGTCAAGGATCTTTGTATTTTATTATTTTTAAGCCCAGACACAAGATACCCGACATAAGGTATTCAATCCAATTGTGCCCGAGGTGCTTGTTATAATAAGGTTTTGTTAATTTTTGCCAAAATGTGTGCGTGAATAATTCCATGCTAAAGAGTTGTATTTGAGAAATGAACTGTTTATGCTATATATCAATTTGAAGGCCTTATCGGTAGGGCCTTAACCCCTTGACCACAGGAACCAAGTGGGTTGTGTACAAAGTCTATGGGGATTTCATAAACTCGTAGGGAACGGGTTAATTTGGCATCAGCATGGTGAGGGATCTGTGGGCAATCACTGGCCGAACATCCCTGCCACTTCCCACGGTCGACGTCCACATCTAACATGTCTCATACGCTAGAAGTCCTGCTCCAATATTATGGTGTTTTCGCTCAGCGACGTACAGAGCTTTCAACGACGCAGGGAGCGATCTATTGCCCCGTTCACCGCGCTCAAATAACTTTCGTTGACAAGCAGTTTCGCTAATTTGGTGAAGGCGGACGTACATTCGTAGACTGCATGACGTCACATCTCGTTGTCACAAGCAATGTATAGACAACGCATGGCTGGCTTGTATTGTTAACACGCCAACTAATTGTCTATGTACTACACATGATAGCAATGTGCTGAATGTTTACCTCGCTACAAGCATGTTGATTGGTTGACCATAGAGCTGTATCGTGCCGTCGCATAATAACCGGAATAATTCTGACCAAAGTGTGTCGCAGATTTAAACCCAAGAATGGTCGGCCCGCTGTTACTGTAGGAAGTTCTTGATTTTGCACACGAACTGCAGGATTCCCCGTTTGCAAAAACCTGCTAGCTTAGTTCCTTGCTAATGGACGTTGTGGGTCCGTTTCCCGCAGGGTATGAGCATGGCGACTGAAGGGTCTGCGAGAACTTGGGTGTTGGCGGCCTGGTTATTTGTTCTGGGTGGTGTGGTATAGTGGGTGTGTAGAATCTTGATGGGTCTTGAAGAAATCTATAGAGAGGGTGAGATTTGTGAAAAAAGGAATGCAATCAGATAAATAGTAATGTGTAAGTCATGTGCACTTATTGCACAAAATGAACCACAAACATGTATTCATGTAGTAAAAATAGGATTTGATTTCTAATCAACATGGACCAAATTTGTTATTTTCCCTTCAGTTTGTTATTCAGCTGTTAGGATCGAAAGCTACACTATAATTATTGACTCTAATTTTATTCCATTGTCAATTTTTCAGTAGCAGTTTTCATCTGTTTTTCAATCGGTATACAGTATACAGTATACAGTATGCCTAATGCATTTGTCTCTAATAAGCAAAATAATAAATCTAAGGTCCACATTCTGAAAATATTGCAGAGATACAAAATAAAATCATGCTAAAATAATTTTCATCATTCTGAAAATGGTGTAAGGGAATGCAAATTCTACAATGCATTGTGAATCTTTTCTCATGTCCAGTAATGTCGGCCCTTGTTTATTGAGATTTTCTGTTATATAACATAACAATCAAGCCCATGATAAGTTTTCAAAATATGCGCTCAATGCACATTCTTTCCTCCTCTGACATTTATCTGTGTTGTTTTCCCAGTTTCGAATCCCAGTGAGATCACTTTGTGCAAGTATAGCAATTGACACACAATGGTATGCCAAAATAAACTCTCATTGATTTTGCCTGCTAATTTGAAGATGAAATTCTAGTTTCAGAACACAGATCTATCATTTATCTCTGTCCACAGTCCAAGAAAAAGGTTCTCAATGAATTACCTTAACCATAAGTCAATCGGGGTCACCACCAGCACAAATCGTGTGAGTCGTGTCAGCATGCAGATTGCACGTCCATTCTATCGGTACTCGGAAATCCTCTATGTATAATGTCGAAGAGAACAGCCACATCCAATGCTATAAAATGAGGATAAAAATCAAAAAGTTGCTTAATGATGGCAATTGGTATGGAAAGTCAATTGCCTTATGTAAGACAAAAAGAAAACACTGATCATCCAAGGTTTTTGATTGCCAAGCCTAATATCTAATCATTAGACTAATGAAAAAAACTTGTCCTGAAGTAAGAGATTTGCAGATTAGCCGGAATTTTCCATGGAGGCGGAGGGGGGGGGGGGGGGGGGGGGGGTGAGGTGGGTCACACAAGGGAGCAGAGCTATGCGGCTTTGTACGGCAACAACATGGGCGGCGGGCCGGTACAGAAAGTTTGACATATTTGACGTAGTCGTACAACATTTCCGAAGCCGAGAGTATGATTTAGTATTGGTTTAAAATTTTCGACATTTTCGAGGCCGAGACCACGGTTCTTCGTACTTTACGAGGTCAAGACCGCTAAAGTATCATCTCGGACCAGTAAAAATTTGAAATTGGGAGGTGGATCAATCCACCCAATGCACCACCTGACCACCACAATTCACAATGACAATAATTTTTTTATTTTGCAACATTTCACTTTTGTCTTTTGAGTTAGACCGAGTACTACACAGACACAGTGCATTCCAGACCATAGACCTAACATTATCAAAAATGAGCATCGATAAAAAAACACAAAAAACGGATTACCCATTCTATATCAAATTTGAGAAGGCCCATCATTTCATAATCGTAAGTCATAACAAAAGAGATATCAACATAACTAGATCGGCAAATCTATTGCTTTCATGGCCTCTTTGACATGATTATCATTGTCATTTTCACAGTGAAAAAGACAATAATAATGTCAAAGACCATGAAAGCGATAGATTTGTCGATCTACACTCAAACTTGAATTGCTGATTCTGTAATTGGGCTCTTGACTTGGGAGGACGTACCTTAGACGGGGCTTCGATCGGCGCTGAGCTGTCCCGGCCGCGGTGCATGACCGTGCGTGTCGTCTCTTCGATCACCTGCAGCTTCTCAGACTCAGCTCTGCATGCATCTCAATTATCAACCAAATTGTTGTTTTTTCTTCTTGATGAACCTCTAGATCTCCTCCCAGGCCGCATTCTCATTCGCATTTTATTTGTAGATTCTCAAACTGTTTCTTGCTAGGGGTATTTAGTACACAATGCAAATATGCACAGTACTTCGCTCACTACTACCGCTGTAGCTGTACGCGTATCGTACACGTATTACGTACGTACCGGCTCTCTACGAACGTACGTCTATGACTAGCTGTATGCAATATAGCCGGGCGGGGATCGGACACAATATAGCAGGCACGACAAGGTCAAAGGTCACCTAAGACGTTGATTAACGCTTTAGAAATAAAAGATTTAAATGATAATTATCTTCATACTAAAGGGACATTTGAAAAAATCGAACCCTATTTTATTCCTCTCTTACCATAAGCTAAACAACACGGTAGAAGAGAAACGAGGAAGCTCCAAGTCATTTTCGTGGATTTGGACACTTTACATGATTCACTTTAATGATGGCAATTGGTATGGAAAGTCAATTGCCTTATGTAAGACAAAAAGAAAACACTGATCATCCAAGGTTTTTTCCCCAACATTTTGATTGCCAAGCCTAATATCTAATGAAAAAAACTTGTCCTGAAGTAAGAGATTTGCAGATTAGCCGGAATTTTCCATGGAGGCGGAGGGGGGGGGGGGGGGGGGGGGGGGGGGTGAGGTGGGTCACACAAGGGAGCAGAGCTATGCGGCTTTGTACGGCAACAACATGGGCAGCGGGCCGGTACAGAAAGTTTGACATATTTGACGTAGTCGTACAACATTTCCGAAGCCGAGAGTATGATTTAGTATTGGTTTAAAATTTTCGACATTTTCGAGGCCGAGACCACGGTTCTTCGTACTTTACGAGGTCAAGACCGCTAAAGTATCATCTCGGACCAGTAAAAATTTGAAATTGGGAGGTGGATCAATCCACCCAATGCACCACCTGACCACCACAATTCACAATGACAATAATTTTTTTATTTTGCAACATTTCACTTTTGTCTTTTGAGTTAGACCGAGTACTACACAGACACAGTGCATTCCAGACCATAGACCTAACATTATCAAAAATGAGCATCGATAAAAAAACACAAAAAACGGATTACCCATTCTATATCAAATTTGAGAAGGCCCATCATTTCATAATAACTAAGTCATAACAAAAGAGATATCAACATAACTAGATCGGCAAATCTATTGCTTTCATGGCCTCTTTGACATGATTATCATTGTCATTTTCACAGTGAAAAAGACAATAATAATGTCAAAGAGACCATGAAAGCGATAGATTTGTCGATCTACACTCAAACTTGAATTGCTGATTCTGTAATTGGGGGTGATCTACGTACCTTAGGCCGGGGCTTCGATCGGCGCTGAGAACTCACTCGATCAGTCCGAGAGCGAGTATCCCGGCCGTGCATGACGGTGTCGTCTTCGATCACCTGCAGCTTCTCAGAGTCAGACTCAGCTCTGCATGCATCTCAATTATCAACCAAATTGTTGTTTTTTCTTCTTGATGAACCTCTAGATCTCCTCCCAGGCCGCATTCTCATTCGCATTTTATTTGTAGATTCTCAAACGGTTTCTTCAACAAATTTGCTAATGGTATTTAGTACACAATGCAAATATGCACAGTACTTCGCTCACTACCGCTGTAGCTGTACGCGTATCGTACACGTATTACGTACGGCTCTACGAACGTACGTCTATGACTGTATGCAATATATAGCCGGGCGGGGATCGGACACAATATAGCAGGCACGACAAGGTCAAAGGTCACCAAAGGCGTTAATTAACGCTTTAGAAATAAAAGATTTAAATGATAATTATCTTCATACTAAAGGGACATTTGAAAAAATCGAACCCTATTTTATTCCTCTCTTACCATAAGCTAAACAACACGGTAGAAGAGAAACGAGGAAGCTCCAAGTCATTTTCGTGGATTTGGACACTTTACCTGATTCACTTTAATTATCATAATATACATCGAATACATTGGAATTGTTCGTAACGCTAGGATACGCTAGTAAATACTGTCATATAGTAATGCTGCAATCAATACTTTACATTGCACGCCAGATGTGGCAAATACCTAGTACAAATTTGTTTCGATTAAACTTCATACATGGATATTAGGGAATACAACTTTATATAAATATAATCAAACGGAAATACACGTTGAAGTAAAATGGGAATAAGCGTACCGCGGAGTTATTTATTGTCATGATATAATATGATCATGCTTTTATCATTATACTTCACAATTATACGCCGAACATGGCAGAAAAGAGTTTGAACATGATATTCCAATCTATGTACATAAATAGCTTTTGCAATTCTACAAAGAATATCTACAATTTGATGCTTTCGTAAAGCCTTGTTACTGTGTACATATCAATACATTGTTATCTATGCCGCCATCAATACTTTAGAATGATGTGGCAGAAATGTATTATCAATTCTCACGATTCAAATGTCCTAAAAAGTGTTATGAATCTTCATTACAACGATCAACCTATATTCGTAAACATTATGTATAATAATGATACATTGACTCTCTAGAATTTATGGAAGCTTATACATTAAACCCATTTATATTGTAGATAATAATGTTATCTGATTATGCCGCCATCAATACTTTACAATCTGCGCCAAAATATTATTACAGAGATAATAACGATTCTCGCATTTAAAGTATCCTAAAAAAGTATTACTTATCTTTAATAATACTATCAAACCATGTTCAAATATACAATATAATGTACATGATACATTGACTCTCTTAAAATAGACCCTATGGAAGCTTACGCAAAGCCCGGTTATAAATATTGAACATAATAACGTAATCTGATTATGCCGCCATCAATACTGTCCAATCTGCACCAGATGGGCCGGTGTTACGTACTCGCTCAAAATGTGTCGAGCGCCGACGCATATCGACATGCATAACTAGTTATCCGCTCAGTGCCAGAGGGAGTCATATGTTAACCCATCAAGGGTGATGGCCCACATCAGTGTGGTTTGGTTGTCCACATTTCAGCAAGGAGATAACTAGTTATATAAAGTGTACAAGGAGAAAGGGCATCAAATTCTCTATTTTGTTTCTAGCCCTACTTTGTTACTCTACCTGCTGTCATTATTTTTTCTATGATTTGAATTATTGCGTAGATCGTTATAATTTAGGAAAATCATTATATTGGCAACATATTGTCATATTTTCAAAAGAGATTTTTGCGCTCAAATTGGCAACTTCTCGGCCGTTAACTCTCTGGGTGACATGGGCGACTCAACTCTCACACAATACGATCTGCCGATTCGAGTCTCGTTATGAAAATGATGGTGTGCTGATTTGTTCCTTAATATACACGATCTAATTTATATTAAAGTGTGGGATAAATTGTATAGACACTCGACTGCTTACCAAGTTTTTGCGTTCATTGTAGACGTTGGTCGATGAATTGGGGACTTTTCAGCCTTCCGTGTGAACTTGTCTAAAGAACAGGGTCGGGTGGATCTCTGCCATTTGATTTGGCACGCAGAGGGTAACAGCTATAATACCTTACATCCTGGACATCATGAGCGATTATCGTCTGTATTTTAGTTACAGCTTCTCTAAAATGACATGACAAATTCAGTATAGTTGTTACATTTTGTCCAGCGGTGACATGCATCAAAATGTATTATGTGTTGTGAGCCTGAGTGCTGTTAATTTAGCCAGATAAAGCATTTTTTGACAAGCAGAGAAGTATCGCCAAAGAACAAAATGAGACAGTCATAGTCATAGCTAGTTATGGGCATAATTATTATCTGTTGAGAGCCAAAATAATGACATTTAATGTATTTTTACAATTTTGCTTGTATAAACGATTAATGTGCACTAAACAAACTAGAAAGGGAGCCATACACAATTATGCCACAATGATGGTTCTAAGTTTAACAAGACGAAGTTGTAAAACATGTACACTCTCAAAGACAATATCAAGCACCTGTTTATAAAATCGCCATTTCCTAAGTCTCACTTCGTGGTTATAGAATATCTCGGATTCAGGAAAATAATAATTTACAATTATTGAATTTGTAGAATCCATGCAGGCATTGTTACCCGTTACCCGTTTGCGAAACCTTAATAATTTCGCTCACTTTATGACACTAATTACTGAAACATACCGAGACAAGAAAATGCCTTTAATATCTAATTCATATTCCTAACTGACGAATGTGTTTTAATAAAGAGAGCGCGTGCTCCATGACAAATGGCCACTTGTTCCAATTAAACCCCCACTCGCCATTAATGTTCCTCTGTATGCAATTAGTGGGGCTCTGCGGAGGTACCAAACGTTTACCCCGAGCCGGTGCATGATGATGATAATGAAGGCCTGGGTGTGTGTGTATAATAGCGGGGAGAGAATATTATCGACCCCTGCCATTTGCCATTTTTCTGTTAGAATACTCCTCGGGGAGTTAGCGGCTATAATGGCAGATCGAGACTTGCTTTGGGCTGCTGCATGCGGGAATATTGTATCCAATAACCAAGATGTAAAGTGCAAAGCTTCTTCTTTCCTTTTTTTTTGTAAGGAAATACTGCCATTTCCGCTCTTGCTTTCAACCAACACCACCTCAAAGTATGAATAGAAAGGTTTAGATTCCGTTACGAATTATTTCTTTTCATTTTCATATTTCTTTTCAGCAATAGCTTTATAATTATCTCCAGTAGCATATATTATGCGTTGGCGTGTTAATGGATTCGATTCTACAGAATTGTGCACTTGAACTTTCAACCGTTTCGATGACAAATATATTTTGATGGCAAAATCATTCACGAAGCGTATAGTTTGCAGCAGCACATGCATACGACTATTGGCATAATTGTTTTCGTTTCTTATTAATTCAATTCAATTCAATTCAATTTAATTAAATATTCTATTGGACCAACTCAATAGAAAATTGTCTTGGGTTCACAATATCCCAATCCATAACAATTAATCAGATTCATATAATAAATACAATCTGAATATCAACATTTAAAAGCATTTTACGTACATAATCTATCAAACCACATTGTAAACATGAATGGTATGGACGATGTATGTATGTATGTACATGTATATGTATAGATGTGTGAAATGTTAATGTCGAATAGTCAGATTCCATACGGTAATTTGGTGGGAGCAGTTATTATTATGTAACACGATACAATTATATAGCACGTGGCGCCACAATTATAACTAACAGTATATTCTGCAGCTGTTCGCCATGTCATACAACTACATTGTATAATTAAAGTGATCTATTAACTCATAAGGTACTATTGAAAGTGATATTTCTGACTTCAATCATATATCATTATAAGCTTTTTCTGAAATGATGATGTGTGATAACATAACTCCTGTTATTGTTTGTAAATAAAGGGCATTGTATATTAAACTTTGTTACTACTTTCACAGATACATGTACTGTATGTGTCCCATGCTTATGTCAATTAGTTCATCATTGCATTCAACTTTGAGTCAAATGGTGCATGTGTAAATTAAATACGATCAGGAAAACATATGTCACTAATTCAATGTTAGTTTACGGAAATCATACCAAAACGATTTCATATCTTACTATAGATATACAACAGAGATGTGAATTGAATGGTAACAATTCCAATTAATACCAGATAGGTTTGATATCTTATTATAAATGTTTTATACAATGATGTACATTAAACGTGTTTTAGTTGTTTTGGACCCCTTTGAAAAACAGCATGTAGCTGACAAGGGCAATCCATCCCATGAGTGGAGAATAAATAAATAAATAAATAAATAAATAGTTGTTACTATTTAAGAAAAACATATTCTTACACAACACTATGATATACCGCTGGGTGCCTTATGGCTAACGGAGTGCATTGCTCCCAAGGGAGCGTGTGTGACAGATGATGCGCTTTATAAAACGTAATTAGTATTAGGATTGTGCTATATTTGTTGAATAATATGCTTATTTATAAAGGTGTGAAGGTTCTTGCGTCAGTTGTCTAAATCCAATTCGTCTTTCCTTCCCAAAAAAAAAATCCCTGTCATTAGTAATCCACCCACGCCCACAAATGATTGATTGGAAAGAAATCCAGTGTGTGCTAATTTGCGTTTGTTTGTGTGTGTGTGTATGTCAGATGGAGAGAGAAAAGTGTACTGTTGGTGAGCCTATTATGTGCGTGCGCATGTATATATTGTTTTTGTTTTATTTTGTCGGGTGTTATTTGTCTTAAACCAAGACAGGGGTAGAGAGAAACGAGAGGGAGTGTTAGACTAGTGTATATTATTACATACACATGTATTTAAAAGGATAGTTGAGTTCTGGTAAAGAGAGTACAGTTTTGGTCAAACTGAATTTTAGTAACCAAAACCTGCACCATTACATTACAAAATAATAGTTATAACTCCACCATGTTCGAAAGAAATACAAAATTACAAATGACTAAGTAAAAAGCCTGTTATTATTAAAAAAAGAGCCGTTAAATCTCAAGAGGGCGCTCTCTAAACACTCATCGGTTTCAACCATTTTAAATAAAATATTGTGCATGTAATGTTTTAATGAAATAGGTATTAGAGAGATACTCAACAACTATTTTAAAAACCTTTTTTGTAAGTTGTTTAAAAGAGGAAGCATTACAAAAAAATTTAACGGCTGGTTCAAAATTATCGAATAATTGTGGGGCCCCACAATTATTACAAATGGTTATGTTTCTGATATTTCAGCCATTTCTGAACCGATTTTGATCAAATAAAGTTTATTCTGTCATTAAAATTGTATGCTCTTTCTTATTTGACATTTTTCATTATCTCACAAACAAAATATATTGTGTAGCGCCCTCTATACCAAAACTCAACTATCCCTTTAAGTCTCATGTAGTTGGGTGTTTTTGTTTAGTCCACGGACAGAGATAGAGAGGGGGAGCTAGAGAGATGAGCAGAGATACAGAGAAGATGGTTGTGATAATGTACTTGATTATTGTATATGAGTTTTCTTTTATTACGAGGACAAAATCGTAGGCTGATATATTCCCTATTATGTTCAGATCTATTATAATAATGTCTATACAAAGATGAAAATCCAATCAATGCTTTCATATTTGTAATCGTATACTATTCGCAAATATAACTTTTGTCATTTAAAACAAAACAATCAACCTCGTTATCAAAAAATCTGTAAACGTGATATTTCCAAAATTTCCAAGGTTGAAACAAAAGTCTATGATTATGCGGGTCGGAAGTGCTTTATCTTTGCTGATAATAGGTGCCCAATGCATAATTAGGCGCTATATAAATCGGAACTATTATTATAACTATTATTAATTCAAGTGAACTGGCCTATTTTTACATGGTTCCATATTTAGTATGTAAAATATATCTGCACGTGCCGCCATGATTGCACTGTAATGCAGCATGGTACTGTGCGTTGTGCAATGCGACTGATCGTGACCTTCGCAGACTAATTGATCAATCTGTTTATGTATAAACATAGCAACATAGCTATGTGAGCCGAATGTTTAAATGAACGATAATTCAGTTAATATACATACGAATACGTGCTGGACTTGTTAATTTTGCTATTGAAATCGTTAGTATCATGATGAATAATTATTAATATGGTTATTATTATTAGTATAATGGTAGTATTTATATTGTTATTTATATAATTATTGATATGAGAATGATGTAAACATGATGTAAATCATAATGATAAGGATGATGATGATGATAATAATAGGTATGATTTGTATAGCGCCTAATATGATACATTATCATCTCTAAGCGCTTTACACTATTATATCAACAATTAGTTGATCACACTCTCCAAAAGTGTTTCAACAATTTTTTTGTAATGTTGTTATGATCACAAATGCTTCAATTGTGATCGTAAGTACAACTATAAACACAATCAAAATCCTGTCATACTAATCATTGCTACAACCTTCTTGTTTCTTTGCAGAATGGCGGCGCTAACGACGGGGACTACGCCCTACTCGGATGGGCCCGATATATCGTTCGCGGGGGCGGCGGCGGCGGCCAAGGAGGCCCCTCCCGGCCCGGCCCAGGGGGTCCAGCAGTCCCCCACCAACTTCCTCGTGTCCGTGTTGACTAGCAACCGCTCCCTCTTCATCTTCAGTGAGGAGAACTTCATCAGAAAATGCGCCAAGTGGCTCACAGAGTGGCTATATCCTTTACTACAAAATAAATAAATACATTTAATAAATAAATTAATGAATATATGAATGCATAAATAAAACTATAAATGTGAATTGAATTGGTTAACTAATTGATAACAATAACAAAGAATAGTTGTTTCTATAATATGTTTATTTAGTTTGTATGTATCTAGTTTATATGGTTTTAATGAAGTCGTGAAAACTACACCTTTTGTCTGACTCCAGTTCATCAGGCAAGGAACGCGAATACATTTATTTGTTTGTGCTATAAGCTAGTAAATTTTCATTTAATTTAATTTCGATTATCATTCCAATTGTAAAATAACTAAGGGAAATAGTTTTGTTCATACAATGGGAAATACATACGACGAATAGATCTATACTTCGTGCTCAATCGTATTCAAATGACATTCAGTCGATTATTTAGAAAAGTTACAAATTATACCAAATAACTCGATCATGATTATAACAATTTGCTAACATGTTCGTTATGCATAATCCCACTTGAAACGTTGTTCTGTATTTAGCCGATGGTGCTCAGTCGGAAATATAAGAAAGGAATTATCATCGTTGCAAGCACAGCACGAAACGTTATAAATAGATCTTGAGATAATCACATCATGCTACTTGTGATGACTGCTAATTATGTTAAAGCGATCATGATGCTATAAATCGAAATGACGTAAATAGATGTATTTATGCTAAGATAACAATCGATGGCATCCGTCAAGATTAGTGAAGCTCTCATTTGGTTCTATTTTGGACATTTTAGATAACTATCTTGACATGCGCTGATCTGCTGATCATGATTTTGCCCGAAAGCAAATGTTTTCTCTCAAAAATACACGTAGACTGTCCACTAACCCCCCTTCTACCGTGTTGTAAAAAGGGACATTTCGTTATTACGTGCATCATATTGATTTTGGCGAAAGAGGGGTTAACGATATATGCTAATGTACTTTCTCACCAATACAATTGTGTAGACTTTCTATTAAACCATGTCATACCGTGCCGTAAAAGTGGACACTTCGTCATTACGTACATAACACATGTAAGATTGGTTGCGGCGATGGAGGGGGTTAAGGCTATGCTAATATAGCTCGCATCCGAAGCTCATCAGGTTTTATGGACTGTCTCGGTCTCTCTTGCTTTTGAGTGCGAAACACATTGTGTTGCCATGGTGATATGTACCATGTATAATGCATCGAAGGTTTTTTTTTGTATAAAAAAACAAGTTAACAGAGCTAGGCCCCTGGCAAAGGGGTACGGTGGAAAAACAAGGGAAATTTGTAATTTACTGGTAGGCTTATGATCTTATCTTCCCGAGTATATCTCTCTCTTCATCCGCTGTGAGGATGTAATAAGTATTATGAATTATTTTATTGGTATGGTTTGACCTCGCCTGCATTTTCCTGCATTGTTCTTGTTTAATTACGTTAAAACAAAATGGCGTCCGATCTTGGATGCGCAAGCGAGTGTTGTTGATTTTTACACGGACTAAGAAATACAATAATTGGTGGCTGAAAGAGTAACGGCAGTATGAAACCGACCAGACAAAAATAACCTCATCAATTTGCAACCGTCTGCAATTTAATTACTTTCTTTAGTATACGCTAGGTATAAGGCCTTTTTTTTTTACTAATTAGTTATTAATATAAATCATGATAAATTATCGTAAATTAATTAATTTACATGCAATACAATCTTTCAGGTTGTCCATTCCGAATTCAACTTGCATATTGTACACGTATATCAAGTGTAAGGTAAGCATCGACTTTACATCATGCATAAGGCAGTTTTTAAGTATTGAATATATGTACATGTACATCATAAAAAGAACCTTTAAAGTATTGAATAAGCACATTAAGGCCAATTTAAGCATTTTTGTATTATTTTTGTTTAGAATATTTTTTGTTTGCATGCTTTCTTGTCATGTGCAACTAAAAATTCAGGCTGTGTGTGTTTTCGTTGTTGTTTTTGCGATATATTTTGTATAAAGAGTATACAAAACACACAGGCGATACATCATTATTAAAATACTCAATACGCATCAATGACAATTAAATTACGAATTTAGACAAAAATAATAAATTTAACAAAAACTCTGATTGGCAGTTCATAGATAGGCAAATATGATGCACCCCAATGATACTGTGCAGTCTATAGTAGATCTAATCATGGGGTTATATTGCGTATTGCACTGTCGAATATAGTACATTGTACATCAACCAAATGGCGTACAAGTGCATGCACTGTATATGCCAGCTTCTATGTGCAATATAGGGACAATCATTCGTCGTGCATAATGCGTAATGGGTCCGCGTCATAAGCAATCAATATCGTACCAACATCACATGTATACGGAGTACTGGCTCAAATCGATACCCGGGTAAGGCCACCTACAGTATATACTATAGCCTACTCAAACTTGGAAGAATATTAATATAAGCTGGATGCATAACAATCATGCGACATATGTCATATCACCACGATCGCCCCGTCTGGCCTTTTGTTTGTGTGATGGAGATTAACATTCACGCAACCTGCTCTGAAGGACGGGGGTATTAATTAGACTCTATCTATCATGTTGGAGGTGACGGGTGATGGTTGGTGGTGGTGGTGGTGGTAGTGATGCCCTCTGGTGATTATGATGGTGGAGAAATGAAGCTGATTAGATTAGTTGCCATATGCATCATCATCGTAGACAACTACTACTATCATAAATATTGTCATCATCATTGTCATCACCACCATCATCATCATCATCATCATCATCATCATCATCATCATCATCATCATCACAATAATAATCTTGATCTTCATCATCATCACGATTATTATCTTCACCATCATTATCTTGATCTTCATAATCACCTCATTTAACCTCATCATCATCACCACCACCACCACCACCACCACCACCATCACCATCACTATCATCATAATAATCATCATAATAACTCTCATCAGTCATCACCATTAAAATCACCATCATCAAAATTAGCATCCTTTTCGTCGTCACCACCATCGCCGTCACTTCATTATCATCATCAGCATGATAGCTGGCATAGCTTTAGTAATTTCTTGATGGTAGTCATGGTGATGATGATTATGGTTTTGATTGCGTTGATCATGGTACCAAGGTGAACGTTGGGATACTTTTACAATTATCAAAATGAACATATATATTGAATAAAAGATTGCGTCAGGTAGTGGTCATTTATTCCATTAACTCCTACGTAAAACGTGATGAAAATAATGTATTAGTAACAATTTACCTCGTATATAATATGTTATGACGAAAAAATGTCTTGCTAAAGGTCGACAGAGTAACAAATCTTTTATTGCTTCTTATTCGCGAAAATGTCATGCAATTTTGTTCTTGACTATATATATATATATATATATATAGGCATATGCAATATATATATATGTATTATTTATTGCCTATATATACGGTTTGCCCTTTGTCGCGTAATGGATACGAAGATGTTTGTTCGATTTGTTTGTTTTGTTTTTCGTTTGGTGGTTTGTTTGTTTATTTGTTTCTTTCTTTTTTTGTTAAAGTATACTCTTGTTCACCTTTAACGTTAGTCACGGACTATTATTATTATATACCGTATATACATGGTAAGTTGCATGCATAGTACTAAACCAATTTTTAAAAATCGCAATGGACAATATTGCTTGGGAAAATCTACAAATTCATTTAAGCAACAAAAGAAATCATATTCTATTTTAAGATACTCGCATTTTTCATGAACCCAATAAATACACGGCTTGGAATATAAAACATATTCATCGGGTACTACGCATTTAGCAAATCTACCCTAGTTGGAATCGCCCCATGCATGTATTTTGCATGCACGATTGCAAAGTACTCCACCGTTCTGCTTGAATATTTTAGTCCCTGTTGAAAGCCTTCAAGTGACCGCACCATTTTCCTACCTCTGTCTAAATTACTCTCAAGGAAAAGGCGGGAGACGAGTCGTGCGAAGGAAATAAGAATCGCCATCCTAGTAATTCCCGCTCTATAAAATGGCCATCAATTTATTCGAGGTCACGCGATTGCTATAGGAAGGAATGACTCGCTATTTAGTCATCTTAAAAATAATCAGAAATATTAGTGTAACTATATATGTATATATTTCCTGTTCTTCTTCTTCTTCTTGTGATCTCACATACATTTTTAAATAGCTCTTACATATGCTATGTATCTTATGTAAGGGCCGTCTTCAGGTTCTGTTAATATATTTACATAGATAGATGAATTGTATATTCCTTTACAAAATCATGATCATGACTAGTATAACATGTTACGAGAAATAGTCTTCTATTGCTATACTTTCCATAATTATAGAAGGTCAATACTCACCTAATATTGTCTTGTAACATGGTTAATTTGCTTTCAAAGTATATTCATTTTTAGATCCGTATCACGATAAAGCGATCTTATACCATTCAGATAACACAAGGTGACCTTTCAGCCTAAACTGACCACATGTAATTGAGCGATATTCATCTTCAAATTACATTCGTATTGGAAAATTCGCGTAATAATTTATTGCAGTGGTATTTATTTAGATAAATCGGATAAACAAATCCTCTACACGCCCCCACTAATTTTCCATTTTCACTGATATGAGAGCGGGAAACAGTGTTCAACAAAATATAGAGGCAATTCTAGTCCAATACAGCACTGCTACGGGGCATCAAGCCTCCGATATTGAATTCAAAATGAAATCATATTGTGCGATGACCGCTCGCTCGCAGTTTGAATAATAATGTGATATCATGAACATCCTTATAGTAGAGCACTCTATGGGAAAGGTCATTCGCTCATAATATATATTAAAATATTGTATCGTATAATATACATTACACTAATGCATTATAGTATAATATACATTACACTATTGTATATAGAAAAATATCCATTACACTATATATAGTATAATAAACATTACACTATTGTATTATAGTATAAAATACATTTTCACTATTGTATAGTGTTATAATGTACATATTATATTGTTGTATAGTGCCATTCATACTACACTGTTTTATAGTGGTTTCGCTTCGTGGAGGTTGTTATATGATATGCAATCGTGAACAATAGCCAAAAAGGCGCGACTCCCGTCAAATTAAAATACAACATTTAAAAGCACCGTACATGACATCCTCATCGGCCAATCACAGCAAATGAAGATAATGGAAGAGTATACCTGTATTTTCACTGTATAATGTTGCTAGAATTAATGTAATTCACCATTATTTGCCCGGCCCAACAATTACCGTCAAACAACGTTTACGCACTTCAGTAAAACAAATAAACGTTGGAGGTAAAACATCATAATGTATGCACAAGTCGTACATACTCTATTGTATTCATAATTTCATATACTGTATATACAGACCGAGTATGGTGGCTTAGCGGTTAGAGTGTCCGCCTCATGCACGGGAGGTCCCGGGTTCGAACCCAGGCGGGTCATACCAAAGACTTTAAAATGGTACCTTCTGCCTTCTAGCCAGACACTCGGCATTTATAGAATGGAGAAGGGGAAGTTAATCACATGAGTTACCAGAGGACTAGCCCCCTTCTGTAGCTTTCGCTACATTTAGCAGACGTGTGGCCTAGGGCTATTGAAACGGAGACAGGCGCCGCCTTATGTGCCAACATTGGTACGGGAAATACTTTAACTTTAACTTTAACAGTATAGGCTACGTTTTATCAGAAGTAGCATTTTATTCGGTAGGTATTCACTGATTGAATTGCCTACAATATACTGTGGGATTTATTTATGTTTATTCTATAGTTATCCATATATTACAAATAAGGCATGTACTGTATCACTAACATAATACTGGCGTTTGTATTGAAATCCGACGTCACACATGCTTGCATATATACGTCCAAATTGTTATGGCTTAGCTTATATTATTTCGGTCATTTATTTATAATTATTTACTCTGCGCATGCAATACATTATTGCTCATCCACATAGTTTGCATAATTTGTCCACAAACAATTTTGGGCAGTATTTAGTTATCTGACAATTATTATTGTCGATTCCACAACGGTTGGCGGTGTCCGTTATTATAACCCTCTTCGTAACGCGTGGTAAAACGGGTAACAATGTGTGTGCGTGTGTGTGTGTGGTCGTAATTAAATCAATTCGGGATTACTACACACACACGCAGTCCTAATTATTTCCGATGTTGCTAACAAGCGGCGAAATATGCGCCGGCCGAAGTAGTCTAATTTAATTACAGACAGAAAAGAAGGTTTGCCTATGAAAACATCCCGTTACCCGAGCGATATTGAATGGCAATCAATAAATATATATATATATATGGATGTTGTGTTTTCTGTTTATTGATAAGGTCCGGTATGGCTGCCCCAGATGTAGGCAGTTCCCACGATTCACAAATATACACTATATGTATGGGGATTTTTGCCAACCATCATTCATCATTGCAGTATATGCAGGATATTAATCATACTGTATAGTATACATTTCAAAAGTAAAAGTGAAATGATATACATGTAGCATACCATTTAATTAAATTTAATTTAATTGAATGAATGTATTGCCAATTATCAGTTTTACAATGCTAATATGTAAGTACACAAACATAAGATAATGTAATGTATAGTTCGTGTTGTACATGGCACGTTTCTTTAAAGGGAAATGCCAGTAGTGGGAAACGCCAGGACAGGACTGGTGCGAACGGACGGTGGATTTATCATTTCATGGGCAGGTATTGGATTTCTTCCGATATTTCTGCATTTAACGCATCGTTATGTTCGGATTTTACCACACAAGCCCTTTTTAGTTACGTATTCAACAATATTGATCATTTATAAATGTTTTCTGTAACTTTCCCAAAACTGTTATTCATCTTTAAAGCTTACTATTAGTTTGATTAGTTGAAAAACAGAGCTAACGAAATCAAAACAAATGAAGTGCTCAGTTCCGAAAGGCGTTAAATCCACTTGTTCAACCTTAGAGAAAAACAGGTTTCTTTGTCTAACTTCGTACACATATTAAAATGGAACGTTCCATATTTTGATTGTGATTGTATAAGTTGTCCTAAAGTTCTAATTCCTAGATAGCTACGTAGTTCATTAATGTACTTTGGACTATATGGACTATGGACTATGGATTTAGCGCCTTTTGGAACTAAGCTCTTCAAATTATATAGACGTTGTGGCCCACAAATCACAATACCAAACAGAGTTTGTACACCTATATTGAAAAATTTGTTTTAGACACACCTGTAGTTTTGACCTTATCCGTAGAGCAATAATATGCAATCACTTTGACTTTGGCACATCGCCACTTTGGCCACCGTCTTGTTTTTGAAAAGGGCCGCCTTTGAGAATATAAACCTTGTCAAATATAAAGCAGTACACTGCATAACGTGTTAAACATTATTATCATTGTTGGCAAAATTATGATTATTATAATTCCATTTTAGCGGGATATATATATGCATGACCATATACCTCTCTTTATTTGAACTGCCCACTACAAAAGGGGTAATCAGTACAACCCCCTCCCCCTCTCCCCATGTTCCCCTAAGCCTACGGTCTGCATGTGGCTATAGGGTGAAGTGGGCATGCTTGCTTTCTGCTGGAATATTGATAAGGAGGCAGGGGAATAAGCGATGCATGAAAAGTGTGAAAGATGAAGATATGATATAGACAATTAAGGAAAAAGAGAAGGAAAAGTAAGACATGGAGAGGGGATAGTGCTGTCGAATGTCGATGTTATAGCACCTAAAATGATGTATCATCGTCTCCTTCCGCTTTGCCAAAAAATTGTCTGCATGTGCATAAAAGGGAGAACATGAAAATAAAACACATCAATGATATGCGTAAGAAAATGATATAAAATGTAATAAACTGAGACAAGACTATAACAAAGCAATTAACCTATAGAGACATGACTATGACGAAACAATTAACCAATAGATGTAAACAGAAAATGGAATGCAATGAAATTGAGGGGTGGGACACAATAATTAAAGAAAGAGGGAGTATAGAATAGAATAGGATGGGAAAATTTAATTGCAGTGCATGGGCTAGTTAGATGAAATAAATCATTGTGGGCGGGAGTGGATTGCAACATAAAGAGTACATTGTGATAAAGGCATAGAATCAGGCAGAAAAGCATACAATCAGTCAATAATTGATAGGATAAAATGTAGGCACGTGTGGGTGTAGGAGTTGAATAAAGAGGACCATTAGAGAATCAGAGGCATGCAAGAGATAGATTGAGGATCGGCGCTACTGTCATAAAGTGTCTCTTGAGAAAGCCAAGATCTCGTTTCACTTCACACTTTCAGAGCGGATAGTCAACCTCGTTATTTTTGCGCGATTAATATTTCGCGCTGAGCAACACAAAAACACATTCGCGGCTTTTTAATTTCGCGGCCAAGCAAGTGTTCACACGCATTGCAAATCGCGCATTTATATTCGCGGGTTTTAATATTCGCGGACGCCTACTTCAGCGCGAAATCCACGAAAATTAATGCACCGCGAACATTACCACGTTTATGTATTTGAAATATGAAATACTGGATAAGAACTATGCGTAATACAGCCGAGAATAATATATAATTTTGTTCGGATTGTAGATTCTTTGATTTAGTCTGTGATTTATAAACATAATTGATGATTGTGTTTCATATTTTATACTAGACATATTATATGAACATGTTTATATTAATATTCTGAGTTGATTTATAAGAGATCAGATTATTTGTTCAACCACTAATATTTCGTAACGAAAGATTAGCGGTTAAACAAAATAATAATCTTATCTCGTATATGCTTAAAGTCATACCTGTAAAGTGTCAGATATTGCACAAAATGACATTTGAGACTTCAATCCTATATCAATATCATTGTAAAATACAATTGAAAGATTTGTGAAAGTTTGAAAGAAAACGAACACTGTTTACCTAGTGAAAAAAACGAATATTGAGTTCATATTTTATCACCGAATACTGATAGTCTGCCATACATTTGTCGCAGTAATGAATGATCCGTTTGAGATATTCGCACCCGTGTATGTTTACACAAAGTGCACGTAGTACAGAATTCATGGAATTTGAACTCGCTCGGCTCAAAGTTCAATCTCCGGAATGTTCTCACTGGTGCTGCATGCGGACGTTCTCAGCTAGGACAATTGTACTTTTTATCAAAAGCCTTAATCAACGTGATTGAAATAAAAGATTTAAATGATAATTATCTTCATACTAAAGGGACATTTGAAAAAATCAAACCCTATTTTATTCTTCTTTTACCATAAGCTAAACAACACGGTAGAAGAGAAACGAGGAAGCTCCAAGTAATTTTCGTGGATTTGGACACTTTACAGGTATGACTTTAATGCTAGTCCGGAACATTAACTCCGCGTTCTAAACTAGGTAGGTCGGGAAATTGAAACAAAAATGGGGAAATTGGAACTTATCGGGGTCGAGATAAATAGAATGCACATTATTGTAAAACGAAGAAAATTTTAGACAGCTCCTCCGAGGCCACAACCGATTTGTTGTTGTTTTTTATCACAAAAAATGCGAAACACGCAAATATATATTATCTTCTTGATATTTTGCTTATTATCGTAACCAATTCACTTATGCGGAGCAAGCAAAACATTTACATTCAAAACGCAAAAAACGCCCATTGCTTTTAGAAGATGTCTGTGGAATGTTTTTGCAGAAGATATATATATTTTTTTGGTGGATTATTGGAAAACACCGATCTCGGTGTATCCGGTATACAGTATATTAAGTTGTATGCATGTATCTTTCAAGTATATGGCCACAATTGCCATTGTGGAACAACTATTATAGAAGCATGACCTTTAGAAAGCAAGGCAAGCGCGCTGAGCTGCTTGGAAGCGCAGATGTCGGCTTAGCAAGTATTACCAGGCGATCCCTCTATCAACGATGGACTCTTCATGAATAAATAAGAAGCTTGAGAGGGATGGATGCATCGGTACCTCTCCGAGATAGAAACCACAAGAAAAAAAGAGGAGAAAAAACAGAAATGAGGAAATGTGAAAAATAGGAGAAAATAGGAAGAAGTCTGCTGCTGCGGAGGAAAGAGGTGGTAGAAAAGGATGATGGCGATGATGATGATGACGATGACGACGATTATGATAATGTTAATGATGATGATGATGATGACGATAATAATGTTAATGATGATGATGACGATAGTAATGTTAATGATGATGATGATGGTGGTGATGGTGATGATGACGACGGCAATTATTATGATGATAATAATACATGATGACGGTGGTGTTGATTATGATAACGACGGCGATTATGATGGTGATAAATATGATAACGACGACGACGGTGATGATGCTTTTAATGATGAAAGATGAGGGGGAAAAGAATGATAAAAATGGTTCGAAGAAACACGATGGATCATGAGCGGATGTAGACACGGAGGATGGAGAGAGGGTGGAGAAGAAGACTCACAACGAGACGATGAAGTGGGACACCTCAGATATGAAAAAAGTGAAAAAGAGCAGAGAGAAAAAGAAACGCTACATATTCATGATGGTGATGATGATGATGATGACGGTGATGATGATGATGATGATGATGATGATGATGATGAAGTTGATGATGATGATGATGATAGCGACGATGATGATGGTGTATTGATATTAAAACGAGGAAAAAGGGTGGTGAAAAGGAACATGATACGGATAAGTAGGATGAAAAGAAGATAGAGAAGCAGGCCTATACCCAGCTAGCCACCTGACGTTGGGCCGATGTCGGAATTTGGTTGCCGGATGTCGGCATATCGCCGTTGGCTCGAGGTTAAAATGTCCGCCAGCCCAACATCGTCACGACGTCATTTTTGTGATATATTGGCATAAGGTCATTTTCCGACAATGGCCCAACATCATCTCATGACATGATGTTGGGCCATTGTCGGAAAATGACCTTATGCCAATATATCACAAAAATGACGTCGTGACGATGTTGAGCTGGCGGACATTTTAACCTCGAGCCAACGGCGATATGCCGACATCCGGCAACCAAATTCCGACATCGGCCCAACGTCAGGTGGCTAGCTGGGTAGGTGGATATGAAAAAGAGCAGGGAGAAAAGGCAACGCTACATAATTCATTTTGAAGGCACGTGTAGACAGCTGAGGTAGACGATGAAGGTGCCAATGGCGTGTGATTAGACTAGCAGAGAATGTTACCACGGCTCGGGGCGACGGAAGACTGGCACCCATGTGCCTGGCGTAATTACGCTATTCTGGAGATAGGGCCACCTGTCATTAGAGTGATGAGGCTCATTCGAATCGTATGCAATGCCTTTATACATGATGCTCTTTGCAGAGGCGGGAAAGGAGATTGCAGACTACCGCAATAATGCATCATTGTACAGAAATATAACGAGTAATCACTCATTTCCATGTTTGTATTTTTTTCTTTTAGTACAGGTCGTTTCCCTCTTCTGTGCGGAAATACACGATTCGTTGTGTTCAATTCGATATCAATATTCAAATTATTCTACATTTTTAGTAAATAAGTCGTTCACATTATGTTCTCATGAAAAAGTCATAATATTATGTTTAATTGAATAGCGATCGTTCTCATGGTCATTTAGGAAATACAATAACCTGTATTATGTTTGATTCAGTAGTCTGTCATGATATTTTATAAGATAATACATCATTATATATGTGATCATATATATTAGTGCAGGTTGTGAAGAATTATTGTATAACAATTATGCACACCTGAAGCAATTTTCTTTTATCCTCTTAAAACTTGTTTTTGTACATACGATCTAAAGTAGATTGTAACGTATTGTGCAGTATAATGTCATTCGTTTTGCTTCATATTGGAATCTCGCCGCGCTTTCCCGAACTAACATGTAGTGTCGTTTGTATACCAATAATGTTCACATCACAAACCTGAAAATAAATCTTATAGGACTTTGATTTCGAAATATTAAATCAAGAGTCATTATTTTCGTCAATGTCGCGCAATACGTCCGTCATGTACTCATGTGTATATAATACATTTTTGTTCCGCAAATGTCTTCCCCTCTTGTTGTTTCGGATTTCTAAACCCCAAATTGTATTCCATATCGTTTTAGTTTCTGTGAATAATTCATACAGAGTCTGATTACGATACACATTCAAGAGTTAATGTCACGTAATACACCCACCGAGTATGCATACATTCATAGTATGTATAGTTTGCTTGTCGCACGCTTCGGAATCGGTGTATATTCCATTTAGGCGCCGTTTCCGGCGAGAAGCGAAATTCACACCCAATTTCCTTTGGATTCGCGAGATGAGGCAATGTTTGTCCGTCTCTCTATAACATGTATTATAAGCCGGGCCTCTTTCTCAGCGGGACTGAGTTCTGAGTTATTTATAGGACCGACTTCTATCGAATTTACTTGTTTTCACCTTGACTTCTTGGCTCTTGAAAGGGAGTATATCGAAAGCTGTATTATAGAGCAGGAATCTGGCCAGACAATTACGGTGTAAGATGTACGCATGATCGCGTTTGATAGTCGAGAGGCACTACTAGCGGCAAGACTTGTCGGGTCTGAATAACAATAATAAAACATACAGTACAGATAAACCTGTGAATTATAGTGACAACTGAAGGGAAACAATACAATCATGTGACCATTGTAGACAGGACTGTGACTTCTTTGTGGGCCACTATATAGACACGTTTGCTGCTATAGACAGGTTACAGTCAACCTGTCTTAGTGGCCACCTGTGTATATTATACAGTTGTTAACTGGTGGTGGAGGGAAAAGCACGGAATGTTCCACTCCCGAGGGATTTTAAATGCTATTGAGGGAAGAGTAAATAAGTCCCGAGACTTATTTTCTTCACGAAATAGCATTTTAAATCCCGAGGGGAACATTCCATGATTTTCCCGACAGCAAAGTTAACAACTGTTTTATCATCTGATTGCCATGTAACAGTGCCATGTAATATCCAAAAATATTACATGGCAGCTCATGTAGGCCTACTGTATTTACTAAGTCGGGTGATAATGTGCAATATAGTTCGAATTAGACTATCGTATTAATATTCGTATTGCTATTCTGATTCATGCAAAAATAAGATACGTATCTCTACTTTTGATTATGATATAGTCATGGTCTGAATCATTACTTTAAATCCATCCACTACTCATCCGCATTTCTGGTAAAATGTTATTGCGTTAATGTTATCATCACTTGAATAACTTTAAGTGCATCATATAGTCACGGTATACGTCATCGATTGCAATGTATGTGGCGCGCGTTTTGTGTCATAAAACATCGATCTTAAAATGTCGATCAATCTGATTAAACCGTGTATCAGAAAATATCTAATTAAAGCTCTTTAGAACATTATTCGATAGTTGTGATTGACCAATCAGAGGGATGTACTTTGAATTGGGCAAGTTCCGATATTCGATTTGTCTTATTTTCATCGACAAAAATATTGTATTATTTCCGTTAACGGGGAAGAAACTCCTAGCCTTTTGACTTACTGGATGTGATGAGAGCATAACTCTTGTCATTTCTAGTCACTTATTTCCTCATGAATATTCCCAATAATGAGAATAATCAATATTTTATGGCCCAACAGGAGGCGGCCATTTCTTCAACCTCTCGCGGTGAAATGACGTGTCAGGCGGAGAACACAATAGCGGGTTACGATAATGCTATTGTGTTCTCCGCCTGCCACGTCATTTCACCGCGAGTAGTTGAAGAAATGGCCGCCTCCTATGGGCATTGAAAGCAGACGACATTGGTCCATAAAATATTGATTATTTGTTGTAATCGGGAATATCATGAGGAAATAAGTGACTAGCAATGATAGTAGTTATGCTCTCATCACATCTAGTAAGTCAAAATGATAAGGGTTAATTCCCCTTTAATGGGTATCACATCGGATCGAGTCTGAAATACGTCTCTCTGATTGGTTATGCATGGGGAAATAGAGATTGGTGTTGTGCAAGCTGGAAGATCAATGTGTCGTTTGCTTACATCAATCCAATACATGTGTATAATCAAGATCTGGGTTTATTGGCTCCAACTGCATGTCATATGCACACGTCGTGGAAAGCAGTAATGTCTCTTTTCTCTCCCCAATCGGATGCACTTTTCTTGACTTGATTATATCATCTACCTCTTCATCAAGACGTGCTAGGTAGAGGAGATAGTTATAGGTAGAGACAGTGGCGTATAGTGTGGTCAGCCTGATTGGTGGCTCACTCTGTTTATTTCTTTATTATTTTAAATGATTGAAAATGAGCAAAGAAAAAAAGGCTTCGCCGGGAATCGAACCCGTGGGCTGAGACCTCTTTATTATTTTGTGTAAGGTCTGGTTGTCCCCTAATGATTTTTGACGATCTTGTCAAATCATAAGGGGGACCAATGTAAAGAGAGAATGAGAGGGGGAATCAATCATATGTGTTGTGTATGCTGATCCGTCTAGTGGCGTAGCTAGGAATTCTGCAGTGGGTGGGGGGGGGGGGGGGGGGGGGGTCCAGGGGGCAAGGCGCCCTGGAATCGTTGGATGTTCGCTATTCAAGGCCATATAAATTGAAAGTACTGGTTAAAAATCAAGCATCAAGCAAAAACAACATTAAAACAAAGGGCGGAGGGGGGGGGGGGGGGGGGAGTTATCGCCCAAAAGACCCCCTCCCCCGTCACTTCACCACTGGTTAGTCATTACACTATGATTGTGTTGATAACATTATGTTACTTATTCGTGGAATGGTCGATTTGTTCATTAGTATGACTGTTTGTATGGCCGTTGTCATTGAATCAACAACACCGTAGCAGTACAAACAGCCATCGGCATTGATTTCATCGATTTTGTTTAATAAGTGTAACATTTGATACGTCCATGAAATATGAACCATAATTCCGTCCATAAGTGTCACGTACTGGTCGTATTTGGGTGCCCAATAACAGCTCTGATGTCGTATTACACATCAGGCAATTTGAACTCGTAAATGTAACCGCCAAATTATGCTAGAAGTGATTATAAAGTGAATGATATCCGCGAATTGACGGATATGGAATTAATGACTTTTGGGGGGGAACGAGCGTTTGCAACAAAAGCAAAATGAAATTTTATTGCAGCTAGGACTATATGCTGATTATGAATGTATGATCAGCCCATAATTGGATTTCCAGAAATACATCTCATTAGTTTCCATATCATTGTACTATAATAATGCAATACGAACTCTGATGAAATCACCAAATGCATGCATGGTATATATAAGATTATTAAACAGTGAATTCCAGCCGTCGATTTACGTAAAAAACAACTTCAATAAAAGTCTGGGATGTCTGCGTCCATAAATCTCTGTGTACCTATACCTCACTACAGTAACTAGGGCTATGTTGTCGCATAATTATGTTGATTCGCTATAAATCTTTTCCAATATCATGTTGCAGTACATGTAATTGTAATGCGAACTCTCATTAAATTGGACAGTGAAATTAAAACCCGCGATGTGAGGGTTAGATAATAAATGACGGTTTGGCGATGTGAGCCTGTTTGTAAGGCGGTATGCCTGCTTAGTTACTAACACATTATGTAGGCTAATACTGTATAATAACACTACTATCTTGACTATAAAGACATAAAAAACATGCTCCGCCCACTTGTATCGCATTATGATATCCATTCATTTTTTACATATCATAACAATAATGTAATGCTAACATATAATCACAAAGCGAGGATAAACAGTTAATCATAGACTCGTATTGATGGTAAGGAATTTAATCAAGGTGTGAGAATACGGATGCCGTTTTACACCGTAACCCAGTATGCTGGAGCTAAACACTTTTATGACATTTAGGACATATGATATGTCATGTTATTACTTTAGCTAAACTTATGAACTTATGATCCGACTTTTTATCACCTAATAATGGAAACCGCATGATAATAATATGGCTTGATCGTGTAACAATAATGTAATGCAAACTTGTAAAAAAATACGAGGTGCGATTGATTACAAAGAGAATATACCTGAGCATTGAGGGTAAGGAAATTCATGACGGTATATGTGACCGGCTATAGCAAAAGCCGGCACTTGTCGGTAATTTATGTTTTGAAGAAACTGGCATTTTATGTTCACACAATGTGTGTGTAAAAGACCTTTGATTATAAAATTGAAACATTCATATCTTCGCCAATTATTGACCAATTAGTTAGAACAAAGCATGAAATGAAAGCTTGTGCTGAGGCCTTTCTATAAATGGTATGGAAATCTACATTTTGATTTTTACCGACAAGTGCCGGGTTTTGCTATAGCCGGTCACATATTATATTGACGGGTAGTTGTATACCTGGGCCCCGTTGCACAAAGAGATACAATCGATTGTGAACTATAATTAATTGTAAGTCAGATCATGTGTTCTAAATGCACAAATCTGATTGGTCGGAACGCGTACATTTTCCGACTTGCATTTTATTGTTCATCGAGTGCATCTCTTTCTGCAACGGAGCCCTTATGGTGTATACATGTATTAACATAATAGAACTGTCATTTATAGTGGAGGTGATCATTACACAAAACAAATTTAGAGATTCCATCAACCTTGGAACTAATCTGCTGGCTATAACACGCTGTGCATGTATATGAAATGACATGTCTGTTTCTACTAGAACCACGCACGCTTGAGAAAATCTAGCGTATTAAAATAACGTATTTTGGTTACAGTCCGTTATTCCGAAGGTTCGTTATTCCGAAGGTTCAGTTATTCCGAAGGTTCGTTATTCCGAAGGTTCGTTATTCCGAAGGTTCGTTATTCCGAAGGTTCGTTATTCCGAAGGTTCGTTATTCCGAAGGTTCGTTATTCCGAAGGTTCGTTGATCCGAAAATAAAATCGGGTTCGTTATTCCGAAGGTTCGTTATTCCGAAGGTTCGTTGATCCGAAAATAAAATCGGGTTCGTTATTCCGAAAATTAAATCAGGCTTGTTATAATATTATAGTTTGTGTTTTGTTTATTTAATTTACAGCCTGCATTAAGCATACCCCTCCCCCTTTCCCTCCCTTGGCCAGACCAATCAAACATTTAAGTTTATTTTATCTCTTTATATGAAATTATAGCATTATAACAAACCCAAATTCATTTTCGGATTAACGAACCCGATTTCATTTTAGGAATAGGGAACCTTCGGAATAACGAACCCGATTTCATTTTAGGAATAGCGAACCTTCGGAATAACGAACCCTCGGAATAACGAACCTTCGGAATAACGAACCTTCGGAATAATGCAACAAATGTTCGGATTAAAGGGGACCACCAGGCAAAGAACAACACATTATTATATGTTTTGGTACCGTTTTGTGATATCAAATAGATACTCAACATTTTGCAAAGGGTTGTGTAATTCATAAACAAAGCAATTAATTTTCACCACTTACGGAACCACTGCTATTTCCTGGTTCCATACGGGCCAACCATTTGCGAGTGCGCCAATGCTATTCACGCGTACGTTTGTAGACAATAGATTCCCGGGCGATTCGTTCGCTTTGCACACATTGCAATTCACCGCACGCATCGCAGTCTACGCAATTCAGACCGCATGAACGCATGCTTTAGAATGGTGATGTGTTTCCAATTTTGTGAACTTGTTGATTGAATGGAATACTAAATATGTTACCTTTCTTTAATAAGAATATTATTTTTGGGTGGTGGTACCCTTTAACGAACCCTATTTCATTTTCGGATTAACGAACACTCAGGTATAGGAAATTTGCGTGTTCGGAATAACGAACCTTCGGAATAACGAACCGCACCCCGTATTTTATATCGCCACTATAATATGTTCCTCCTCCTACGCTTTATTATTCGCGGTTAAAAGAAAACGGACGAATGTGTGAAGGCGTAAAGGCGTCAATAACTCTGCAATAATTGCAATACTAACTGCATTTTGCAGTCGGTAACCCTATAGTTTACAAAATATGAAATAACATGTGATTTACTACCAGCAGACGGTGCCGCATTTCTTTTCAGCGGGTCGATAAGAGTAAGAGTTAGAAGGGCGCTAAGCCCGTTCTTGGTTAAAGGCATATATGCGTGGGTTATAAAGGGTAGTCAGCAAATTCCAACTCGACTCCACCGTAATCTCTCGAGGTAAACTCACGATATGTGTTGGATCGATCGAAGAGAGGTGCTTCGAAATATCTGAACAAAGGCCTTCTTATGAAATTGCATGCAGCAAACAAATTTCTCACGCTGTCACCTAGGCATCAAACGGCGGCACTTTGAAGTCGGTTGCGGTTAAGCGTGTTACGTGATATTTTCGCTCGTAAACATCTCTGATGGATCTCCATTCGACTAGTACAAACATTCCGAACACGACTATTTTTGATGCATTTTGGACTCGGGTATTCGGAAGTGGGACAGTTTGCGATCGCTACTTATAACTGAGCCACTGGGGATTACGTACCGTGCGTAAAAGTGCGCAAGATGGATCCACGCGTCTAATAACCCACGCATATATGCCTTTAAATTGAGTTACGCATACCGTCTTGCAGGTCAGAGCCTCCTCTACTTGATGCAATTTGTTCAGATAACATTTTTTTTTTTTTTTTTTTTTTTGGGGGGGGGGGGGGGGACATTCAGAAGTATACACAATCATCTACATTGGTTTCTACATGCATGACATGGCTTTCAAACTTGATGCAATTTGTTCAGATAACTTTTTTTGGGGGGGGGGGGGGGACATTCACAAGTATACAAAATCATCTACATTGGTTTCTACATGTATGACATGGCTTTCAAACTTTAACAATGATAACCTTGTGAAGTACACAAAAGTGAATTAGCGCCATTCTCGTTCTCAATGGACGTTATTATCTGATATTCTTTCATCACTTGGAACTCGCGTATGATTCATAATCGTCGAGACGTGATGCTGTTCTCGTCACCCGTACGGTAACCCGAATCCGTGACGGTAATGACATTATCTTTCACTGACACTCGCGGTGAGCGTTAGTTCCGACGAGGAAAAAAAAAACATATCGGGGGGGGGGGGGGGGCGTTGTCGTTGGGTGTCAGGTATACATGGGGTGCCAGTAGTGGTCAGAAGGATTTAAATGATTGAATTATTTTCCTTACAAATTGATGTTTTTATCACGTACTATATAATATATATTCATATTGACGTATGGAATAATATCTTTTCAGTTTACTGTTTGTAACTTTGTATGCTATAATATATTATATTATATTATTTGTTTGTGCTTTGTAAAACAAATAATAATCTTCGCATAAATTATATTTTTCCTTGACTGCCATTTCTTCTCCCGATCACTCCGTTTGAGTATTTAATCTTAGCAACCATCATAGCAAACTGTGTCGTACTAGCTCTCGACAAACATCTACCAAAGGAGGACAAAACACCTAGGTCGATAGCACTGGTATGTATGGAATAAAGAACACTGTTCTAGAATATTTACTTTCTAATATTCAATTCAAAATTCAATTCAATTCCAAATGTATTCAACAATGAAAGTATAAAGTTATAGTTATACACGGAAGTGTTTTTAATCAAAAGAAGGGCAAAGCATGTTGTCAAAATGTGTTCGTTCTTCAAAGAAACAATTAATTTATTGTAAGTTAATATAAGGAAATGTTTATAAAATGAATACAAAACAACTAGATCAATATTAACACTGGTATGAAGAAGATAAACTGTTTGATATATTACTATTTAACCCATTCGATGCGGGAAAATGGGGTATCATTTGTTGACTCTTTGCAAAATCTAGTATGCAGAACAGATAAAGATATGTATTTTATAAATAAAAAAAAACATATTGGAATTATTTTTTCAAAGGTTATTCGTTCTTAATATAAATAATTTGTTTCTTGTACGTCCTTGGTAGATATTTGATCTATAAATACATCGTGATCTCTGTGACTGGTACGAATTTTGTTTATATATATATTATAACAATGAATAAAAACAATGAATATATTCATATTTGTCATACTCTTTTTAAAATGAATTTATAACAATAATGTTTAAACTATTTAAATAATAATTGTTAAAATATGGTATAAAAGCGAGGACATACCTACATGTATAACTATATTTTTGTATGCATATGAACTAGAAATGAGTCGGGTTGACAAAGGCCTATGGCAGAAATATCACCCCGCAAAATTGTCACGGAGTATTTTATTAACTTTTGATGTTTGCTACATTACTTTATGTTGTGCTTTATAATTTAAGACTATACTATACAGGGTATGCCAAGCATCATGTCAAGGACGAACAGAATTATAGCAAAATTAGTCATTAGTCATTCTTCTTCCAAATCTGACCTCAAATGTGTCGACCTTCCGATAGTGATAAACCTAAATAGTTATTATACCTGTATAACTTGTATTTATATCAATTTCCTTGAGTTACAAATTACAAATATTGTAACAAATAAGTACCTACCCTGCGTTTTAACATCCTTGAATTCCAGTGTTATAACCTATCATCTTACCAAACCGTAAAAGTTTATAGCATTGTTGTATGAATAGTAGGCTATTATTTACACCGTTCATACCAGCATATTGCCCTGAGAGCTATGGGATATAATGTTGTCACATTAATCTATATGATTAATTATGTCAATTAAAATAATCACATTAAGTTCATTAGTGTAACACTGCACTTTTGTTTAATAATTGACTACAATAATTTGTTATGATTATGAATACTATTGAATAGGGATGAAATTTTATATTTCTAATTATGACTACAATACTAATAGAAATAATGATGATGATTATGAAAATAATAGAAATGATACAAACAATAACATTATTGAAACAAATTATATTAATATTAATAATGATACTAATGATAATACTAATATTCTTAATAATAATAATAATAATGATACTAATAATGATAATGATAATAATTATAATACTAATATGAATAATATGAATGATATAATGATATGATACTATTAATAATTATAATAATGATAATAATAATAATACTGATTATGATAATGATTATGATAATAATAATATGAATAATATAATGAATAGTTTTACAATAATTACAGATCCCTCAATTTGTCCACGGTGGCAATATATTAGTCTAATCGTGGGACGCATGGGACACAGTGACACAATCCTATATTATTATCGCCATTACATGTTTTGTTCATTGCATTCTCCTCTTCCTTTTCCCCGCATTATAGGAAGAAACCGAGATCTACTTCTTGGCCATCTTCTGTCTAGAGGCAGCTATCAAAATCACAGCATGTGGATTTATCCTTCACGAGGACTCGTATCTACGGAACGGCTGGAACATCATGGACTTTATAGTCGTCGTTACTGGGTAAGTGCTCAGTCTCTTTGTTAAATCCTTCTTTACAACCTTTCTACCAACTTAATAGTTTTCCGAAATACCACTTCTTCTAGTCGTTCTGCATTCTGAGATACCAACTATGTGATTTATCTGATGTTTGTGTACGTTAAAGGTAAAAGCTGTGACGGGTGCTCAAGTTATTACAGTGGTTGGGCATGCAAGGCCATGGGAACTTCCATGATCCCCACATATTGGGTCCTGTATGATTATAAACAGCGGTGTGTGTAGCCATTTGCTTGGTTCTGTATAATACTGGGATACCATCAGACTCTTACCCAAGCCAGGGGGCAGGCGGGTGTGCACGGACTTGTGCTGGAGATACACCTTCCTCCCATGGCTCACGGCACGGCACACTACACTACAGTGGTATAGCTACGAGGGGGGGGGGGGGGGGGGGGGTGGGGGGGGGGGGGGGGCACGTGCCCCACTCCAATAAATTGTCAACAAAACTTTAGGGGCCAATCTGTATTCAAACAAAGAAATATATAAGGTGTGCCCCTCCACATTTATATGAGGCTGACCACGCTACACCACTGAATGGCTTGGATAGGACTTGGGACCTTTCATTTAGACTAGATCTTGATCTCGATGTAGTAACTAGTAAGTTACATAGTAGTCGGTAATAAGGAATACATATTAATTAAAGAATTATACAAATTGTTTCATAGTAGGCCTATGCTTCAAGATATGATGTCAAATAAAGATTACAAGTTTGTTAATGTGAAATAAAGAAAATGCATTTATAAACAAATTAATGACGGGACATACAAGGCACATTTTATCTATTATTTGTTCCTTTTGTTTCCGTATTGTTGCAGACAGTGGTACTCTTCCTTGGTTTGTGTTATAAGTGCCATACATCCTGTGATTAAAGTTCAGCATTATACCATTCAAATTGCTATAACAATAAATATTTTCTCATAAAGAATAGTTTTTTGCATGTCATTTTTAAATGAACTTGTTCTCGCTTTATCACAACGCTCTGTCGATCTGCTGACCTCAGCATAGGCAGCATATTTGCTTCCTCCCTCGACGTACCGGCCACTCGGTCAATCCGAGTGCTGAGACCACTTAAACTTGTCTCAAATGTTCCCAGTAAGTATGGAGTACATGGTTTGTGAAAGAGGAAGTACTACATCTTCACCTCAAAAGTTGTTTGATGTCCCCTTCTTGTGTCTCTATCCAGAAGTATGTGACGATAATTTGTATTTTTAATAACATTTGGAACATATTGTACTGAAGAGTTTCAAAACCTCTAAAAAATTGGTCTCTAATATTCCTGGTGAGTATGGTCTGTGAAAGAGGAAATACTATTTCAAAGTTGTTTTGTGATCCCTTAATTTCCATTCTCTTTCAACATTTCGGTGAAATTATTTTTATGTTGAATAATAACACAGTTTTATATTTTATGACCGAGAAACCTGTATTGTCACAGGGCTATGTTCCAATTCCCTTTAATTTGTATGTTGAGTAATAACATTTATAATATAGATATGTCAGTAAATTATGTTTGGGAGGAACCCATATTGTTACAGAGCCAGACTTTGTTCCAATTCCCCATGCCCCTTAATTGGTACATTATACGTTATATTGATCTTGTTTAATAATCTGTGTATCTTTCATAAAGTAAGCTATGTGTATGACACTGTTTTAATTAACAGATAATTGTCAACAATTGTTATATGTTGTATAATGAACAGTAAGAGTGGGTATTCATTGTAATCAGTTTAATTGACGATTGAAAATGAGCTAAGAAAAATAGGCTTCGCCGGGAATCGAACCCGAGACCTCCTGATTGCTAGACCGATGCTCAACCATTGAGCCACAAAGACCCTTGGATGGGGGCATTCTCATAAAAAGTTCCTCAAGTGGGTTTAATAGTGCCTGGTATATACTTCTGACTAATTGAGCAATGTAAAGGGTTCCATGGGAAGGCCCCCATCCAAGGGTCTTTGTGGCTCAATGGTTGAGCACCGGTCTAGAAATCCGGATGTCTCGCGTTCGATTCCCGGCGAAGCCTATTTTTCTTTGATCATTTTAAATCATTTAAAATACTTCTAGTCAGTTTCCTCTATGTTTGAATTCAGTTTAATTGTATGTGATGACGGAAAGACAATCATATTTGATTAAATCAGTAACAGTTAAGTTTGTATCTTTCAGATCAACAGGTAGGTGCCTGCTATTCTTAGTATTTGTCTTTTATATATTATTATTGTCTTGTTGTATCTGTAATGTGTTTGAAAAATGTGTTTGTGAAATTAATGGCATATTCTTTGTTTAATTGTTGTGTCCATACCCAGGATTTATTGTGATTTTTATTTTGCAGTATTCTGTCATATGGAGAAAGATCTTCGGCTAAGTACATATCTCCACTCTTGAATTACAGTTTAATATTTGTGACACTAATTGTGTGATCTTGTCAGTTTGGTGTTGATTGTGATTTTTATCTTGCAGTATCCTGTCATATGGAGAAAGATCTTCACAGATTTCGGCTAAGTACATATCTCCACTCTTGAATTACAGTTTAATATTTGTGACACTAATTGTGGGATCTTGTCAGTTTGGTGTTGATTGTGATTTTTATCTTGCAGTATTCTGTCATATGGAGAAAGATCTTCACAGATTTCGGCTAAGTACATATCTCCACTCTTGAATTACAGTTTAATATTTGTGACACTAATTGTGTATAATCTTGTCAGTTTGGTGTTGATTGTGATAATTTGTATCTTACAGTTGGGAACAGGATCTACTGCATCAGAAAATGGTCACCATCTTGGCATCTTGGAATACTTTGCAGAAATTCCTTTTTAAAGTGAATCATGACTGTTCATTATTTGGGACACTAAGTGTGTAATCTTGTCAGTTTGGTATTGAGTGTGATAATTTGTATCTTACAGTAGCCTTCTGTGTCAGTTGGAGAAGGATCATCAGTAGCAGATTACAACTTTACATTTTCAGTACTGTGTTTATAGTTAGAGCAGAACAAAAACTTTGCAGAAATTAGCTTTTAAATTGACTCATGAAATGCTGTGCAGTGTTTGTGACACTAATTGTGTAATCCTGTCAGTTTGGTGTTGAATATGATGATTTGTATATCACAGTATGATAAGGCTACCAAATATGGCCCGTGCCTAAATATGGCCCCCTGTTTTAAGCGTATTAACACAGATAATTTTGCACAGTGTGTTACATTTCCTTATCCTTTTCCTTTGTGGTTAATCGCACAAAGAGTCATTGCGCAAGCAAAAATCATCTTCTGCGCACTCATAGTCAATTTGTGTACAAATGAATGGGAAATTTGTTTGCACAGGGAAATAAATGACATCGTGTCAGAATTGGCTCGGATTTGGCAGATTTTTCACATTTATACAAATATTTTTGGGATAAATTTAATCCTGAGGATTTAAAGAACAATTTAATGGTAATTTAATTGGGAAAGGTTTATTATTTTTCAAAGAAAACATACTTTTCAAAAGGGACATGAATTACAAACCGCCATTACGGGGCAATTACCATCGCAGCCGTCAGATAAGGTATGGCATTATTTTCATCTTCATTTGAATGTCACTCTTGACAAATTTTGTGGTTATTACTAACTTTGTTTTTCAGATATCGGTTGTTTAAAATTAGGGGGGGGGGGGCCATATTCGGACACCGCATCATACTATTCAGGAAGGAACATTAGAGGATTATGTTATATGTTGATCTTAATTAAGGGTATTTTCTTTTATCTTATTTGTTTACAGACCGTGATCATTGTTGAAGTCTACTGATCGACTGACACAAATAGCCAGATCTTATTTAAACATCATCTCAGCAACTCATATTTGCAGAAATTAGGTTTTAATAGTGAAATCATGAAATGCTGTTGAACAATATTTGTGACACTAATTGTGTAATATTGTCAGTTTGGTGTTGATTGTGATGATTTTGTATCTTACAGTACTGTGTCAGTGGTAGAGGCAAGCAATCAGAATCAGGGCAGCGGGTTTGACCTGAGGACTCTACGAGCCGTCAGGGTGCTCCGACCCCTCAAATTAGTGTCTGGTATCCCAAGTAAGTAACACCGCCCTCTATTGTCAGTAGTAACAACTCACAATTAACTTATAACTAACAAAATATTGTGTTGCCGTGAGATTACATTCTTAGGAATTATTAACAACTTGATCAGATATTATGCTGCAGTTCATTCCGGAGTTATGGTGACTCTTCAAATTAGTGTCTGGTATCCCAAGTAAGTAACACCGCCCTCTATTGTTAGGTAGTAACAACTCATAATTAACTAATAACTGCAAAAAAAAATACTGTGTTGCAGTGAAAGTGCCTTCTTGGTTAATATTAACAATTAACTTGATCAGATATTATGCTGCAGTGCATTCCAGAGTTCCGGTGACTCTATTAGGGTCTGGTATCTCAAGACTAATCTCAAGTACAGTAAGTAACATCGCCTAGCTTATATGCCAGAAGTAACAACTGATAATTAACACTGTGTCCTTTTAACAGTATCAGTTTTATTTATTGTATTTGTTATCCATCTAAAATGTAATTATTTGAAGTGTTTGGTTATGAAGGTTTCTTAAAATTCAGTTCAAAATATTCATCAAATTAACACCTTGTACATGGTCAAGTTAACTAATCTCCATAGTGCTAAATATGTAATTTATAATTGTTTCCCATAGACCACGTTTATTTAAAACGACATTGAATAAATGAGGATTAGGATTGAATGTGTCATGTGTCTCCATATTAAATAAACTCTTAAAATAACTCTTTTGACTGCATGAATAGTGCATTTGACATTATGATCCTTCCATAAGTATAACTTTGATATTTGAGTGGAGATTTGTCAATTTTGAATTCTCTCACAACCTTGAAAAACAAACAATCCGAAGTATAACTATTAAACTATGAAACAATGACTAGCTTCATCAACAGTAAGTATGTAAACTAATTATTTGCTTTTTTAATGAACCATTATCACATGACATGTCCCAATGCTAGAAATTAACTCTTTTACCTTGTTGCCCAGTCTGCCAAGTAAAATCAAGATTTCCAATTTCTAGTGGGCCGAAACCTGAATCTGGTGGCCCCAAACAAAGAAATATTTTCATTTTTAATATGTGGTTGCCCATTCCAGCCAGTGGAATTATTAAAAGCATCAATACATTTGGTAGCCCTAGGCCAGCGTGCTGGTGCTAATTTCAAGCATTGCATAATAGGCAAAGTCAACAATATGGAAACAATGAGATTCCTGGTGTCTTCATATCTACTGTTGATTAAACTGCGAAAAGAAGAAAAAAAATAACAATTACAAAATAATATTATTTTTAAAATGTGCTTTGTAAATATATTGAATGATTACATATAACAGTAGTCTTACAATGCATTTATGAAATGAAAGTTTATACAAATTTTGATGTAACTTGAGAAAATTAACATACATGTATGTAGGAATTATTTTGTTGCTATGTGTTTCAAGTTTCTGGTTTATGAGGTGCTCAAAATTTAACCAAATTGTAGACATATCCTTTTGTTTGGGTGAATAACTGTAGGCACGTAGCCTGTTAGAATGGAGCTAACATATATTTCCGTTTTTCTTCCCCCATCTCTGCCAGGTCTCCAAGTCGTCCTCAAATCCATCATCCGTGCCATGGCCCCCCTCCTCCAGATCACCCTCCTTATCCTCTTCGTCATCATCATCTTTGCCATCACAGGCATGGAGTTCTTCATGGGCAAATTCCACAGCACATGTTACTACCATGACCCAGTCTTAAACAGTAAGTTGTTGTTGTTTTTGTTGTTTGTGTTTATTGGCATTCTCTATTCCTGTTGAATATTTACGCCAACTATTATTTGTTTTTCTTTTTGTTTTGTAACTCATATTATACGCTCCTTATTTTAAAATGTAAACATCTTTCTATAGCATATTTTTTAGGGTTTAGTTCTATAATATTCTTTTTCATAGTTTTATGTTTTTTTAACCCACCGGGTTCCCGTAAGCAACGGGATAATAATTATATTGCTTTGGAAGATAAATGGTTGAAATGTATGATCTGTATCATCTGCACTGGATAATATTTTCCAAATAGTCTTTTTAATTTGTTATTAAATTCCTAGTCACATTTGGTGTTAATATTTGACAAAACTGTTCGGCCTTACTTGGAATTGCCCGTTGTTTTTTTTTCTTCACTACACAAACAGTATTTTCATTTGCAATGGCCAATGGATGATTATAATGTCCAAACAAGTAGAAAAATAACTCAGAAATTGTCTTTTAATTAACTATGTATGTTTACACTGATGCTTTCAGCACTGCTGCTGATCAGTTTGAAATGTATGTATACCAATAAATAAATACATAAATAAATAAATAAATACAAATTTGTTTTTCTTCCAATTCAGTCACAACCAACCGGACAGAGGATGACCCACAGGTGTGCGGGGACAGGCAATGTCCAGAGGACTTTGTTTGCATGGACAAGTGGGAGGGACCAAACTATGGAATCACGAACTTTGATAACATGCTTTTCGCCATGTTGACTGTGTTCCAGTGTATAACGATGGAAGGGTGGACGGACATCATGTACAATGTAAGTTGATCATCATATAATTTATGGAATTTTACATTCGCTTCATTGAGGTATAACTTGAGCATATGTACAATGTTAAGTGGTTATCATCTTTATGGAATCGCATTCTTTCAAACGGTGTAATATTTGTGCATGTATTTGCAACATTTACTGAATTTGCAATGTGTAACAACAGATGGTGGATGGTCATCATCCGTCATGAATATTTTTAGGGGAAAATTGAAGCAATATTCAATTAAATGTAAGAGCTGATATATAATCAGGTATATAGTATTCCTGTATGTGGTTTGTATACAGGTGTGTCTATTTGGTGAGATTATCTTGTATATTACTTCTCAATTCTGAATACATCATGTGTTTTGTGCCATTTTGTTTTCAACACTGTACAAAATTATATCAATATCAATACTCTTTAAAATATCATCTGAATCAATAATCGTATCCTGGACAAATTATCAATGTGTCGCTGGTTGACCAAGAGAAGGGCGCTTGATCACTTTTTGTACAAAAAAAGGAAAGCCATGTATAAACAAATGTAGCTATATGTTGAATGCTCCCCCAAAATTGGACCATTTAATTATTATCTAAAAACATAGGTTCCAACCTACAAGATGTTTGCATTTCTCAATTTATTTAATTAATTAAATTAATGCCCTTCTCACTCTCACCTGATGATGTATTTGGTCAAATTCTTACCAGATGTTAATTTACTTCAACAAAGTGTTATAAGGAAAATGTCATCAGCAATTTGTTCTCATTGTGGTAGAATTCAATCCCTATGCAGAGATGCCAAGTAGTACGTTTTGCCGTATTTAGTACGTTTTTTCGATGTAAATACGGCAATTTTTTTGTTTTGTTTTTTTCTTCCCCTTCTCCTCCCCACCATATAGTAACGGTTGAAAATGGCAAAAAGAATTAAGTTGAACCCTGAAAAACTATTATTAAAGTTATAAATTTTAAATATAATTCATTACAGTATCACAAATAAACAAAACAAACTCATAAAACGCTATGTGATTGACTGTATCAACTCTTATATTAACGCAAACGTAAAGAGTATTTTTGCTGCGCGACAATAACTTCGCAAAAAAATATGATTTTTTACCTCATACGTTGGCTGCGCTGAAAATACTTTTTTTTGGTCCAAAATACTGTTTTTTTAGAGCTCAGAATACTTTTTTTGGTTTGTGAAGGTTGGCATCTCTGCCTATGTGCTATTCATTGATGTGCTATTCATTGATTTGTTATCAAGGTTGCGTATCAATGTACCTGTACGTTATGATTATGTCGTATGTTAGCGAACATTGTTGATGTAACGTTATTATACTTTATGTACTTGATGTCAAAATGATTCAAACATTCTGCAGTAAAACAAAACAGTATTATTTTGGTATCCTTGGATTCTGCTGTATGTTGAATAGCTGGTTGTCACAGTATATCTCATGCCAAATTTAAAATGTTTATATTATGAGGTTAGTGTTTGTATTGTAATTTGTATAACAGCATTCATGTAGCCTACAGTGAAATGTTATTATTAGATAACTCAGATAACGGGTGCTTATTATTATGCATTCTGTCTCGTGACGTTTTCTTGGGCACTGTACGTAGCCTGAGGGACGGTTGATTTCCATGGATGCATGAATAATGCAGCTTAAAGGGATCTAGTAACATTGTCAAAATCCTCAAAACTTTATTGTAAATCTAGCAGTAGCAGTTCTCCCATACAATATGCATTGTAATATGGTAATATACCAATAGAAGCATGAAACAGGTATCGGTTTTCAGAAGTTCCCTTTCATTAGAAAGATATATTTACGATTGATAAGTTTAGATTTGTAATTATCTACTGGATAGTTATAACTGTGTACAAAGTCAGTGCAATGAGTAAACCATATCACTTTTCATTTTTCTCATTGCTTGGTCATCTGATATTCATTAACCATGGAGTTTTTGTGGCTCAATGGGTTGAGCAGCGGTCTAGCAATCAGGAGGTCTCGGGTTCGAATCCCGGCAAAGCCTATTTTTCTTTGCTCATTTTCAATCATTTAAAATCATTCTAGTCACTTTTTTCTATGTTTTAATTTACCGTGGAATATTTCCGCATCACTCAGTGGACCTATCAGATGAGATCACGGATATACAGTGTACCCAAGAATTATTTGGACACCTTGAAAAAATCACAAATTTTGAAGAAAATGTTTGGTAAAAAGCTGCCTAAAATTCATTGTATGTGTTTATTAGATGCTGCTTTGTTGAAATCAAGACAAAATAGTTAGTTTCCTATTTTTCAGGGTGTCCAAATATAATTGTTGGTTACACTGTAGGCCTACACACGCTATCAACCATTTGCCAGATTTTGCACATGTCAACAAAGTTACTAGATCCCTTTAACACCCAAGGATGCATGAATAATGCAGCTTAAAATAATGTAGCGTCCATATTTTTGGATCGTGGATAAACTATGCGGTGTTTATCCTCGAATGACAGGATGAAAGCAAACAACAGTTTGAGATAATGTCTTCCACAGTGCACAATGTCAGCTCCATCATTGGGCACTCGCGTTGAAAATGCCACCACCTTTCTGTAAATAACAGCAAAGGGCGCACATTGTTCTTGTCTTTGGAAGATGACGCAACTGTAATCGTGTCAACAACAAATGTGACGAGTATGATTAACTACTGGAATCCATTGTGCAAGAGTCGTTAAAGGGCAATGCAACTCAAGAATAGAGTTTATCCTACTTGATATATCGTAATATGCCTTTTTATTATATATAACATAACTCTGACTCAGATTTCTGCTTTGGGAGAAATATGTGAAAACTCTATCGGGTTTACCACTATTCATGCGAACACTGGAGGCCGCCATTATTAGGTGTGTGCGGACTTATGGTCAGTGATATGCACTAATGCATTTCAATACCACCTTTTGAAACCATTGTCTGAATACTTGTAGATGCTTTGACGAGTCTATAAATCAGTGAAAAGCTTTTTGTTCAGCCCGTAGCACACACGTCATAGTTTGCAAAGCACGTCGGGCAATTACAAGAACATGGCCGCCGTAAGAATGAGTAAAATGTGGGTATGTTCACGTAAGGATTTCATGGGATCCAGGAGGCCAAAATTGCCAAGTTATGTATCAAATAAAATACATAGAATTTGTGTTGCGTAATTCTTTCTAATGACTTTTGAATGGTACCAGCGTGATTCAATAATTATGATTAATCAGTATCAATAGGACGGCTCTGAAATATACAATGATTGTGTTACAGATTTATATGTACATTCATAGATTGTGTAAGCGTAATTAATTCAATAAATCTTTGAATGATACCAGCATGATTCAATTATTATAATTAACCTGTTCAAGATACATGTATAGGTCCCAATTATAGTTGTTTGATGTCAGCTTCATCATTGAGTACACATTAAACCTTTTCAGTACGGATTGATTTTCCTATAACATGAATTCTCCCTAGACCACAGCCCAACATGTGATTGTGACCACTGACCAGTCCTGAAGGGGTTAAATGAGTGTATATATGTCACATTGTTACATAATACTTGAACTAAATTAGTTTTTGCAAGAGTAATTCTTTTCAATGACTTACGGGTCAGTTTGATTGAAAATGATTAACCCACTTTTTTTTTGGGGGGGGGGGGGGGGTGTAGCATGAAGAGTTGTGATTATTTGCAAGTCTGAAAATGCAATGTTTCACAAGTTCATTGTCTGTATTTAAGTAATAACTCCAATGATAAGAGTGACCAGTCAAACTATGTAATGTTGATGTGTGTGAACACGCTGTAGGTAGTGTTAAACCAAAAGGCTTCAAGCACATTTCGTTGATGGGTTATATGGTACAATTAATGTCCAGGACCTATGACATACTTCCATGACGTCTAGCCATGAGCTATGAGCTGGCCATCGCAAGGTCGCGTCACTCTGCTCAGGCCATTGTATGCAATTAGGCATCCCCACCAGGTATTTAAAGTCGGCCATTAACTTCAATCTTGACGTTTCCCCAAAAGTGATATTTGAGACTCCAATCATATACCATTGACAATGTCATTGTAAGCTTCTTCTATATGCTGTGTGAACATTTCATAGAAAAGGAACGCTCTTTACTGAGTGTGAACATTGACGTCAGTTTTTATCACCTACTGCACATTGATTTTGATATATACATACAATAAAACAAAGTTCCTTATATATGCTTTTCAATTCAATAATAAAATATCTCAATAATTAGAGAGACATTTGAAAAATCAAAACCCATTTCCTTCTTCTGTTAGCATGAGCCAAACAACGAGGTACGAGGGAAATGTGGAAGCTCCAAGTAATTTTGGTGGAATTTGGCAAAGTTAAATGGATCCCTTTAAATGTTCACATGTAGAGATATGTCTGGCTGGCCTGCATATGTCATCAGCTGTGAGAGAGGGAGAATGTTCAGTGACAACAGACACTGCCAATGAACCGCTGTCAACAAGTCTTGTGCCTGTTGATTGCTCTTCTTGATTAGTGACTGTCTGGAGGAATCCCCCTAGGCTAAAGGGCAGTTTTGTTTATGATACATGAAATATTGTTATAGTTTTGCTATTACGCATACATGCTTATTACTACATTGGACACAATAATTATATCAGAAATGGACATCTATCATTGTTATTGCAGTTTGGGTTATTATGAGTATTAGTATTGTTTGCTATCGTTATTGATATTAATATTTTTCATAATTTGTATTTTTAGTAGTTTTATTATTATCATTATCATTATAAGTATTATTATAATTATTATTATTTTAATATTTATTATTATTATTAGTAGTAGTATTAGTATTATTATTATTATCATGTTATAATTGTTATTATTATTAGTAGTATTATTACTCTTATTATATTGCTGTTCTTTATATCAAATATAATTCTGATTTGTACATCTTTCCACAGTGTAATGATTCTGAGGGGCCATTGTTTGTGTGGTTTTACTTCATTCCTCTCATCATCCTGGGGTCTTTCTTCATGCTCAACCTCGTGTTGGGAGTTCTCAGTGGGTGAGTAATAGCAAATCACTAATCATTAGCAAATTGGCAACATGTTCAATTAATAGATGCAATAGAGTACAGAAGCCATGACGTCATAAACATCTTTTTTTAGAATTTTCAAATTTGAACTTCATTTTCAGGAAAGGGTATAAAAAATAATGTCCAAATATCGAAAATCAATTCGGAATATGTTAAGTATTGGCTGAGATATGCCCATCCAAATGAATTTTACTGCAATGGGCAATCAGTGTTATAGTGACCTGGTTCATAGCTTTATGAAATTCAAAGTTGAAAATTCTAAAAAAAAATATGCTTATGACGTCATAGATGACATCACACTTCACCACTCTGTAAACGATCAGTTCCCTCCAAGGTTAGTACCTTATCTTCTTGCTCAGCCTTGTGCTGGGATTCTCAGTAATAGATAATCACTAATTATTATCAAATTGGCAACATTTTTAATGAATAAATGCAATAAAACGACCACTTTTCCCTCATGAAAACATTTCACCGAAAAGTACTCATATGTCAACTTCCTGTGGTCTTTATTGATTGAGAGCAAACCACTAATCATTATCAAATTGGCAACATGTTGAGTGGATGATGAGTGCAGCCATAAATCACTACAAACTGGCGCCACTATACCCTTAAAGGGATCTAGTAACTTTGTTGAGATGTGCAAAAACTGATGAATAGTTGATGCAATGTATACTGTTGTTATCTCATATGTCCTCAGGGTATTGTGTGAAAATTTCAGGTCAAATGGACAATGTATGGCCAAGTAATGAGCGAAAATGCAAAGTGATATTGGGTGATATTCACCAACTCACTGCATTCACTTTGTACAGGGATGAAAATCTCGCCCGGAGATTTTCTTATCTAAATACTTCAATCATACATATCTTTGTAACGAAAGAGAAATTTGAAAAAACGAAACCTGTCCCGTGATTTTATTGTTAATACGAATACAACAAGGTATAAAGGAACCGCTAGAATTACAATTTTATTTTGAGGATTTGGACAATGTTACTAAGTCCCTTTAAGAGTCAAAATCAATTCACTTCTTCCATTGGAATAAGAGAAGTAAAACTTTTTTTTCACATGAAATTTTAGAAACACTACTCTAAATGTGTCTTTGAACTATGATAAACAGGAAAACAAAGCATTTAATATTTCAATCTCAGAGTCTGTACTAGCTCTTTAGTATTTAGTCTTTTGCAACTCAACAATCACTGATCTTATAACCATCATACATTCTAGCTCTGAGTCTTTTAAGTATGTGAATCACATAGGGTTTCAAAACAGTCATACTTCCTCATCGATAATCAAGCATTTTACATTTAAATGCACATAACTGCATGCAGATCTGAGCATAACGGTGATAACTCAATATCTCTTCATTACTTCGACCTCAGATGATGCTATTCATTTGCCACATATCCACAGGGACCTTCACTGAATTAGATCAAGCTAGAAATGGAAATTGAAAAAGCCATCCTTGGTTAAATATATGCCCACAGTGGCGTTGCAACGGGGAGCATGGGGGCACATGCTCCACCCCCCAATAAAAAAAAGGAAACCAAAGGGGAAATTTTTTGAAAAAACAAAGGAATACATATTGGTGTGCCCCCCCCCCCCCCCCCAATAATTTTGCGTGCCCCCCCCCCCCCCCCCTCCCCCAGTCCGACCACGCTACGCCACTGGTTGCCAATGTCAATTGGACCCCGAGGGAAATAAAAGACAAAAAATGTCTGTCTGGTTTTTCACTCCACCTGATTTATAATTGCAGACAAAAAGGACGGCTAACCCGGTTAGCGATCTCCAGGGCGATTTGTTTCTTTCTGGATTTGTTGATTATAGTTGCACTTTATGATTTGAAAATTACATGCTTTTGTATTATTGCATTTATTTATAGCTCATTTCACATTCCATCCCCCTTGTAAATTAACATTTTAATAATGTTTAAATTATTCTTTGTTGAGTTTATTCCCTTGTTCTTTCTAAGTACATGTGTCTACAAATAAATACCAAGTATTTTTGTTTTCCTGTGCAAATTAAAAAAACGTTTCTACTACTTGTTACTTGTTAGCATTATAATTTGTTTATGATCCAACAGCACTGGATCATTTGTTTTCAGTTGCAAGAAATGACACAATTTATGATGATATAATAAAATTTCATCTTATAATAAAATAATGATGTAATGTAATAAATTGTAACATAATACAATATCACAATATAATACGTGTATCATCCTTTTGCTCTGCAGAGAATTCGCAAAGGAGAGAGAAAGGGTCGAGAACAGGAGAACGTTTCTCAAGCTTCGGCGGCAACAGCAGATAGAGAAAGAACTCAACGGGTATCTAGAATGGATATGTAAAGCAGAGGAGGTCATGCTAAACGATAAATCCATGTCAGACGAAGAACGAGAAGCAATAGAAGGTAGGATTTACATTTGTTTTTCACTTTTATATCTAACTTTGATTTCATTAACTAAGATTTGACAGTAATTTTGATCACCCATTGCTCTTTCTTTTTGAGACGAGGTAAGATTTCCATCTTTGTTTATTACTTTTTAACCACTTTTATTCAGGTTTGAAGAAAAAGATTAACTATTGCTCTGTTGTGTCTCTTTTGCATGTTTGATTGTAACATGAATTAAGTAGCATGAAATAGTGTGAGCATTTGAAGCCTAGCTGTTGCTTGAAATCAAACTATATCACTGTCCCATTTGTGTTTTAAAAATTCTTTGTACCAAGCATTTAGAAATAAATGAATTCCATAAATACGCACAAGAAAAGTGAGCTATAATCAAATGTTGTGAATTCATGTACGCATGAAAATGAAGTGAAGCATGCGATGTAACAGAAAATACACAATCGTCAGCATGTGCTTGCAATCAATGTCCAAATGTAAATGGCATCAAGCATCTATGTTTTGTAATGTTACAGATTTTAGCATTCCCTGTTATTTGTTCCATTTCTGACACCTTTTGCCCCAAATGCCTTCCCATAATTCCCTTCCAAAACCTCAGCGATTCGTCGTGGCGCCGCGTTGAAAGGAGGGTTGTCGGCGAATACGAACGGCAAAGTCAGCGACTCAGAGATCCAATTTGACTCTGTCCCAGGTAGGGTTAGCACAAGTATAGTGGACTCACATGACTAGCTGGATCACGCGGTGTATATGATCTACTAACCCATTATCACATGACTCATCTTAATCACATGACTCATCCTAATCACAAGACTTATCCTAATCACATGACTTATCCTAATCACATGGCTAATCCTAATCACAACTATAAACCTTGCAACACTTTTAACACTAACTAGTAACTAGTAACTAGCTGGATAACCCATTGCCTGCAAGTTTAATCACATGTTTAGCTGGATCACATGATGATCGATATATGATCGCCCGATATCAACTGACTTATAATTCAATCACATGACCAGTTGGATCACATGATATAAGACCACCAGATTGATCCTCATATCACCTGACTTATAATTCAATCATGTGAATTACTCGATAATCACATGGCTTAAATAACCTTTAATTTAAAAAAATGACTAGTTGGATCACATTGTTTAATTTACTAACCCCGGTACATGACTTACCCCATAATCACATGGTTTGCAAAATAACTCTAAAACTATAACCCTTCCATTATTAATTCCTTAATCATCGTGTTTGTAAAATGAGATTGGCTGACTAATCCATACGTCACCTGACTATAACTATTCAGTCACATGACTAGCTGGATCACATGGTTCATAGAATGAGTTCACCTGACTAACCCCCATACATCACACTAATAACCCTCATAGCTTAATATGTCATTGAATGATTATATAACCTATTAAAATGACATGAAGAACTTTTTAATCACCATGTAGCTATAAAGCTGACTTGCTAAAAATTAACTGAAGAGATCATATGCTGCGCTGTATTATTATTTACTGATCGAGTTACATCATCCTTCAGGATTTATTCTGTATAAATCATATCAAAGAAACTGCAGCGTGCCTTTAACTCACATTGTTTAAATCAGACATTAAAGGGCAATGAAACTATGGCTTTCGGTTATTATTATCGTTTAGAGGGTGAACAGACATTTGATTTGATACATAACTTGGCAATTTTGGCCTGCTGGATCCCATGAAATCCTTACGTGAACATAATTATACCCACATTTTACTAATTCTTACGGCGGCAAAAGATGATGGGAGCGGCCATGTTCTTGTAATTACCCGACATGCTTTGCAAACTCTGACGTATGTGCTTAGGGCCGAACAAAAAGCTTTTCACTGATTTCAAAGCATCTATGAGTATTCAGACAATGGTTTGAATTGGTGCTATTGAAATGCATTAGTGCATATCATTGACTGTAGTCCGCACAAACCTAATAATGGCGGCCTCCAGTGTTCGCGTGAATATAGTGCTATACCCGATAGAGTTTTCACATATTTCTTCCAAAGCAGAAATCAGAGTAATGTTACATATAATAAACAGGCATATTACGATGTATAAAGTAGGATAAACTCTATTCTTGAGTTGCATTGCCCTTTAATTGCCTCTATGAAACTGTTCCCTTCCAGAATCTGAAATCTCCATAGATTTTGTACACAACCCACCCAGCTCCCGTAGTCAAGGGGCTAAGATTGCTATGTGTGTGGATTCTACACCGCGATCGAGTCACCATTTTAAACTAGGCTGGTTTGAACACACAGTGCACAGGGTGTTCGCAAGATGGCACCGTGCATCTGAATGACAAAGTGTGCAGAGAATCTGTTATGATTGTTATGCGCTAGATAAGCTTCACATATTATTATTTATTATTAAATCCAAAATCAAAGCATCAATCAAAAATGTGTACTTTCCTTCGCAGATTCAGGTTTGAAAAGAAAAGCATAATTGCTATCTAGCTGTGCTGTATTCATACATTTCTGGGAATTACTGACGAACCTGTATTGTACAGTGTATTTAATCGAGCATGCTTAAAGCCTGTATATGCATAACATGACAGACAGTATAAATCTAAGCATCAATCAATATATATGCACACAGCTGCACAAAGTAGGTGATGAAAAATAAGTAGACCAAGACATTGATCAATCTTTTGGTATAAACATAGATATGAAGAATGTATGCACACAAAAACAACACCAATATAAAAGTGACATAATTTGTTGTACTTTTGAAGATAAATTTCATGTAACCCTTCATATACTGACACTGACATGTATCGATGTGTATTCATAACAGTTAGCTGTACCACATACAACAAATCATCAATCAGAGATATAGAGGAGTGTGTTGGTATATAACACTTCTTGACAATCATTGTATTGTCTTTGTTATTAGTCTCACACACACATTAACACCTTTAAACACAACAAACACAAACAAACAAACATAGGTACATTAATTTATGTGCATAATTAATATACTCCTAATCATATGCAATATAGACAAACACAATCCAAGCATACACATACACATACAGTACATGTTCATGTGTATACTGTATGTAAAGCATCACATGAATGCTTTAATTGTCATAACCTTGGTCGCTATCCTTCAACCTGGTTAGGCACCTATGTGAGTGCAAACCCCACTTTCAAGGTACTTCTCAGCCTAGGCGTACTGAGGGGGTGTCCAAACACCCCCCTTTAGCAAAACATGACTGTTTTAGGTATTCAAACACACTGAATGAAGCAAAAACACCCCCTTAAACAAATCCTGGGTATGACGATCGATGCTTCTGAGCTAGTAGTACCCAATGTCCCCCTCCTCCTCCCCTTGCTCACCCAGTGCAGCCCCCCCCCCCCCCACCCCCACCCTCGATCCCCTTGCGCACCCAGTGCACCCTCACCCCACCCTCCCCTCCCTTCTCAATATATGTGATATCAGTCGCGTAGCATGGTTGGGACTGATTGGGGGGGGGGGGGGGGGGGGGGGGGTACACATTACCGTAAATATTTATTTTCTTTTGTTAATTTAGTTTTTTCTTCAAATTATTAGGGGGCACATGCCCCCCCCCCCCTCGCTACACCACTGTGTGCTATAAACCTACTCTTCTGTTCACTGCAAGAATTAGGTAGTGACACGAGAAGAAGACTGCATGCACTAGCTGGACAAATCTCATAATCACTAATGCTGCATACATGCATACATATTAAATTGCATACTGCATGAGTGCATTGAGTATGCCGGCCGATCGACCCATCAATATTTAACTCACATACATGCGATGTCAGACTACTTATTATAATGCTTGCACAGGAGATGACATACATCGCTCTGAATGCACACATACTGAGTGTGCTTTGAGAGTACTTAATTTTGATCCCTTTTACCTTAAAGGAGCCCAATAACCATTGTTTTTTAATCGATAGCTAGGCCCCATGATGCTCACAGTCTGTATTCGTACTGGAAATCGAGATCAAGCAAGCTTTTGCCCTTTTGCTCTACGCGAGCTAGGTTTCTATATATCCTTGCTGAGCTCGCCTTAGGGCACCTGCGTTTACCATTTGATAGAACCCTTTTCCCTCCAAACTCCTTTCTACCATCTTCATACCTCACAATGCACTGCATAAATCCCATAATCACCAAGGATTCATATGTGCACATTGCATAGTGCGTGAGCGCGTTTTGTAGAAAAACCATATCTCAAGCATTATGCAAGCCAATAATGCTTGCACAAAAATTCATACATTACTCCAAATAATGCATCAATTATCGTTTAATTTAGATATTTCCCTATTTCTGCGACCCTTGCTCGACCCTTCTCCTTGATCTTCCTCCATATGAACCCTTTCTCTTCCCACAATGCACTAGTACAGTACCCAAATCTCATAATTACAAATGCTGCAGTGTATTGAGTACCCATCTATATATCCGCATACCATACATGTATAGCATGCTAGGATTGCTAGCTAGCCACTTAATAATGCTTTCACAGAAATTCACACGCAGTGTCAAGCTGAATAATGCGCGACACTTTGACTGTACATTGTATATTTTGCACCCCGTGGAGGTGTATGCTACTATTTGCACTCACATACATAAAAGCATGTACCCATGAAATCTATATGCAAGCATGGTATACAGTACATGATGTAAAAAGACACCGTTGCGTTTATATACACTACTAAATTTGTCATATAATTGAAAGTGATGGGTACTCAATAATTGTGCGCATCCAATTGCATTTAAATCCTTTTGAGAGCCTATGTATGTGATGTACATGCATGTATGCATGTTGTCATGCTGTTCTGTATGCACAAATATGTACAATGTGTGCTCACTGTACTATGCAAGGCGGCCTTGCTTTACGTACACATTGTATATATTGATCTGTATTACAATCCTTTTCATAGCAGAATGTTTATGCTTGCTCAAGGTTTACCTGACATATATTGTGTGTATAGCAACAATAACCTATGACAAGTATTGAAGTGGTCTTTTTCATACAAACCGGTTTAATCATTCTTATTTGCATTATTAATGGGAATATACTAATTGCATGTACAGCTGTCTGCATGTTTTAAATAATTACTGTTAATTTGCTATTATAATCTGTACAACACATATATGTACGTGTCAAACTAATAAACACTGTCATATCATTATTAGTCTTGAAATTTAATATGAATGTCAGTCAACATTTTGAATTACAATGGTACATCATACGCTAAGCAAAACAACAGATCCAAAAGAAAGCCTGTCTTGTATCTAGAACATACACTGAGAAATTAACTCTAGAGTAACAACTAAAAATACAAATAAAATGCAAATTGCAAAAATAATTATTGAAACAAAAAATCAAATATCTTACAAACTACAGTACAGATTATGAAAGCCCTGTATTGATTTATAACACAGATGAAGTGCATGTTACCAACATTTTGGAAGGGTATCGTTTCTAACAAATTGTTATCTACATTGATATGTACAATGAAAGCTCTGTAATTGTTTACAACAATTGCATTAGAGTATTTGTGTAGCCAATAATATTCTCTGTATGTGACCTACTTTTTGTCCATTACATTTCTAGGTCATCAAAATTAAATCACAGCGGTATGACCCATCTAGGTCTCGGAAGATCTACAAAATAAATTAAGCCAATTAATGCATACAGATCCTGGTGCACCACACATTAAGTCAGATAGAGATTTATATTTAATTGTTGCCATTTGTGTATCAAAGGATACACTTTTGTCAAACCATTTTGATAATGTTTTCATTAAATACATCAATTGTAAGAAAACATTTGGATGCAAACATAAACATAGCATACAATGAAACATAGATCTATGAATATTTTGAAATCTGTGTTGCAAGTATTAACCCGTTGCCTACGGGAACCGGGTGGGCTATGCACAAAGTATATGGGGATTTCACAATCTCGAAGGGAAGGGGTTAAGTGGGTCACTGGAGTGGAAATATGTTGTTGTATAATAAAATTCATGATTAATGAGTAGAATTGTTGAAATGAATTAGAGAGACAGGTACAGATATGTTTGAACCCCTTGACCACGGGAACCGAGAGGGTTGTGTACAAAGTATATGGGGATTTCATAAACTCGTAGGGAATGGGTTAACTCGCTTCATTCTCGATCACAATATAGTATGAAGGTCCAGTTACGACGTACACGTGTATTAATAGACCCTTAATAACCAAATCATCTTCAATCGGTTATTACACTTTCACTAACTGAGTCACATTTGATAAGAACAATTTGTTATCATAAACCATATATATAATATTTTATCTCCATATATTGGTTCAAACATATAATACGAAGATAGATTAGATGTATTTTATCATCATTAATTTGAACATCTACCCTGCAGTATAAAATAAATAAAACAAATAAATAAATAAATAAATAAAATCTGCTTAATATCTCTGTCAAGCATATAGATTGAAATATACATACATACATACATACATACGTTCAAAATAACATACTAATAACAAACCAAAAAATATTGCGAAAATAATACATGTTGTGCAACCTTGTCATCTGAAATATAATGATGTTCACTTATATTTTGCAGCTAGCTATATTAATATACTCTAGTGCGCATTACAAACATGTGTATTATTACCCCAGACAGATATATGTGACCGGCTATAGCAAAACCCGGCACTTGTCAGTAAAATTCAAAATGTAGATTTTCACACCATTAGAAAGGCCTCATCACAATAAGCTTTCATTTGAGTCTTTTTCTAACTAATTGGTCAATATTGGCAAAGATATATGATAGTTTCAATTTTACAATCATAGGTCTTTTACACACATTGTGTGAACTTAAAATGCCCATTTCTTAAAAACATGAATTACCGACAAGTGCCAGGTTTTGCTATAGCGGGTCACATATAACTAATCCATCCAAGCCTGTTTGATAATGGTATACCAAGTAAATAGACCCTAAATACACCCTACTTGTATGCAATGAGTTCATGATTGTAAAGAGTTGTGTGTAATCAGGAAGTTCATATCTTAGGTAGCTAGCAAGGAGGGACTAATTTTACTACAACATTGTATTCTCCATAGACCTAAGCCCAAATATTTTCGGGACCAGTCCAGGGTCCCGTTGCAGAAAGAGATACAATCGATTGTAAGTTGCAATTAATCGTAAGTCAGATCACGTGTTCTAGATGCGCAAATCTGATTGGTTGAAACGCGTAAATTTTCTGACTTACGATCAATCTTGACTTACAATTGATTGTATCTCTTTCTGCAACGGGGCCCTGAACAGGTTAAAATAGTAACTCTGTCTATATCAACAAAATCCTTTTAGAAATTCATCAGTTCTCTAGTGCCTACCTAGCTATTTTCTTCATACTTATCCGAGCATGATCCAAGTTTGGTTTTATTTGAGTGTCTCCTTTGTTATTGACATCAAAATAATGAAATCAAAAGTATGCTTGGGATACTTTCAACTATTAGCAAATAGAGGGGGAAATGAAAATTTGCATTATTGCTCAATTCATAGCCATATAACATTTGCACAACATCAAATGTTCACTCGACAGCCTTCATTACAGATATTCTGCTACCTAAGCTTATACATGTATTTTTATGATGACCTAGAACCGGTTTGACCTTAAGCTTATCAATCAATTTACAGGATATATATATTATGATAAAATTAAAAAAACGTAAGTAATACATCGTCAACTATGATGGTACAGTGGTACGCATTATATTCAAATATACCAAGACGTAAGAGATAATTAGAGATACCAGTATCACAATTACCAAGAGATTGTTGCTAGTACTGTAATTTATCAACGTCAAGCGGTTATGAAATCATTTGCTGGTAGATATAAATAAATTTATCCAGATCTTGTGCTGGTACCGCGTTATAAAATGCATTTTAATACAAATAACTGTTTAATACTCACCACAATTGTGTTGGGACTCCAGTTTATGGATGAATGGGGATGTGACCTTCGTACTACATATCTTGGGGTGAGAACAAGAAGGGCGTTATGTCGATTTTGTGCTAAATTGAGTAACGCATACCATCTTTTAGGTCGGAGCCCTTTCTACATGATGCAACATTTTCAGATAATAATTATGCATAATTTGGGGAATATTCCACAAAATATCAATTGAGTTACATTGTTTTCTACAATGCTTTCAAAATTGAAACATGATTATCTCTGTACAAAAAGTGACTTAGCGCCCTTCTCTTTCTCAGCCCAGGTTGTTAACTTTGGGCATGAATCTTTTTACTACTTACACAAATGTCAACCACTAAACCCCATAAAAAAAGAATTGTGTGCATTAATGAACTGTCAATATTATACTGAGAGAGATATAGTTGATAAAGAACATTATTGTAATATAAAAACTGATTATAGTAACAAAAAAGTGCATGATTTGTCAGTATGTTTTTATGTAAATTGTAAAATTGCATGTCACTAGTATGATATATCATGATCTAACCTACTAGGTCTTAGAATTGTTTGTCAATCATTAATTCTTGATTGTATAATTATGATTTTATGCAGTTTATATTCAAATTCCACAACTTGATTTATTATATTATATGTTTTCACTAGTGTAGATTGCAATAAGTGTGTTTCTTTTCACGAAGAAAACTATCATGATTACAAATGTATGTACAGTGTAGCCAAGAATTATTTGGACACCTTGAAAAAATCACTTTAATTTAAATGATGCTAGAACAAATTTTGAAGAAAATGTTTGGTAAAAAGCTGCCTAAAATTCATTGTATGTGTTTATTAGATGCTGCTTTGTTGAAATCAAGATAAAATATAAGACCATTTTTGAAAAATTATCAAAATAGTTAGTTTCCTATTTTTCAGGGTGTCCAAATAATTGTTGGCTACACTGTACATGTATGTATATTTACATGTACAGCTAATGTGCATACTGTTGATGCTTTTCGTCTCATGTTCATTTATATAATGTTTTCATTTAAACTGTATGTATAATTTAAATTGTTTTTTACTTTCTCTTCTCTCCCTGCCTTGTGTCTTGATTAACAAATAATTTTGATTAATTTAAATAATGTTTGGTGTTTTATTTGGCAATACTAACCATCACAAATACCTTCATTTTCACTATCTATTCGCATCCCAATATAAACATTTATGATTGTCAATCATGAAATGATGCTTGATAAAATTATATATATTTTGTAACTGAACATGTTATAAAATACCAATTTTCAATGATTTCATAACTTCATTGTGTGATCTAATATACCCTGATGTCCTGTCCTAATGATTTAATATCAATTCATAATATGTTTTGATACTGATTCATAATTTAATTGCGTGATATAATATATGCCCTATTGTCCTTTCCTATGATATCTCCCAAATGATTTGATATCAATTCATAATACTCACTAATGTCCCTTTTTAAAAATTTTATATTAATTCATACAAATATTGTGTGATCTAATATGCCCTATTCTACCTCTATGATTCAATATCAATTTGTATTTTGCACTTATGCCCTGTCCCAACAATTTCCTATTAATTCATATCATTATTGTGTGATCTAATATGCACTATTGTCCCTTCCCAATGACTTGATATCAATTCATAACATAATTGCATTAAATAATATGCACAATTGTTTTTTTGAATACTAATTCTTAACATTGCTCGATCTAATAATGATGCACTGCCGTGAATGCCTAACAGAGTACAGTAAAACCTCCTCCTCTAACTCTAACTCTCCCACTAAAGAAAAGAGGAAGAAAAAGCGGAAGAAAAAGTTTGTGCGGCTGCGGAGGGCGGAGAAGAGGTTTCGCTTCGCCATACGCCACGCCGTCAAGACGCAGGCCTTCTACTGGCTCGTCATCGTCCTAGTTTTCCTCAACACCATTTGTGTAGCAGTTGAACATTACCAGCAGCCCATGTGGCTCAATTCATTTTTGTGTGAGTAAACAAGAGATATTTTATGCAATTTCATTTTATTTATTATTTTTCCATTGTTTTGTCTTACATAATTTAATTTTCTTTTACCCCTTGACATTGACATTTCAAATGGGAACTTTATTTACAGAATAATAAACACAAGTCAAAATATACAATAAAAGAATAGTACAGTATTTTCTGTTGGTTTACAATCGTGAATTTACACCGACACATATCAAAGCATACAATCAAAGTATAAAATAAATAAGTTCTTTGGTTACTCAGATATTACACACAAATCTTTAATTATGTAATCATTCAAAATGTGGGTGTCTGTTTCCACTTAATGTAAGAACAAGAGAACATATTTTTGTATACATTATTTCTTTTCTTTTCTTTTTTTTTCAGTCACCCCTTGAGAAAAAAAAAGCAATGTATTTCTACATAATGTTGTATTCTTACATAATTACAATATCAAGACTATGGTTTAATTTTCATGGCATTTATTCTTCGTTAAAGAAATGTAGTTCTAATAACATCAACCATAAATGATCAAATTAAATAATTTAAATACATGCTGAATAGAAATAAGAAATGCTTTCGAACAGACCTGTTAAGACTTCACAAAACGTGTGTGTTATGTCAATATGAAGATGAAAAGCTTTTTCTTTAAATTTCTTCAGTGATGTTTCATCAAACTTTTCTAGTATTGTTGTTTATCAGAGAAAGAAATCTTTCTTCAAATATCCTCTATAAAAGCTTTTGTAGTAAGGACCTTGTTTTCCTATAGCAAATCCCCTTTTGAGGCAAATGTCAGTAAAAATGTAACATTACAAAAACTAATTTCTGATCAAGTTGTTTTTGTTTGTTTTACCCCTACAGCAGATGCAAAACATGTGTTTTTATACATGTATCTTTATCATTGAAATGATTTTACAGATGTTATTTGTCACAACTGTAATGCAGAAATAAAGACACTTTGTGCAGAGCTTTACAAATATTTGTTTTCCAAGTTGCCAGGCTAAGGAGATAGCTTGCCTGAAAACATAATGGTGCTTCCCCACATATGCTATGTTAGAAAATAAGTGTTCAATGTGTCACAGCCATTGAAGTAAAATAACTCAAGAGAAAATAGTGATAAATATTAGAAAGCAATAATTTGCTTTACATTATTTTCTGCATTTTATCATTATAATTATGCCCTATTTCAACATTTCCTCATAACTTGTACAATAACTTGAAAATGCTTGAAAAGATGTTATCTGCCAAAGCGCACATTGTACATGCAGAAATAAAGACACTTTACAATCAAGTTTCTAAATGTTTCCCCTCACAGTATGCCTAACTTTAAACTTGGTCTTTTCACATTTATTTGTTTCTACAGCATATGCAGAGATTGTGTTTCTATGTATCTTCATCGTCGAAATGCTTGTAAAGATGTACGGCATGGGAATCAGAGTCTATTTCCAGTCAGCTTTCAACAAATTCGACTGCCTTGTGAGTAGGAAATATCTAAGAATTGATACAAGAATATAGGTGTTAAATTCACAATGTATTATGTATGCAATGCTGTTGTGTTACGGGACATACCCTTGTCATAAGGGAGAGACTTGCAAGGGTAATAAATGTAACACTGCATTTGTTACTCATATATGAACTTTTAAGTTTTTCACTGATCTTTTCAATTGGTCAAATATATGAGTGTAATTACTGATTATAATGACTAACTGAAACCAATATTAGTTTTCATTGTACAAAAGAATCGGCTGATTTTACCCATTTTGGCCCTGTACCATAAAGATTTATGCTTAATCATAAGATTGATTGTAAGATCCAATGATTGATGGTACAATTAATCATGAATCTTTTTTTGATGGGGCCCAGGACTGGTCCTGATAATACTCTGGCTGTAGGCTATAGTTATAAATATCAAAATAAGGCATCTTATATTACATTATTTTGTTTGTGTGTAAAATTTGTGTAGCCTACAAAGTTGGATGAAGTAGTGTGTATAGTGTGCGAGATATAACTGTCACTATACAGGGTGGCCCCAAAAAAACGGAACGGGGCACTTCCCAAAATATAGTAACAAATGTATTATGTACACCGGATAGAGTGTCTTTTCAAATGAACAACGATACCAAGAACAGTCAATTTGGTCGTGTAGTTTTTGTTTTAGGGCGCTGTGAGTGACACCATGTCAGGTTCTCTTTTTTGTCAATTTGTATTGAGCCAGCGCTTGATGAATCGCACGAACCGCCGTTCATAGTGTTGAGCATCGCGAACTGTTGTTAGTGTGCACTCAGCCGTGTGCCGAGAGAATGGGCATGCTCGCTGAATGGTATTACGGGCAAGGAGTGCGGTTAAACTGGCATTGACTAGGTCGAAATCGACATAAATCGGCACCTGACATGGTCTCACTCACTGTGTCCTTAAATAAAAACGACCTGACCAAAATTACTGTTCTTGGTATCGTTTTTCATTGGAAAGGACACCCTATTCGATGAACATAAACATTGTGTTATTATATTTTGGGAAGTGGCCCGTTCCGTTTTTTTTTGGGCCACCCTGTATAGGCAGTTAACACATTGATTACTGGAACCTGTTATGCCCATTGTATTAACTTGTTGGGAATTGCACAATCTAGTAGCGAGTAGGTTAAAATCAACCATAAGTTTGAATACATAAACAAAAAAAGTTTTATACTGAAAGCATTTGTACAACTCTAATTATGTTAATCTCATCTGTTTACTTCAATCCAGGTTATATTAGCCAGTTTATTTGAAGTGATCTGGACAAAGTATAGAGAAGAATCATTTGGCCTTAGTGTACTTCGAGCTCTGAGGCTACTTAGGATATTCAAAGTAACAAGGTAAGAAACAACAACAATAATAACACAATCATTAACCCATTGGATTGGTCTAGAAATACATTCAACCAGTGTCTAGGGAGAATGTGTGTTATAACAAAGTCAGACCGTCTTCAATGGTTTAATAAGTGTAAAGATATTGAGATTGAAACAGTATATACAAACATAATTCATACTTAATTAACAAGTGCTTCCAAAATACAATCATATTTAATGTTTGAATATAAACTATATCATCATGCATTATCAATAAATTGTTATGAATTTAAAATCCTACTCATTTCTTTAATAATGTATTAATTGTACATTTTCTCGTATTCATTATCATGTTTTGAAGTTAACAATATTATACCTTTGCCTTTATTCATGTCTTGAAATAATATACAACATTGTACATTTGCTGTAAAACATTTTCCAAACACTGTGAAATTCTCCACAGTAAAAGAGATCTAGGGCGTAGCATATGAGCTATTCATTTTACACTATCCGTACTAATGTTAGCAACTTCATTTGTATCCTGTGTCCCCACGGGTGTGGACGGGGGAATACATGTATATAGATTCTTCTCACCTCGTGTTTATTAAGACAGCTTCTTGCCATATTGTTACTCATTCATGATGCGCGGGGGTACGTTGTGGTGTGGAATAGTTGGAGGGGAACCTGAGAGGGGTGCAGGAGGCTGACAAATGCTCCCCCCCTCCCCCCTCCCCATCCTCCTCGTCTAATGGGATTTGTGTTCCGCTATGACAGACCCATTTCTCTCCTGTGGGCTTTAAAAAAGGTCAAGAAATACATTACGCAATGATAGATATTCAATATTTGACCTTGTGGCCCAGTCCGGCATGTAAAATAATTTGTTTAGTTTTTTGTGTGTGCTAAACATTTGAATGAAAAAACCATACACACAATGCTAAACTTTCAATTTGTTTGCCTAATGGCCCAGTCGGGCAAGTAAAAACAAGATTTGTCAAATTTTAGCGGCCCCAAATCTGAATCTGGTGGTCCCAAACAAAGAAAAATAAACATTATGCTTTCTTTGGCTGCCCATTTGTGCCAGTTGAATTTAACATTAATCAGTGAAATGCTTTGTTCGTGGCCCGAAGGCAATTTATTAGCAGCCCCAGGCAAGCAGGCTTGTGCTAATATCAAGCATTGCATAACACACGTTGTATTTTCAGGACAAGCTGCTTATCATAGGATGGGGATCCATGCACCAGCGAAAAAATTAATATTTGTATTTCGGGGGCTCCTTTTCGGGGGCACTTTTCCAACTTTCGGGGGCTACTTTTATCATCTCGGGGGGCTACAAATTTCCGGGCTCTTTTTCGAATTTCAGGGGCTACTATTAATCTCTAATGCTGTAATTGATCATCTTATAAGCATTTGATCACGATCCAAACAGAAAATCCAACAAAAATCCCCAAAATAAAAATTAAAAAATTTTTTTTTTCTGGGGCTACTTTTTTTTTTTTGGGGGGGGCTCTTTTGGGCATTTCGGGGGCGAATTCGCCCGCCGCCCCCGTGTATTTTTTTCACTGCCATGCATTCCTTTGGCCCCCCCCCCCCCCATGGTTAGATCCTAGCCCAGCTACGCCCCTCTCAATCTTCCTCCTTGTCGGCCGAGTGGCTCGCTCTGCACTCTCGTCATCAATTCTTGATGGGAAACGCTCCGCTGCACGTTTCCGCTCGACGGCTATCCCATGAAAAATGCATGACTCGTTTAGACTTGACCACAGGATTTTTTATGGAAATATTTCATGAGTTTTTTCATAATGTGCGGGTTTATTTTTTTTTAAAGAAGTTTTGCCTTAGCTACATTAAAAACGGTGCCAAAGTACGAGGTTACATATTTTATGTTTAATTATTGCTTGGCTGCCACATCACATGCAAGACCGCTTCAAAAAATAGCCATAGATGCGTTAGGCTTGGACATAGGATTTTCATTCAAATGTGTGTGTTTGTGAAATTGAATCGGCTATTTTGGCTTCATAATTCGCCAAACAGGAGAATGCATACCATAAAGATAAACAAGAGCTGAGGTTAATTATCCAATATTGATTGATATGTAGTTGTATGTGATTATTAATTAGTGCTTTTTGCATAATTTTCCTTTCAAAAAACACAAAATGGAATACCAAGCGCAACATTATAATGAGATGTGGAGCTAAATAAGCTAGATAATAATCCAACGGATTATATAGGTCCCAAATCTGAAAAATTACTAATAGTAATAGTTTATAAATACAACATAACATTTCAAATATATCCTATTTGTTCCCAGTTCAATTTATGTTACAAAAGTACTGTACGTAATAGAAAGAAAAAAAACTACAGTATTGTTGACATTTTAGACTGCATCTTAGTCAAAATGGCTGATGCATGTTATGCCTATGCGAGG